>JAVJIX010000187.1:467500-582500 GCA_036785185.1 Paratrypauchen microcephalus | reverse complement strand
TGTATATCCACTTCCTGATGGTGCAGGTGAAACAGCAGGACGTCAAATACAAGAAAGAGCTTGAAACAGGACTGGCCTGGACTCCAGAGACCAGGGAGATGGTGCGATCTCTGGGAAAACTGGCCTTTGAGCAGCTGCAGAAAGGAAATCTGATCTTCTACGAGAGTGACCTGAGCGAGTGTGGGCTGGACGCTGCAGTGGCCTCAGTGTACTCTGGAGTGTTCACACAGGTCTTCAGAGAGGAGCCAGGCCTGTACCAGGACAAGGTCTACTGCTTCATCCATCTGAGTGTGCAGGAGTTTCTGGCTGCTCTTCACGTCCATCAGACCTTCTTCAGCTCTGGAGAGAACCTGCTGGATCCACCACGCTCCTCTGAGAGTCCTGAGTCTGTGAAAGTCTTCTACCACTCTGCTGTGGACCAGGCCTTACAGAGTTCAAACGGACACCTGGACCTGTTCCTGCGCTTCCTCCTGGGGCTGTCTCTGCCGACCAATCAGAGGCTGCTGCAGGGTCTGCTGACTCAGACAGGAAGTTCACCACAGACCAATCAAAACACAGTGGAATACATCAAAGAGAAGCTCAACCGAGGTGTGTCTGCCGAGAGGAGCATGAACCTGTTCCACTGCCTGTATGAACTCAATGATCGCAGCCTGGTGGAGGAGGTCCAGAGCTTCATGAGGAGAGGCTGGCTGTGTGAGATCCCTCTGTCTCATGCGGACTGGTCGGCTGTGGCCTTCCTGTTACTGTCCTCAGACTCAGACCTGGACGAGTTTGACCTGAGGAAATATGGCTGTTCAGAACGAGCTCTTCGGCAGTTGCTGCTGGTGGTCAAAACCTCCACCACTTCCATGTCAGTACCAGGATTTTAATTTATAGTTAAAGGAGAATTAACTTTTTTTTTTTTTACAATCTGAGCCTTATTTTGGTAATAAAACAAGTTGTTTTACTCACCCATAGCACTTTGGTGTCATTTGGAGCATTTCTGGAGATGTTTTAGATTAGCAATATCCGTTAACGTGAGTGCTTGGGGCAGGCGATTGTAGTCACCAAAAACTTAGCAAACTTTAGCACTTTTCAAATCATAGAAGCTCAATGTCTTAGTCTACACTTTCGTTTGAGTCAAAAGTGCCTCTAATCCGAGATTTATCCATAGTTTGGAGTAGATGAGGAGGACAGTGCTCATGTGCTCAGTCACAGCTGATTTGCAGATAAGAAGACGCTCAGAACTTTTCTGTTGCGAGCGACACATGGCAGAAGATTGGGACTTTGAGGCTGAAGAGGACTTATGGAGGACTGAGGACTGAAGAGGAGTATACGGATGAGGAGACAGAATGGATACGGAAAGAATGAAGCGGAGACAGTTTTAGGAGCAGCAGAGAACAGCCATCGGTTTCACATTACTTCTCAGAATCATGCGCTGAATCCACTGGCCTTCTTTCTTTTCCTTTGCTGGTACAAAATGGTCCTGACTGAAGTGGGTACTGCAAACACGATGGTCCAAACGTCTTACAGCTTTGCCTTTCATGTTTGGGTCCCGAGAGCTGAGAGCGAAATCAGCTGTGACTGAGCACATGCGACTGTCCTCCTCATCTACTCCAAACTATGGATAAATCTCGGATTAGAGGAACTTTTGACTCAAACGAAAGTGTAGACTAAGACAATGAGCTTCTATGATTTGAAAAGTGCTAAAGTTTGTGTTATTTTGGTGACTGCAATCGCCTGACCCAAGCACTCACGTTAACGGATATCGCTAATCTAGAACATCTCCGGAAATGCTTCAAATGACACTTGTTTTATTACCGAAATAAGGCTCAGATTGTAAAAAACGTTAATTCTCCTTTAATATTGGGTCAACACCAAAGTGTGAAATGAATGTGATTGTGTTTTTTTATTTCTGATAAAGTCTTCTCTCCTCAGTCTGTCCAGCTGTAACCTGACAGAGCAGAGCTGTGCTCCTCTGGCCTCAGTCCTCAGCTCCTCCAGTCTCACACACCTGGATCTCAGTAACAACGACCTCCAGGACTCAGGAGTGGAGCTGCTGTGTTCTGGACTGAAGAGCGCCCCCTGCAGACTGGAGACTCTCAGGTCAGATGGTCTGTAATGGTCTGATACTGTCCCACTGTGTCCACATCACTGACGTTGTGTCTTCAGGATGTCTGGATGTCTGGTCGCAGAGAGGGGCGGGGCTGCTCTGGCCTCCGCTCTGAGCTCCATCCACTCCCACCTCAGAGAGTTAGACCTGAGCTACAACCATCCAGGACCCTCCGCCCAGCTCCTGACCGCTCTACAGGACCAGCGTCCCCTGTCTGTCAGGTGAGACCACACCGCCCAGGGCCACACAGTATGAAAAGTGTTTAGAGAGTTTTGTAATAAGTGACTGTGTGTTTCAGACTGAATCCTGCAGGAGAACAGTGGATGGTCCCAGGACTGAGGAAGTGTGAGTCTCTGTTATACGTTTGTAGTCACACTTTGGTCCAGTTAAAACAGATCAGAGTTTGTTTCCAAGTTGATCCAGGCAAAAAAAAACAACAAAATTGTAAGAGAAGCACAGAAAATTACAGCCGTTTTTGCCATGCTTAGAAAGGATTCTGTAAGTCGTGTTCACATTCTAGAGTTTGATGATGTTTTGATATGATATTTTCAGGTGGAGATGATTTAAACGAACAAACTTGCCATATTATTTCTAAGAGTGTGAAATCTTTCATCCAGGACTGGTCCGACCATATCAGCAGACTAAGCTGCTCCATAGGCCCCAGAGCCTTTAGAGGGCCCCAAAGGCTTTTATCGGCCCCCAGAGCACCTAAGTCTGTGGAAGGACTCCCACACCACGTGTCCACTGCTGTTATACTGTTCTTGTGGCGAGTGATCGATCAATCAATCAAACAATATTTATAAAGCACTTTTCATACAAAAATGTAACACAAAGCGCCTTACAGTGGTTAAGGATTAGAAGATTGACTTTTATTGATCTCACACAGGAGAAGTTGTTTTTACATTTGACCCGGGACCATCCCCATGATTTTGTTATTTAGGTTTGGTCAGGACCTCAGCTGGAGGATTTTACCTGGAGCATGTTTTGAGTTGATGGGGGAAACCGGAGTGCCCAGAGGAAACCCACCCAGACACGGGGAGAACATGCAAACTTCACACAGAAAGGCCCAGGTGACCCGAACCTTCTTGCTGTGAAGCATGAGTGCTAGCCACTCAGCCACCGTGCTGCCAGAGGAGAAAAAAAAAAAAAAAAAGACGAACAAACAAACGGACAAACAAACAGATGAACAAACAGAGAAACAAAACAGACGGACAAACAAACAGATGTACAAACAGGCGAACAAACCAGAGGAAGAAAAAAAAAAAAAAGGCGAACAACCAGACGAACAAACCAAACAGACGTACAAACAAACAGACGTACAAACAAACAGACAAACAAACAAACAGACGGACAAACAGACGAACAAACAAACAGACGAACAAACCAAACAGACGTACAAACAAACAGACGGACAAACAGACGAACAAACCAAACAGACGGACAAACAAACAG
The DNA here is from genome assembly GCA_036785185.1 of Paratrypauchen microcephalus. NCBI lineage: Eukaryota > Metazoa > Chordata > Actinopteri > Gobiiformes > Gobiidae > Paratrypauchen > Paratrypauchen microcephalus. The sequence continues at coordinate 578,956 of JAVJIX010000187.1, read as the reverse complement.
ATGTACAAACAAACAGACGTACAAACAAACAGACGTACAAACAAACAGACGGACAAACAGACGAACAAACCAAACAGACGGACAAACAAACAGATGTACAAACAGACGAACAAACCAGAGGAAGAAAACAAAACAAAAAAAAGACGAACAAACAGACGAACAAACAGACGAACAAACCAAACAGATGGACAAACAAACAAACAGACGTACAGACAAACAGACAGTGATGTAATCTAGGTGATGGCGAGGGCCCCAAGGCAAACTTTATGTACCTGTTCACCAGTTTGGTTTATTCAACTCCAAATCACCACTCTGCTTCACTACTCTGCTTCTGGGGAAAAGTCATTTTACTTTTTTCTGACTGAGAAGACATTGAATGTTGGGCCTGGTTTTGTGTTAAAAATATAGGCCATAACCATAAACCAGGACAAACTATTTACAAATTGACCGTATCTATTTCTTAGTTTTACACTATGGGATTCTAGAATGTTCATACGCAGACACTGGGGGCGAAGTGTCTTGCCAAACAACGACTGCATTAATCTGTGGGATCTGGAACCAGCCCACCAGTGATGTTTATATCGAGAGTGGGACTTGAACCGCCAACCTTTGGAGTGGAAAAACGTTCTACCAACGGAGCTACTGAACACACACTGTTGTTGTGCATTTGATTTTGACCAAAGACGTGGAGCCACTTTTCTCGCTGGTGTAAATATGTTTTTGATGTTTGTTTCCCTCAGATTTGTGTGACGTGTCTCTGGATCCAAACACAGCTCACCGGAGTCTCCTGGTGTCTGCAGACAGACTCACAGCGACACATGAGGAGGAGCAGGAGGAGCAGTGTCCAGAACATGAGGACAGGTTCTTCCTCTGGCCTCAGGTCCTGAGCTCCTCCGGCCTGAGGGGGCGCTGTTACTGGGAGGTGCAGTGGAGGGGCTGGGTGGATGTAGCAGTGACTTCCAGACCCAGAGGAGACACAGAGGAGAGGAGGTTTGGAGAGAACCGTCAGTCCTGGAGTTTGAGGATCAAGGACAAAGGGTTTTACGGGTGCCATGAGAACACAGAGGTCTTAGCAATGTCCCACAGCTCAGATGAGACGTCCGTGTCCTCAGAAGCAGGCGGGGCTTCAGGTGGAGTGGGCGTCTACCTGGACTCGGAGGCTGGCTCTCTGTCCTTCTATAGGGCCTTCTCTGATGGAGGACTGTTCCATCTCCATACCTTCAGCTCCACCTTCACAGAGCCTCTGTATCCTGGGTTTGGCCTGAGTTCTCCAGGTTCTTCTGTGTCTCTGAGAAACTGAACATTTCATTCAGTCACTGCGTGCACATGGACGAGTGTAATCCGACTGCAAACAGATTGGGATTGTATCGGATTCATGTGCACAGGCTAAGGATCGTATAGGGATTGGTTTCCCGAATCCGATTGGAACCCCTGGCTTAGTAATCCGCTCGGTGCCGCCTCGTGCACGATATCGGATTGGATCGGCGTACTGCGCAGTCTAGATTTAGTCCAGGTTTAGTCCAGGTTTAGTCCAGGTTTATTCTCATATTAGTCCAGTTTTCGTCCAGGTTTCGTCCAGGTTCAGTCCAGGTTTAGTCCAGGTTAAGTCCAGGTTTAGTCCAGGTTCAGTCTCATATTAGTCCAGGTTTAGTCCAGGCTTAGTCCAGGTTTAGTCCAGGTTTATTCTCATATTAGTCCTGATTTAGTCCAGGTTTAGTCCTGGTTTAGTCCAGTTTTAGTCCAGGTTAAGCCCAGGTTTAGTCCAGGTTGAGTCCAGGTTGAGTCCAGGTTGAGTCCAGGTTAAGTCCAGGTTTAGTCCAGGTTGAGTCCAGGTTTAGTCCAGGTTTAGTCCAGGTTGAGTCCAGGTTGAGTCCAGGTTGAGTCCAGGTTAAGTCCAGGTTTAGTCCAGGTTCAGTCTAGGTTTAGTCCAGGTTTAGTCCAGGTTTAGTCCAGGTTTAGTCTAGGTTTAGTCCAGGTTTAGTCCAGGTTAAGTCCAGGCCAAGTCCAGGTTAAGTCCAGGTTTAGTCCAGGTTAAGTCCAGGTTTAGTCCAGGTTCAGTCTCATATTAGTCCAGGTTTAGTCCAGGTTTAGTCCAGGCTTAGTCCAGGTTTAGTCCAGGTTTATTCTCATATTAGTCCTGGTTTAGTCCAGTTTTAGTCCTGATTTAGTCCAGGTTGAGTCCAGGTTTAGTCCAGGTTGAGTCCAGGTTTAGTCCAGGTTTAGTCCAGGTTGAGTCCAGGTTGAGTCCAGGTTGAGTCCAGGTTGAGTCCAGGTTTAGTCCAGGTTGAGTCCAGGTTTAGTCTCATATTAGTCCGTCAAACTCCTCGAGCTCCATCTTTGTAAACCGCCACATAGTTTGTTGTGTTTTTATTGAAGTAGTTGGACGACAGCTCCACATAGCGTAGCGGAGCCTCCAGGTCACTGACCATTATCCGATTACACAAGCTTCATGAGCACTTGGATTTTAGGACAGACCACCCGCCGAGTAACGGGATCGGATTTGGAGAAATCCAATCCGACCCTACCATGTGACCGCAGTGTTTTGCCGCTGGTATTAGTCCACTTCATTTAAAGTAAAAAAAAAAAAAACTGAAAAATAAATACATAAATTAATAATAATAATAATAATAATAATCAAAAATGACTTTTCAGAGTTTTTAACCATGTTACAGTAGTTTCCTTCACACTGACCCGCTGAAGTGGCAGTGATAGACTCTCCTTTTTAAAAACTGCTTTTAATGTTTCTTAATGTTTGTCTGATTGTTTATTGTTTTATTACTTGTTTTATTACTGATTTTACCTTCTGTACAGCGTCTTTGAGTGTCTTGAAAATTGCTTTATAAATAAAATGTATTATTATTATTATTATTATTGATACATACATGTTTGAGTCATCTTCGTTCTCTTGTATTTACGACATCTTTGCTCTGACCTGCCCTTGTTTTCACGTTACTTTGTGTGACTTGTACATGTACATTTATTTATATTATGTCTTCTGTGACACGTGTCTCTTGCTTTTTTTTTGCTACTTATTTTAGAATGTATTATTACCATACATTTTTTACTCTTTGTTATTATATTATTGTTGTGATTCTTGAGCTGCTGTGTCCAAATCATTTCCCGTGTGGATCAATAAAGTTTGTCTAAGTCTAAGTTCAGGGTTCGGCAGTTTTTCACACATGAAAAACACAAACATAATGTGCAGCTTGGAGACAGATGGAGACAGAATGAGGCTCTTTGTTGTGATCGGAGCAAAACCAGCTCGCGTATTTTCTAACGCAGAAGTCAACGAAAGTCTTTTTAGATCAATATCGCAGTTTAAATGATGACGTAATGATCCATGTGTGTCATAGATTCTAACTAGCAAGAAAACAAAAGGACAAAATGTGAATAATATTAACGTTTTTTTACAATCTGGACCTTATTTCTGTGATAAAATAACGTCACGTACTCACCCATTGTACTTTGGTGTCATTTGGAGTATTTCCGGAGATTTTGGAGTTTAGCGATATCTGTTTAATGTGAGTGCTCGGGGCAGGCGATTGCAGTCACCAAATAACACAAACTTTATCACTTTTCAAATTACAGAAGCTCAATGTCTTAGTCTACACTTTCGTTTGAGTCAAAAGTGCCTCTAATCCGAGATTTATCCATAGATTCGAGTAGATGAGGAGGACAGTGCGCATGTGCTCAGTCACAGCTGATTTGCAGATAAGAAGACGCTCAGAACTTTTCTGTTGCGAGCGACACATGGCAGAAGATTGGGACTTGCAGACTGAAGAGGACTTATTTGAGTATGATGTCCGTCCCTATCGTTTTGAGCCTGAGTATACGGATGAGGAGGTGTTAGAAAGAATGAAGTGGAGACAGTTTTAGGAGCAGCAGAGAACAGCCATCAGTTTCACATTACTTCTCAGAATCGTGCGCTGAATCCGCTGGCCTTCTTTCTTTTCCTTTGCTGGTAAAAAATGGTCCTGACTGAAGTGGGTACTGCAAACACGATGGTCCAAACGTCTTACAGCTTTGCCTTTCATGTTTGGTTCCATTCTCAAGGCAACGAGCCACAGCTTCAATAACTCCGGATTGTGATGAGGAAGTCTGTGAAAACTCAACTTCATCCAAGCTGTTGTTTTGTTTTTATAACCGGGATAAATGCATGTTCGCACCATTTCGGATTTTCTCAAGCGGAGATGTTTAGTCCTTGTTCAATTCTGGTTTAGTCCTGGTTTAGTTCTGATTTAGTCTCGGTTGAGTCCCAGTTTAGACCTGGTGTAGTCCCAGTTTAGACCTGGTTTAGACCTGGTTTAGTCCAAGTTTAGTCCTGGTTTAGTCCCGGTTTAGACCTGGTTTAGTCCCAGTTTAGACCTAGTTTAGTCCCAGTTTAGACCTGGTTTAGTCCCAGTTTAGTCCTGGTTTAGTCCCGGTTTAGACCTGGTTTAGTCCCAGGTTAGACCTGGTTTAGTCCCAGTTTAGTCCTGATTTAGTCCCGGTTTAGACCTGGTTTAGTCCCAGTTTAGACCTGGTTTAGTCCCAGTTTAGACCTGGTTTAGTCCCAGTTTAGTCCTGGTTTAGTCCCGGTTTAGACCTGGTTTAGTCCCAATTTAGACCTGGTTTAGTCCCAGTTTAGTCCTGATTTAGTCCCAGTTTAGTCCTGGTTTAGTCCCGGTTTAGTCCCAGTTTAGACCTAGTTTAGTCCCAGTTTAGACCTGGTTTAGTCCCAGTTTAGACCTGGTATGGCTCGGGCGTCTGTTCCGGACGCCTCCTGGACGCCTCCCTCGGGAGGTGTTCCGGGCACGTCCCACCGGGAGGAGGCCAGGAAGTCTGGGAGTCCCTGCTTAGACTGTTGCCCCGGCGACCCGGCCCCGGATAAGAGGAAGAACATGGATGGATATCTCATATTACTTTATAAATTAATAACTGATTTTAGATTTTAAATTTAGACTCTATAAAGACAAAGAGAGTGTGACGTCACCCATCGTGTTCAGCTCCAGCCAAATGAAGCCAATCGATGCCGGCAGTTATAGGAGGAAATCTGGAGCAGAATTCCATATTTGGAATTCTGACCTCAAGTATCATAGTAACCAAAGAGCCAATCAGGAGTGAGGCTGTGTTCCCCCCTTCTCTTCTGCTTTAACAGGTGATGAATGTTCATATCTTGATATATGGACAAAATTGTGAAATAAAAATAAACCCCCATGTAGAGCGGTTAAATACATAAATACAACATTTTAAGACCAAAATGACGAGGCCACAGCAGCAGTTACAGAGTTTCAATAGAACGTGAATTGGAGCTGAATTCAGAAGGCGGCGGCGAGCAGCTTAGGTTGTTCATTTATGGTCTAGACTCAAGAATGCCCATTTTAATGTGTCAAAACTAAGCAGCAGAAATGATTCAAATCAATTATGTGCTTTTTGGCTGCTGTACCACCTCCGGATAATCCCTGAGGTTCTGAATCTACATGATAAACAAACAGACACAAGAGGCAGACTGATAAACGTTTTATTGTTGAGGTCGTAGCTGTTGACATGCAGCTGAGCCAAACACAGACAGAGGTAGAAAGGGAGGAGCTTATTATATACGGGGGCGGGACTAAAGAGGTAGGAACAGGAACAGGAAGTGAGGTAGGGGCCTTCTCCACCGTCCTTAGAAAGAGCTTGTCCGATCTGCTTGGAGAGGTTGCGTTAATTTAGTCTTTTCAAAAAAAGGTTTGAGTGAACACCGTTTCTAACCAGCTCATTTTGAGTCAGTGTTCATTTTTATCATACATAAGGGCCCATTTTCCCCCATTTTCTCTGTTCTAATGTAGTTTATTCATCACAAACAAACCTCTTCTCAAGCTGAAAACACTGGTCTGCCTTGTGATGTCATGTGGTTATACAGGAAGAGTTCTACTGCACACCACCACTAACCTGGGAAATCCCAGGCTGCTTTCGTTCGTACCGATCTAAAAGACAGCCTGGCAACTAGGCTAAGCGAGCTCTCCCGATTCTGGGAGCCAATCAGAGAGCGGGGAGGGGTAGAAAGATGGTGAGGTGTACTACGCGAAGCTTGTAGTTTGAACTGACAGCTGACATGATTGGCTATGGGCTACATATACGCCAAATGATTGACATTCGTAACGCCCAATAAACGGCCGTTGGCGATCGTAAACCACACCTCCACTACGAGATATTCAGTAGGTGCTCCCAGACCATATATCACTGTGATATGGTCTGGTGTAAACCAGGCAACACCTTCACTAGAATCACTGGATCATTTCAGCCCTGGAATTGCCAATCTCTACTGTTTTAAAGGTAAACATGAGTTGAGAACTACAACTTCATGACATCACAAGGTGGAACAGAGCGTTTTAAACTTTGGAGATACAGACAGACTGATAATAAACATGTGAAGAGGTAACAACATTAGAGCCCTCCTAAGAATCCATTTTGCAAAATATAAATCCTTTATCGTGACCTCAAATCGTCCAGTATTTGTGAAAATTTGATAGCGTACATTTACAGATCCAGCTGGACAACAGGGGGCGCTGTGCTCTTCCCGTTTCGATTCAAAGTTTGTTCAAAGATCCAGTATATTCTGAGGTTCTGTAGTCTCCGCAGGACTTTACATTCAAGACAACGGAAGAACAGACCGAAGGAGGAAGGGCGTCGCCGGAGAATATCTACGAAGGACGATGGCACAAACGGACCGAGAATCTGGATACATTTATAATTAGTTCAGGCTTATTTGTAGAGTAAGAAACATTGCAAAATGAGAGAAAACGACAAAAAAGAAAATTACAATTACAATGCTCGTTAAAGGGCCTGTACCTGTACTTATGTTGCCTTCACGTCTTATGGTAATTAACGTAAATTCCCAAAAATTGCACATAAATTCCCACTGACATCATAATTTCCACTGAAAAGATGGGAGATTTTTATGATACACGAGCAGGAGAGATAAACTTGAACCTTTTTAGTGGGTTAGTTTGTCGCCTACATAATTCTGTGGCATTTGTCATGTTAATAACATCGGCATGCACAGTTATTATGAAAATAAATCAAATAAATAATAAAATATTACAAATATTTAAAAAAAACATATCACAAAAGCACATGAACACAACACGCTCGTCATTTCCACCTCACGAGTGGAAAGGGTCGTGTTTCCCGTACCACGTGAAGGCAGCGTTAACGTATTCTCGTCAACATAGAACCTCAGCGGGGTCACCTCGTCATCATGGGGAACAACAGACGCAATCCCAGACACGTGACTCTGCGTCCTGGGGCATTTCCAAGAGGAATAAAAATGTTTAAAGTTGGGATGCACGATATATCGGCATTAACATCGGTATCAGACGATATTGCCAAATTTTAAACACATCGGTATCGGCCCGATGTGTAAAAGTGGGCCGATATTAACGACCGATATTTGTCACTACAGTAATCCCTCCAATTAACGTTTTCTCACATTTCTCTCTAGTTTAAACACTCAAACTTTCGTAGATTTTCAACTAAATGTATTAATAGTGAAGCGTGGGGTTTAATCCTGGTTTAGTCCAGGTTTAGACCTGGTTTAGACCTGATTTAGACCTGGTCTAGTCCTGGTTTAGTCCAAGTTTAGACCTGGTCTAGTCCATGTTTAGACCAGGTTTAGACCTGGTTTAGACCTGGTTTAGTCCAGGTTTAGACCTGGTTTAGACCTGGTTTAGTCCAGGTTTAGACCTGGTCTAGTCCAGGTTTACACCTGGTTTAGACCTGGTTTAGACCTGGTCTAGTCCAGGTTTAGACCTGGTTTAGTCCAGGTTTAGACCTGGTTTAGACGTTGTCTAGTCCAGGTTTAGACCTGGTTTAGTCCAGGTTTAGACCTGGTTTAGACCTGGTTTAGACCTGGTTTAGACGTGGTTTAGACCTGGTTTAGACCTAGTTTAGACCTGGTCTAGTCCATGTTTAGACCAGGTTTAGACCTGATTTAGACCTGGTTTAGACCTTGTCTAGTCCTGGTTTATTCCAAGTTTAGACCTGGTCTAGTCCATGTTTAGACCAGGTTTAGACCTGATTTAGACCTGGTTTAGACCTTGTCTAGTCCTGGTTTAGTCCAAGTTTAGACCTGGTCTAGTCCATGTTTAGACCAGGTTTAGACCTGGTTTAGACCTGGTTTAGTCCAGGTTTGGACCTGGTTTAGTCCTGGTCTAGTCGCTGTCTGACATTCAAAAATTAATTTTGCATGATTTTCAGTCTGTATAAAATGTTATCTCAGAATTAAAAATAAATAAACATCGGTATCGGCCAATATTTTCACATTGGTGCATCCCTAGTTTAAAGGTCCTATATCACACAAAATGAACTCTAGTGAACTTAAAGCTGTGTTCTAATATTGTTCCCTCCTCAAAAACAGACCTGGAGTTGTGTTTTTGTTTCATTCACACGTTTGAGTAACTCTGAGTTTGTCTCCAAACGCTCTGTTTCACCTTGTGATGTCGTGAAGCTGTAGTTTTCAAGTGAACAACTGCCTTTGACCTTTAGGCCCCGTTTACACGTACACTGGTACATCTCCACCTAAAGCCCCGGGCCACTCCTTTGAGGACAGTGAGGTTCAGATCTTGGCCAGGGAAAAGAACTGGTTTGAGAGGGGAGTTAAAGAGGCTATTTTTGTCAAAAAAAATAATCCTTCTTTCAACAGGAATGGGGGAGTCAGACATAATTTATCTCCCATCTATAATTCCACTCTCAAACCTAAATCAAAACAAACAAAGGAAACAATAGGGCAGCCAGGTCAGGTCCAGAGGTGTGAAAACAGACATTAGGGTTTGAATGGGTCTGCTAAACTAGACGCCAGAGAGAAACTGAAAACAAAGCTGAAAACAAAGAGGTGGGATAGTTTCAGAATAATTTCAGTGTAGTTCGCTCCTCCCTGCAGCTGGATATAAGCAGTGTCCATCAGCACTCTAACCAGAACTGACGAAGCCTCTCGGATGAGCTGCGAAACGTTTTCAACCAAACAAACTTTGTCCAGTTGACAAATTGAACTTCTCCTTTTATCATACCCGGCGATGTGTAAACTTAGCTTGAGTTCAGCAGAGATTTGCAATTCCAGGGCTGAAATTAAAATAATTTCCCTTGTGGATCAAAAGTTTGTCTAAAATGATCCAGGTGATTCTAGTGAAGGTGTGTGGAGTTTTATTTGAGAGAAGAACTCAGTCTAAATCTGCAGGTTTGTGTGTTAAACGTGTGTGAATGAAACAAAAAAAACACAACTCCAGGACAAAGTGTTCAAACTAAACAAACATTTTGAACTAAAACATGTTCCTGACTCCTGGTTTTAACTCTGGTACAGGCCCTTTAAGGAGAAAGTGAAATTAAAGAGGGGGTATTTTAACACACATCACATGTCACCTCGTCCGCGCACTGAGCCACTCCCCCTTCCCTGCATCCCACTGGCGAACCTCCCGCACGTCGCATCAGGTTTGTGAAGTTGTAGTGCGTCGTTTTGTATCACGATTTTGTATATTTATTAGGGCTGTCAGTTTAACTCGTTAATTCGATTATTTAATTACACTGCAAATTAGTTATACGTTATAAAAATTTACACAATTAATTATGAGCGGCAATTCAATGCGCAGTTCAAATTTGGCGTGTGGCGAGCGAATCACTGCCAGGGCCTTTGAACGGCGAGTTTGTTTTTGTAAAAAAGAATTTTCCGATCACCGAAGCTGCTCTAGCCTGACGGATCATTTAAACCAGGGGTGTCAAACATGCGGCCCGGGGGCCAGATCCGGCCCTCCAAGACCTTAATCTGGCCCTCAGCTGATTTTCTATTAAATTATTTTATATATTTAAATTTTCTATTAAAATATTGGTAATTTTCTGCAGGCTGAAAGATGCCAAGTTTCAGGAGCAAAAAGAATGCATGACTAAATTCTGTGAAATCCATACAAGTAAATGTTAAAACTAGGGCTGTCAGTTTAACGCGTTAATTAGAATTCCACTGCAAATTAACATGTTATAAAAATCAACACAATTATGAGTGGCAGTTCAATGCGTGCATTTTAAATTTGGCGTGCGCCGAACAAAAAGATAGTGCAGAGTTCACCAAACCACCAAACCACCAAACCACGCTCGCAGAATTTGGGAAACTAATGAGCAAAGCGATGACATGAAAACTGACAAACTCGATCACAAAGTGGGTTCACTCACTCGCAATCTCTCTCACACTCTTAAAATGTGATTAATTAGATTAATTCATTACAAATCCTGTAATTAATTAGATTAATTTTTTTAATCGCCTGACAGCACTAGTTAAAAAATTGTGTTGAAATTGCATTTTTCTTAAAATTTCAGGTTGTTCATAATATTATAATATTTTGTAAAAGAAAGAGTTCATCAAATAAAAAGACTTCTGTAATAGATTTGCGTTTCTCTGGATAAATATTTGGACTTATTGATATTTTTGGGGTATATTTGCCATGAGTTTTCTGATCCGGCCCCTTTGGGATCAAAGCAGGTTGAATACGGCCCCTGGACCAAAATAAGTTTGACACCCGATTTAAACGGTAAACATGTCCGGACAAGTTCCATCGTTACCGGTGATAGTGCGAGCGTGAGCGCACTTCACCAAATCACCAGACCAACAAACCAACAAAGCACGCTCGCAGAATTTGGGAAATGAATGATCAAAGTTCGTCGAACACTTGAAAACTGACTCAATCGCAAAGTGGGTTCGCTCATTCGTTCGCTCACAATTCCTCTCTCTCTCTCTCTCTCTTAAAATGCGATTAATTCGATTAATTAATTACAAATCCTGTCATTAATTTGATTATTTTTTTAATCACCTGACAGCACTCGTTTTTATGGAGAATTGCCGTGTGGGAGCATGGAGGACGAAGGCTTGTGGGCGGAGTCTCGTACCGAATCTCACAGCTAACCGTAAGGAGGGTTTGAATGGGGCCCGGGAGAGATCGCTAAATTACTCAAACATGCACGGATGATTCTGCAATCCCTTCAGGCACGTTTTTGATGAGAGAACAAAGGTATATCGTGGTAGAAAGATTAAAAAACAAACAAAAAAAAATACCCCCTCTTTAACCAAAAAAGTGAAAATTGCAAAAATGCATAAAAATAGGTGATATTAGAGTAAAACTTGAGACGTTTCGATTACACAGGACAGGGTACAGACAGACAGGCAGGTAGCTTGTGTTTTTTACAGGTAGCATTTTTAAGTACAGCGCCTTTTGTTTCCTTTACAATCTTTTGGTTTAAAAGAGTCTGTAACGCATCAACCCCAAAGCCAGGGGGCGCTCTCACTGCACTCTCCACGGAGAGACCTTCAGCCTCTCCCCGATATGTGCGCCCTGGTTTTTATTTACACAAATGTTAATGTTTTAAATATGTGGTTTATTCGGTAATGCAGAACTCACTTTTCCACAGCGGTGCGCCCCCTACAGGTCAGAGTAAAGCGCGATCAAACTGAGAAATAAAACGATTTCCAGAGGTGGAGAGTACTTTTTTTGACATTTACTTGAGGAGTTTTTTAAAGAAATTGTACTTCACACTACCTTTATAGGTTTTTTCTAACTTTTACCCCTACGTGAGTGTTATCTTGTTTGAAATACAAGTACTCTTACGTAAACGTTGTCGACAAGTGACGACAGCGACAATATCCTCCTGAGACCCGCCCATTCATTTGTGTCCTTTATATTGGACATGGAGTTAACCAGTCGATCTTTTAAGTGTTTTGAGATGCACTCTAGTTTGTGGCTGCACTATGATAAAATAATAATAATAATCATAATAATAATCATAATAATAATAAATAATTAAATAAAATGAGAAAAAATTATGAATAAAAATACATAAATAAGAAAATAAATTATTACATAATACATAAAAATATAAATAATAAATAAACATGCATAAATAGGTAAACAATCAATAAATAATAAAAAATATAAATAAAATAATACATAAATAAATACATAAATAATTAAATAAATAAGAAATTACTATGATGAAAAATAATAAATAATTAAATAAAATAATAAAAAATAATGAATACAAATAATGAATACAAATAAGTAAATAAATAAATAATACATGCATAAGAAATTAAAAGGGAATCTAAAAACTTTTTGAGGTGACTGTAGAAGCTCGTCAGAGATGTTGGTCGTCAAAACAAAACAAAAAAAGTTTTTGTAAACTGGATTTAACACTGTTACAGTCCATTACAGAGCACATGTTACAACATTATGAATAAAAGTAAAATTAACTAAATGTAAATGCTAAAGCGTTCATTTACCTCCAAATAGAAAATTTAAATAACAATAATAATAATTTAGATACACTTTATTTCTTCGGGTCCCGGGAGGATATGAAATGATTTTAACATTTGTGTTTCTTGCAGCTCCTTCAGACCTGATGTAGTTTGTCTCATTTTTGCGTCTGTCCTATGAAAACACCAGATTTTGTGCGTTATTTAATATTTTCTCCTTCAAATCACTCTTACTTGAGTTGTACGTTTGTACTTGAGAAATTTCTTGGATCACTGTTTTGTACTTCTATGTAAGTAACGTTACTCTTGCCCGTGTACATTTTGGGCCGTTCTACCACCTCGGCCAAATTCTAAGTTCTTGTTTCAGTGTGTTTCTTTTCACACAGCGTTTACAGAAAAGTCGGAGGCGCACGTGTGTGTGTAGTCCCAGAGATGGCCAGCAGGGGGAGGATGTTTATTCGTACCACAAACCGACTCGTTTCACCGTTGCACGGATTTTAAAAGGTCCCATATTATGTCGATAACGTTCAAAATGGCCCTGACAATGTAGCAAACCAATGCTAACAGTCGCTACCTTTAGTTTAACCTTTAATACCTGTTTCGTAGGAATTAAAATAGTTTCGAGGTTTGTGTTGTACATAAACGTCCGCTGAGCCCTTCTACATGTCATCTAATATACTGTATTAAGATTTTCGCTTAGCTTGGATGCTAGCCATGAGTCGATAGCCATAAGTCGCCGCTGCTAACTGTTAGCTTAAAATGGAGATTAGAAACTATGCTATCCAACGCTGTGTAATGTACGTTAATAATCATAAATTATTATTATTTAATTATCAGTATTCGTAAACCTATTCGTAAACATTTCCCTTCGTTTGTACCCATCTTTTACACGGCGAATTCGCCTCTGAAAACGAATCTTTCTAAAAACTCCGGCTAGAGTGGAGATTCAGGAAAACTACGGTTTTGCGTTTGCGTGTAAAGTGAGATAAACAGAGTTTTCGGCAGTTGACACACCAAAAGTGTGATTTGGATTGGCTTGCGGAGCGTTCTCCTTCATTTTCAGAGGCGAATTCACCGTGTGCGTGTAAAAGATGGGTACAAACGAAGAGTAATGTCTCAGTTTTTAAAAATACCAGTGTACGTGTAAACAGGGCCTTATTTTGGAAAACAGAAGGAGAGAAATATTCATTTCTCACCATACCCGGCGACGTGTAAACGTAGGCTTAGTGAGTTGAGAGCGACTCGGCGTAAGAACGGACGTGCTGCACAGACCCTCCCTCAGACCGGGAGTGTCCAAGTGCTGTTGTGCACGGAGCTAAAGGCAGAGAACCAAGAGGGCATCTGGTACAAAAGGAGCCATCACAGTTCCTGCTCCTTTCACCTTTTGAATACACAACATCATTTGCATTCACTAGTTTTCCATGTACAGTGGGTACGGAATGTATTCACTCTTTGTTGTATTGCAGTCATTTGCCAAAATCATTTAAGTTCATTTTTTCCTTGTCTCCATTTAAGGGTTCTGGAGGCCCCTGTGCTCTTAGGAACCTTAAGTGCAGCACAAATGTTTTTGTGACCGTGTCCAGATCTGGGCCTTCCACAGTTGTGTCTCTGAGCTCTTCAGGCACTTCCTTTGACCTCATGATTCTCATTTGCTCTGACCTGCACTGTGAGCTGTGAGCTCTTATATAGACAAGTGTGTGGCTTTCCTAATCAATCCAATCACTTTAATCAATCACAGCTGGACTCCAGTGAAGGTGGAGAACATCTCAAGGAGGATCAGAACAAATGGACAGAACCAGAGTTAAATATATGAGTGTCACAGCAAAGGCTCTGAATACTTCTGACCATGTGAGATTTCACTTTTTCTTTTTTAGTAAATCTGCAAAAATGTCACAATTCTGTTTTTCTGTCAGTAGGGGGCGCTTTGTGAACATTAATGAGAAAAAAATTAGCTTAAGGTCGTTTTCACACCAGGAAAGTCCGATAGTTCACTTGCTTTGGCCTGGATCTAATTTTTTGAATTTTTTTATTTATTTTGGTGCGGTTCACTTTCACACTGCAGTTTTTCTCCAACAAAAGCACGTGTGCTGAGGTCGCTCAGCCATTGGACAGAAATGAGCCGTGTCCAAACCCGGAAGGAGGAGAATCATGGTGTTACTGTTTTCAATCTAGCCTTAGTGATATGGTTTGCTCAGTTTTTACAGTTCGCACAAATGTTTGAGCAGCATCGTGAGGTTTACACTATTTTACAATCAATTTACAAACGCTGAAGACACAGGGAAAGATGACTACGGAGGACAGCGCTCATGTGAGCATCAAGTTCTGTCTCTTGCTCTTCACGCAAAACATAAGTAAGCCTCGTAAGTTTAGTTTCGTTTAGTTTAGTTTCGTCAGCCTCAGTTTCCCATAATGCTCGACATACAACGGGAGCTCGTTAAGTACAAAAAGCCAACTTGTGTCGGATCGAGTCCGGTCTGCATTCTCACCTCAAACCAGAGTGCGAATGGAACCGTGCAGAGACCGAGCTTTTTAGGTGGTCTCGGTTCGCTTGTTTGCTCCAGATCGAGATTTTTGTTTTTTATTCACACCAGAACAAAAGGTCCAAATCAAAGGAGCAAACAAACTCTGGTTCATTTTAAACAAACCAAACAAGGCAGGTGTGGAAACGACCTAAATTATTTTAGCAAATAGAGCAAAATAACAAAGAGTGAAAAAATGTGAGGGGTCTGAATACCTCCCGTACCCACTGTAGATGCATCCTCGAAATGTGCCGTCCAGTACCTGTACTTGGATGTGCTGTTTGGTACCGTTGTTGGCATCTTTAATTTCTTTACTATTGTTGGAATCCTTTTGTATTATTGCATATGATGAGAGTTATTTTACTGAGCTATAACAGTGACTCTTTTTCCTCACATGGTCTAATGTAAAATGTCTGAAGAACACAAAACAAACTCATCACAAAACACTTTACAAAGAATGTAAACTGCTTCCTTGCCCAACATAAATACATAAATAAAAAAAAATAAAGCCAAAACCCAGTGTATCTAACAGTAGTACTAGTGAATCCTGCATAATATAGGACCTTTCAGTTTGACGCGGTACTGAGCTCCTTTTCCATACTTGCATTTACAGCCTGGCGTTAGCGTAGCGGGTTTTGGATGCGACGAGAAGCACATTTACAGAAGGGACGAGCGGTGGCGAGGTCCAAAAACGGAGCCTGTGACGTCACTTCCCGTCCAGCGGCGCGCCGAAGTCTGCTACGTTTCACTGGACGTTCGGTGAGTGATGAACACGAGTTCCGCTTTTCACAAGACGGCAAAAAAGGATAGACATTTGGACAGAGACCAATTTTCATTTGAGAGTTCACGAGTTTGGAGTAAATTATGAAAAACACAATTTTACTGATTTAAAGCGAAACTAAACACCAACTAAACCGCTTTTTTACACTACTAAACTCTGTGTAAATGGAATTTTAATAGCAGTGTCCGTTGCTATCATTTTTGGCAGTCTTAGTACAAACCTGGTACATTTGCAGCTTTCTGGTCAAATCTGAGCGCCGCCTTCAGTTTCCAGAAGTTAGTAGTCGGAGTTTAGGCGTTTAGTTCCACTTTAAAGGAATATTAACGTTTTTTACAATCTGAAACTTATTTCTGTAATAAAACAAGTTGTTTTACTCACCCATAGCACTTTGGTGTCATTTGGAGCAGTTTCGTAGATGTTGTGGTTTAGTGATATCCGTTAACGTGAGTGCTCGGGGCAGGTGATTGCACTCACCAAATAACACAAACTTTATCACTTTTCAAATTACAGAAGCTCAGTGTCTTAGTCTACACTTTCGTTTGAGTCAAAAGTGCCTCTAATCCGAGATTTATCCATAGTTTGGAGTAGATGAGGAGGACAGTGCGCATGTGCTCAGTCACAGCTGATTTCGCTCTCAGCTCTCGGGACCCAAACATGAAAGGCAAAGCTGTAAGACGTTTGGACCGTCGTGTTTGCAGTACCCACTTCAGTCAGGAGGATTTTTTACCAGCAAAGGAAAAGAAAGAAGGCCAGCGGATTCAGCGCACGATTCTGAGAAGTAATGTGAAACCGATGGCTGTTCTCTGCTGCTCCTAAAACTGTCTCTGCTTCATTCTTTCCGTATCCATTCTGTCTCCTCATCCGTATACAGTGGTACCTCACCTTACGAAATTAATTTGTTCCAGAAGTGGTTTCGTAACGTGAATTTTTCTTAAGTTGAGTAGCTATTTCAATGGAAAAGGCCTGATTCGTTCCAAGGTTTTTTTTAATAGTGTAACATTTTGTTTTATAGTGTAACGTTGTGTTCTGCGTCCTGATTGGCTAAGAGACTGTAGAGCCAGGACTAAAAGTGGAATAAACCAGGTCTAGACCAGGTCTAAACCTGGAGTAGACCAGGTCTAAACCTGGACTGGACCTGGACTAAACCAGGACTGGACCAGGTCTAGACCTGGACTAAACCGGGACTAGACCAGGATTAAATCAGCCCGTGTGGTTCTTCGCTGGTTTCGTGCGGCTTTTGCGTTCGTTTGTGCGTGTTCGGTTTGTGGTTCGGGCTGTGTGTTCGCCGCGGTTCTATCTCGTGCTCGCGGAGCTCCTGTCTCCGTGCTCCTTGCGTGTTCAGAGCTAGAGCTAAGAGGCCGAGAAAGGTGCTCTTTGAGCGGGGACAACAGCGGGGCGTGCATCTGAGCGCGCATTATTCAAATTTTTTAGATTTCGCGTTTCGTAACTTCGTATCTAGAGACCAAAATTTAACGTGAAGGCGTTTCGTAACGTCCTCAGTCCTCCATAAGTCCTTTTCAGCCTCAAAGTCCCAATCTTCTGCCATGTGTCGCTTGCAACAGAAAAGTTCTGAGCGTCTTCTTATCTGCAAATCAGCTGTGACTGAGCACATGTGCACTGTCCTCCTCATCTACTCCAAACTATGGATAAATCTTTGGTTAGAGGCACTTTTGACTTAAACGAAAGTGTAGACTAAGACATTGAGCTTCTATGATTTGAAAAATGATAAAGTTTGTGTTATTTGGTGACTGCAATCGCCTGCCCCAAGCACTCACGTTAACGGATATCACCACACCACAACATCTACGAAACTGCTCCATATGACACCAAAGTGCTATGGGTGAGTAAAACAACTTGTTTTATTACAGAAATAAGGTTCAGATTGTAAAAAACGTTAATTCTCCTTTAAGATATTTCTGACTTGGTTAAATGTAGTTATATTTTTCTTACTGAACTCCAAATGACCTGGTGGTTTTAGTCGGTTAGTAAGACATTCAAATCTAGTGAAAATGCAAATTTCGATTCAAGACATTGGGACCGATGTCGAAGAGTCCTTCTTTGTAGCGTTGCGTGTCGTCTACGCCAGGTTCATACGTGATTTGGACCTATTTGAGTCCTAGGTTAGTCCGGTTTAAGACCCGGTTGAGTCGAGGTTTAGTCCTGGTCTGGGGGCTGGGGGGATGGATGCGATGAAGTGCATGAAGCGTCGGAGGAGGACTCGTGCTGTTCCGAAGAATGTCCACCATCAGCCCCCGTAGCTCCTCCCGTCAGCCCCGCCCCCTCCGCCGCATTCCCCGCCCCCGCTTCAGACACGCCCCCTCGTGAAGCGACGGTCGGCAGCTGCGACGCCAGCCCCACCTCCTTCTCTTTCAGCGGATCCGGCAGGGGCAGGTACGAGCGGAGGTCGACGTCGAAGGGCGAGGCGGCGGATTGGTTGAGGCTGGCCCCGCCGCCCCCCGCACTGGTCCCGCCCCTCCGCGTTTTGAGCCGGTTGGGAGGGGCGGTCGGGAGCAGGGACTGGATCTTGGGCAGCCATCGTTTGCGGACTCGGCGGGCGTTGGTGCACATGTCGGCGGCGATCACGTTCATCTCGCTCTCCTTAAAGTTTGGAGCGAAGTTCTGACAGTACACTGAGGAGAGCCAAGGAGAATTAGACACGGTTTAGGGCTGTCAAAAGTAGCGAAAATCAGATACTAACCGTTACTGAAACTAGTATCGAAACTAGATCATCATTTTTCGCAGGTATTGACACTAAAAAAGGACAGAAATGAACCTTTCCTGAATGGCTTTAGAACGATCTTGAGCACAGAGACTAAAGGCCTCACTTCGCTCTGGTGTTTCATTTGGTGACAAAATGGTCCATTCCCTCAAAGTGTTTCTTCTGGAAGGTCTCTGCCACATTTGCTGCCACATAAAGTCTAAAAAACCTGTAGCATCTCAAATGGCCATAGCTCCTTTGTTAGCCTCTTGCACAGTCTCCTAAAGAACCTACCTGGACGACTGAGTGACTACACAGATATTACACTTAAATTTACTTTAAATCCACACGGGAAATATAAGGCCACAAGGAAATGAACAAAATTAAAAAATGGATGGATACAAATAAAACAAAAGTGATGATCTTTGGTAATTATAAATGCAACCCTGAATTACAAATAATCATGGATGGTGTACAAATTGAAAATGTATCTGAAAATAAATTTCTAGGAGTAATTATGGACAGTAAATGATCATGGAAAACCCACATCAGGCACATAAAAACAAAAAAAGTCTCTCAATTATAAATAAAGATAAGCATAACCTTGATCACAATGCACTTCGAATTCTATATTGTTCTTTGATTCTTCCCTATTTTTTATACTGCGTTGAAGTTTGGGGTAATAATGACCAATGTTCAATTAATCCACTATTTCTTCTGCAGAAAAGGGCCGTGCGTCTTCTTAGAACACACTCATGATCTTTTTATGCAGTCAAAGTTATTCAAATTTAATGACCTTGTAAAATATTATACAGTGATTATGCTTTTTAAAACATTTAATAAACAACTGCCAAAAAATTTGCAAAAATGTTTTGCTCTTAAAGGAGAATTAACGGGGTTTATTTTACAATCTGAGCCTTATTTCTGTAATAAAACAGAAATTTTACTCACCCATAGCACTTTGGTGTCATTTGGAGCATTTCCGGAGATGTTTTAGACACAAACTTTCGCACTTTTCAAATCATAGAAGCTCGATGTCTTAGTCTACGCTTTCGTTTGAGTCAAAAGTGGCCTGTAATCCATAATTTACAGCTTTACATTTCATGTTTGGGTCCCGGGAGCTGAGAGCGAAATAAACTATGACTCCACACATGCGAACTGGCCTCCTCATCTACTCGAAACTATGGATAAATCACGGATTAGAGGCACTTTTGACTCAAACGAAAGTGCCTCTAAGACATTGCGCTTCTATGATTTGTTTGTTAAATTTCGTATTTAAGTTTGTGTTATTTTCGTGACTGCAACGTCGTGCCCCGAGAACTCACGTTACAGATATCGCTAATCTAAAACATCTCCGAAACTGCTCCAAATGACACCAAAGTGCTATGGGTGAGTAAAACAACTTGTTTTATTACCGAAATAAGGCTCAAATTGTAAAAAACGTTAATTCTCCTTTAAAGAGAACATTTATAATGAGGTTATGGAAACCTCATTTTGCCAAATGTTAGAAGCACTCATAAAAGTGTCTGTGTGACTGTGTGTGGGGTAAAAATGTGGAACGTTGTGGATTTACAGCAAAAGCTCTGCCAAAATATTCACAAATTTAAGTTCTTGTACACTCAACAAAAATATAAACGCAACACTTTTGTTTTTGCTCCCATTTTTCCTGAGATGGACCCAAAGATCCAAAATTCACTCCAGATACACAACACTACCATTTCTCTCAAACATTGTTCACAAATCTGTCCAAATGTGTGACAGCGAGCACCTCTGCCCCGCCGAGACAATCCACCCCACCTCACAGGTGCGCCACATCAAGATGCCGATCCGACATCATGACCAGTGCACAGGTGCGCCCCAGACTGCCCACAATAAAAGGCCACCCCGAAATGTGCATTTTTTTTTTTGCTTTATTGGGGGTCTGGAGACTCAGAACCAGTCAGTATCTGGTGTGACCACCATTTGCCTCATGCAGTGCAACACATCTTCTTCACATAGAGTTTATCAGATTGTCAATTGTGGCCTGTGGAATGTTGGTCCACTCCTCTTCAATGGCTGTTATGGACGAAGAACACAGGTGCATTTTATTGATGGCATTTTGAATGCACAGAGATACCGTGATGAGATCCTGAGGCCCATTGTTGTGCCATACATCCATGAACATCACCTCATGTTTCAGCAAGATAATGCACGGCCCCATGTTGCAAGGATCTGTACACAATTCTTGGAAGCTGAAAATGTCCCAGTTCTTGCATGGCCAGCATACTCACCGGACATGTCACACATTGAGCATGTTTGGGATGTGCTTGACCGGCGTATACGACAGCGTGTACCAGCTCCCACTAATATCCAGCAACTTCACACAGCCTTTGAAGAGGAGTGGACCAACATTCCACAGGCCACAATTGACAATCTGATAAACTCTATGCGAAGAAGATGTGTTGCACTGCATGAGGCAAATGGTGGTCACACCAGATACTGACTGGTTCTGAGTCCCCAGACCGCCAATAAAGCAAAAAAAAAATGCACATTTCGGGGTGGCCTTTTATTGTGGGCAGTCTGGGGCACACCTGTGCACTGGTCATGATGTCGGATCGGCATCTTGATGTGGCGCACCTGTGAGGTGGGGTGGATTGTCTCGGCGGGGCAGAGGTGCTCGCTGTCACACATTTGGACAGATTTGTGAACAACGTTTGAGAGAAATGGTAGTGTTGTTTATCTGGAGTGAATTTTGGATCTTTGGGTCCATCTCAGGAAAAATGGGAGCAAAAACAAAAGTGTTGCGTTTATATTTTTGTTGAGTATATAAAGACGTGGTCTGGTCTGAATACAGAGACGAGTTTGAATGAATCGTCAAATGGCACTTTTCTGTAACAGTTTTGTTTTTTGTTTTTTTTGTTGTACAAGAATGGAAATTGCCTTTGTTTTGTTTTTGTGGTTCTTTCAACTGAACTGATAAGGAAGCTAAATGATCATTTAAGTTATGTTTTGGAAGACAGAGGTGGGTTTTTCTTCTTCCCACTCCTTTTCAAGCAAACAGAAAAGACAACTGTATATTGTTACCTGTATTTATTTCCTTGTGTTGACCTGCTTGAAATGAATGAATGAATGAACATGGGAATATAAAAGAAAGAACTACAATTTAATGTTGAAAATCACATTCTATAGTCTAAAGAAAGAGTGTTGTTATTGTCATCGTGGTATTGAAAAGGGTAGAAATCAGGTATTCCTTAGTATCAAAATCAAGTTTGAAATGTTAGTATCGTACATTAACAGGTTTGGTGCAGGTTTAATAGAGGTTTAGTCCAGGTTTAGTCCAGGTTTAGTCCAGGTTTAGTCAAGGTTTAGCCCAGGTTTAGCCCAGGTTTAGCCCAGGTTTAGCCCAGGTTTAGTCCAGGTTTAGCCCAGGTTTAGTACAGGTTTAGTACAGGTTTAGCCCAGGTTTAGCCCAGGTTTAGTCCAGGTTTAGTCCAGGTTTAGCCCAGGTTTAGTCCAGGTTTAGTCCAGGTTTAGTCCAGGTTTAGCCCAGGTTTAGCCCAGGTTTAGCCCAGGTTTAGCCCAGGTTTAGCCCAGGTTTAGCCCAGGTTTAGTCCAGGTTTAGTCCAGGTTTAGTCCAGGTTTAGTCCAGGTTTACTCCAGGTTTACTCCAGGTTTACTCCAGGCTTAGTCCAGGTTTAGTCCAGGTTTAGTACAGGTTTAGCCCAGGTTTAGTCCAGGTTTAGTCCAGGTTTGGCACAGGTTTAGCACAGGTTTAGTCCAGGTTTAGCACAGGTTTAGCACAGGTTTAGCCCAGGTTTAGCCCAGGTTTAGCCCAGGTTTAGCCCAGGTTTAGTCCAGGTTTAGCCCAGGTTTAGTCCAGGTTTAGTCCAGGCTTAGTTCAGGCTTAGTCCAGGCTTAGTCCAGGTTTAGCCCAGCTTTAGCCCAGGTTTAGTCCAGGTTTAGTCCAGGTTTAGCCCAGGTTTAGCCCAGGTTTAGTCCAGGTTTAGTCCAGGTTTAGCCAAGGTTTAGCCCAGGTTTAGTCCAGGTTTAGTCCAGGTTTAGTCCAGGTTTAGCCCAGATTTAGTCCAGATTTAGTCCAGGTTTAGTCCAGGTTTAGCCCAGGTTTAGCCCAGGTTTAGCCCAGGTTTAGCCCAGGTTTAGTCCAGGTTTAGTCCAGGCTTAGCCCAGGTTTAGCCCAGGTTTAGCCCAGGCTTAGTACAGGTTTAGCCCAGGTTTAGTCCAGGTTTAGTCCAGGTTTAGTCCAGGCTTAGTCCAGGCTTAGTCCAGGTTTAGTCCAGGTTTAGTCCAGGTTTAGCCCAGGTTTAGTCCAGGTTTAGTCCAGGTTTAGTCCAGGTTTAGCCCAGGTTTAGTCCAGGTTTAGTCCAGGTTTAGCCCAGGTTTAGTCCAGGTTTAGTCCAGGTTTAGCCCAGGTTTAGTCCAGGTTTAGTCCAGGTTTAGTCCAGGTTTAGTCCAGGTTTAGCCCAGGTTTAGCCCAGGTTTAGTCCAGGTTTAGTCCAGGTTTAGTCCAGGTTTAGTCCAGGTTTAGCCCAGGCTTAGTCCAGGTTTAGCCCAGGTTTAGCCCAGGTTTAGCCCAGGTTTAGCCCAGGTTTAGCCCAGGTTTAGTCCAGGTTTAGTCCAGGTTTAGCCCAGGTTTAGTCCAGGTTTAGCCCAGGTTTAGCCCAGGTTTAGTCCAGGTTTAGCCCAGGTTTAGTCCAGGTTTAGTCCAGGTTTAGCCCAGGTTTAGTCCAGGTTTAGTCCAGGTTTAGTCCAGGTTTAGTCCAGGTTTAGCCCAGGTATAGTCCAGGTTTAGTCCAGGTTTAGCCCAGGTTTAGCCCAGGTTTAGTCCAGGTTTAGCCCAGGTTTAGTCCAGGTTTAGTCCAGGTTTAGTCCAGGTTTAGCCCAGGTTTAGTCCAGGCTTAGTCCAGGTTTAGCCCAGGTTTAGCCCAGGTTTAGTCCAGGTTTAGTCCAGGTTTAGTCCAGGTTTAGCCCAGGTTTAGCCCAGGGTTAGCCCAGGTTTAGCCAAGGTTTAGCCAAGGTTTAGCCCAGGTTTAGTCCAGGTTTAGTCCAGGTTTAGTCCAGGTTTAGCCCAGGTTTAGTCCAGGTTTAGTCCAGGTTTAGCCCAGGTTTAGTCCAGGTTTAGCCCAGGTTTAGTCCAGGTTTAGTCCAGGTTTAGCCCAGGTTTAGTCCAGGTTTAGCCCAGGTTTAGTCCAGGTTTAGCCCAGGGTATTTCGTGCATGATTTGTCTTACGTTTGACAGTGTTGAGGACCCTGTTGTCCAGAGGTTTCCTGGTGGGGTCGTTGGTGGAGGAGCGGATCCCAGTCCCACAGCTGTTCGCCAGCGTGTTTCTGTGGACACAACTGACTTTTGTTAGAAGATCAACAAGATTCCTGCAAGATTCCTTCAGTCCAGTCCTGGTTCTTTCTATTGTCGTCGTAGTTCTTCTTGGTTTAGTCCAGGGGTCGGCAACCCACGGCTCCGGAGCCACATGCAGCTCTTTGATCCCTCTGATGCGGCTCAGTACAGCGGTCCCTCGTTTATCACGGGGGTTACGTTCTAAAAATAACCCATGATAAGCGAAATCCGCGAAATCGTCAGCTTTATATTTTACAATTATTCTCCATGTTTTAAGGCTGTAAACGCCAAACCACACACATTCTACACTTTTCTCACACTGGAATTAACGTTTTCTCACATTTCTCTCTTGTTTAAACACTCAAACGTTCATAGATTTTCAACAAAAAAGCACAGTATTAGAGAACGAAACCAAAGTGTATTTGGTGTGTATTTCACAGTTCTTATGACCGAGCCTCTTCGTCCTGGCGCCGCTTCGCTGTGGCGGGTTTTGTCGGGGAGAAACAAACATACAGCACTTCAGAGTCACACTGCGATCCAACATTTATATAAATCTGTCAAACTGAACACATTCTGTACAGGAGACACGGAGGAGAATGACTGACGAATCGGCAAAGGTCTACAGTCCCTTGGCCAATCAGGACGCAGAAATCTGCGTTGATACACTATAAAAAAAAATTTGAATTAAAAAATCTGCGAAACAGCAAGGCCACGAAAAGTGAACCACGATATAGCGAGGGACCAGTGTGTTTTCAAAATGTAATTCTATGGCACAAATATAAAAAGCCGTTATATGCAGTGTTATTTCGTTTTAAATGTGTGTTTTCTTTACTGTGTGAAACGGGTCCAAACGGCTCTTGGAGTGGTAAAGCTTGCCGACCCCTGGTTTAGTCCTTGTTCAGTCCTAGTCCCTGGGTCTCCATTAGGCGACCTGTGAGCCAAATGAGGACCTCGAGTGAATCTGGACTGGTGTGACCCTAAACCTCCTTTAGTTACCAACATCGCCCATGGTTCCTCATTAATATTGATCATTAGTACATGTGATGCCTGCAACAAGATGGCGGCGCGTGAAGACGCAGCGGCCCCTCGTCCGGCCGATAGCGTAGTGTTTTCACCGTCTTTGTCTAGTCTATCTTGTTCGTCTTCAGTGTTTTCTAACAAGTACAGTAGGCAGTTCTTGCTGGACATAGGCAGAACTGGCCAGCACAACTCCCTGGACACTGTACTAGAGGAGAAGCTGGCGCACTTCGGACTACTCTGCCGGCCTGCTGCTAATGCTGCTAACGCTGCTACACCGGACTCGCCTGCCGCCCCCCGCCCGGAGAGGAGACGCCGCAAGCGGTGTGAGAGGCGTCAGAAGCGAGGCAAGCGCGGCGGTATCAGAGCTAGGCTAACGGCTAGCCCGCACCGGCCGGCCATTCCATCCATTCTCCTCGCCAACGTGCAGTCTCTGGACAATAAAATGGACTACATCAGACTGAGGGCTGCCCAGCGCGACGTGAGGGAGTGCTGTGTTTTTGTTTTTACGGAAACATGGCTCCATGACAACATCCCGGACTCAGCGGTGCGCCTGGACGAGCTAACATGCTACCGCTCGGACCGAGCTAGCGGTGTCCCCGGAGTTAAATCCCGCGGAGGGGGTTTAATAATTTTTCTTCGGGACACTTATTGTCGGGACGCTGTGGTGGTATGTAGACACTGTTCACCCCTAGTGGAGTTTATGATTCTGAAGTGCCGGCCTTTTTTATCTCCCGCGTGAAATCACGGCAATATTGCTAGTGGTTGTTTACGTCCCCCCATCACCGAACAGCGCTGATAGGAGGGAGGCACTGTATGAGTTGTATAACTCTATTAGCGAGCAACAGACTGCTCACCCGGACGGATTTTTTATCCTTGCCGGGGATTTCAATCATGCAGACCTCAAAACTGTCATGCCACAAATGCATCAGCATGTTGATTTCCCAACCAGGGGAAACAACATTTTGGACATGGTTTACACTACACACAAGGGAGCATACAAGGCTTACCCCCTCCCCCACATAGGCCTCTCTGACCACATCTCTGTTGTGCTCAGACCGGCATACAGACCCCGTGTAAGGGTCTCTAGGCCGGCTCTGAAGCAGATCCAGGTGTGGCCAGAGGGGGCCTCGTCTGCACTACAGCACTGCCTCGGTACAACAGACTGGGCAGTGTTCAAACAGGCCGCCACATACAACAATCACACTGACATTGAGGAGTACGCAGACACTGTGACCTCCTACATCACCAAATGCATTGGTGATGTCACACACACAAAAACCATCACCACCAGGGCTAACCAGAAGCCATGGCTGACAGGGGAGGTTCACAGGCTGTTGAGAGCCAGGAACGCTGCCTTCAGAGCTGGGGATGTCCCCCATCTGAGGGCAGCAAGAGCCAACCTGTCCCGTGGAATCAGGAAAGCCAAACACAAATACACACAGAAAATAACCGGACACTTTAGAGATAGCAGGGACACACGGAGTCTGTGGCAGGGCATCCAGAACATCACGGATTACAAACCCTTGCCACAGACCTGTGACAATAATATCACCCTGCTCAATGACCTCAACAGCTTCTTTGCACGGTTTGAGGCAGGAAATGACACCCGGCCCCAAAAACTCCACCACCTCCCCACGACCAGCCCCTGTGTGTGTCTGCAGCCAGCGTGAAGAGGACACTCTCCAGGATCAACACCCGCAAGGCTGCAGGCCCGGACAACATTCCTGGTCGTGTGTTGAAAGACTGTGCAGAGGAGCTCAAAGATGTCTTCACAGACATCTTTAATGCTTCTCTGAGCCAGGCTGTGGTTCCCTCCTGCTTCAAAACCACTACCATCGTTCCCGTGCCAAAGAAGCCCACTCCGGCCACTTTTAATGACTATCGCCCTGTTGCACTGACCCCCATCATCATGAAGTGCTTTGAACGGCTAGTCATGGCACACATCAAATCCATCCTCCCCACCCTAGACCCATACCAGTTTGCATACCGGGCCAACCGCTCTACCGAGGATGCAATCTGTTCTGCACTTCACCCGGCTCTCACCCACCTAGACAACAAAGACTCATACGTGAGAATGCTGTTCATAGATTTCAGTTCAGCATTCAACACTATAATCCCACAGCAGCTCATTATCAAACTAGACCACCTGGGGCTTCAGACCTCACTCTGTAATTGGCTGCTGGACTTCCTCAGTGAGAGGCCACAGGCAGTGCGGGTCGGCAGAAACACCTCAAGCTGCATTAGACTGAGCACAGGAGCCCCCCAGGGCTGTGTGCTCAGTCCGATGCTCTTCACTCTGCTGACCCACGACTGCTCACCG
Source organism: Paratrypauchen microcephalus (assembly GCA_036785185.1). Taxonomy (NCBI): domain Eukaryota; kingdom Metazoa; phylum Chordata; class Actinopteri; order Gobiiformes; family Gobiidae; genus Paratrypauchen; species Paratrypauchen microcephalus. The sequence goes on along the minus strand of JAVJIX010000187.1, from coordinate 552,039 downwards.
GCGTTCAGCACCAATCACATAGTGAAGTTTGCGGACGATACGACTGTGGTGGGTCTCATCTCTAATAACGATGAGACAAACTACAGGAGTGAGGTGAGCCTTCTGACCCAGTGGTGCAGCAATAACAATCTCCTTCTTAATGTTGAAAAGACCAAGGAGATTGTTATTGACTTCCGGAGAGGCCCCACCCAGCACCCCCCACTGTCCATCAATGGTGCTGCTGTAGAGAGGGTGAGCAGCACCAAATTCCTGGGGGTGCACATCAGTGAGGACCTCTCCTGGACAGTGAATACTGTATCACTGGCAAAGAGGGCTCAGAAGCGCCTCTATTTCCTCCGCAAACTGAGGAGAGCTGGAGCCCCTCCACCCATTATGACCACCTTCTACCGAGGCACCATTGAGAGCGTCCTGACCAGCTGCATCACTGTGTGGTACGGGAGCTGCACTGAACAGAACAGGAAAGCTCTGCAGCGCATAGTGAATGCAGCTGGGAGGATCGCTGGTGTCTCTCTCCCCTCCCTCCTAGACATTTTTAACACCCGGCTCACCCGCAGAGCGTCCAACATTGTGGGTGACCCGAGCCACCCCGCACATAGCCTGTTCAGCCTCCTGCCCTCGGGGAGAAGGTACCGGAGTCTCCCGGGCCCACTCCACCAGGCTTTCAAACAGCTTCATCCACCAGGCTGTCAGGAGGCTGAACTCACACCCGAACTCACACCCGAACTCCCACCTTACCCATCTCCCACCCCCACCCCCCATATTGGCATAACCTGTATTCCATAAAAGACATATCACTCTAGACACTTTAAAAAACTGCTGCTAAGGACTACTGTTGCACTGTTGCACATCTACATTTACTACTGGATTTACTCCTGTTGCACTGTTGTTTACTACTGTTATTGCACATTTACATTTACTACTGGAATTTTTAGTACTGTTGTTTACTCCTGTTATTGAATTTTACCCCCGTTGCACTGTTGTTTACTACTGTTATTGCACATTGACTACTGGATTTTTAGTACTGTTGTTTACTCCTGTTACTGCACTAGAATTACTACTGTTGCACATTTATTTTTATTTTATCTTAATGCACATTCTACTGCACATGACCAAGTCACTGCTGTATCTTCCATTGCACATTTTGATGCACACTGCACACTTTGGAAATCTGTATATAGTATAGTTTATTTATTATGTTGCACTGTTTTAAGATTTTAGATCGTAGACTTTAGTTTTAACTTTAGATCTCTGTCTTTAGATAGTTTTTTGTTGTGTTTTGTCTTCATATTGTATTTTGTACACTGTCTTTTGCACTACCTGGCCAGAGAGAAACAAAATTTCGATTCACTGTATGTTGAACACATATGGCAGAATTGACAATAAAGCTGACTTTGAACTTTGAACTTGAACTTTGATTGTATATAAACCCCTCTCTGGTGTACAGTCCTCAGTGACGGCTGTACACTTTGCCAAACTAAACCTTCTATAAGAGCTGCAGTTCAATGCCATTTTTACCAAACATGTATTTTTACAAATACAAAATTGTCTACTGGCAGAATTTTGGTGGACTCTGGTTTTGCAGTGTGGAAATGTTTTGGTCCTCAGGAAAATTTCACTTAAACCCCGGTTTTAGTTTCTATTTTAGTCCTAGTTTTTTTTCTTCTTCTTTGTTTTATTTAGGCCTAGTCCTTGCTGGTTTAGTCCTAGTTCTTCCTGATCTAGTCCTAGTTTAGTCCTGGTCCTTCCTGGTTTAGTCCCTGTTTAGTCCTGGTTCTTCCTAGTTTAGTCTTGGTCCTTCCTGGTGTAGTCCTAGTTCTTCCTGATCTAGTCCTAGTTTAGTCCTGGTCCTTCGTGGTTTAGTCCCTCTTTAGTCCTGGTTCTTCCTGGTGTAGTCCTAGTTCTTCCTGGTCCTTCGTGGTTTAGTCCCTGTTTAGTCCTAGTTCTTCCTAGTTTAGTCCTGGTCCTTCCTGGTTTAGTCCTAGTTTAGTCCTGGTCCTTCGTGGTTTAGTCCCTGTTTAGTCCTAGTTCTTCCTAGTTTAGTCCTGATCCTTCCTGGTTTAGTCCTAGTTTAGTCCTGATCCTTCCTGGTCTAGTCCATTTTTAGTCCTGGTCCTTCCTGATCTAATCCTAGTTTAGTCCTGATCCTTCCTGGTTTAGTCCTAGTTTAGTCCTGATCCTTCCTGGTCTAGTCCATTTTTAGTCCTGGTCCTTCCTGATCTAATCCTAGTTTAGTCCTGATCCTTCCTGGTTTAGTCCTAGTTTAGTCCTGATCCTTCCTGGTCTAGTCCATTTTTAGTCCTGGTCCTTCCTGATCTAATCCTAGTTTAGTCCTGATCCTTCCTGGTCTAGTCCTACTTTAGTCCTTGATCTAGTCCCGGTCTTTAGTCCGTGCTCATCACCTGTCGAAGAAGGTGGCCAGGAGCCTCCGGAGCAGGACCTTGTGTTTGACCCCCGCACACAGGTGGCAGTTCATGAGCTGCCCTCGGGTCATGAGGACCCCGGACCCGGCTACCAGCTCCAGCTTCTCTCCGGGGTCCCCCTCCGCGTACAGCGCCGGGTGGCACCTGTACCCGATCTGGGTCACCAAACTCGCTGGCAGCGCCATGTTGTCTCGTCCGATCAGAACGCACGCGCGCCGCTCGTTGGCCAACGGCAGCGGCAGCATGTCCAGCTTCTCCGGGACTGCAGAGACAAAAGTTCACGTGTTGAGATTAGGGTGGTCAAAAATATCCGAAATCAGATACGAATCAATACTGAAACTAAAATCCAAACTGAATACTCGTCTTGAGCTGAATCATGGAACCAACTTGGACCACAGAGGGATTCCACAGATATAAGGGAATGGAAAAGAAAGTTCTAGGTTTAGTCCAGGTCTAGTCTCATATTAATCCTGATTTAGTCCAGGTTCAGTCTATGTTTAGTCCAGGTTGAGTCCAGGTTGAGTCCAGGTTTAGTCCAGGTTTAGTCTCATATTAATCCTGATTTAGTCCAGGTTCAGTCTAAAATTATCAATCAATCAATCAATCAATATTTATAAGGCGCTTTTCATACAAAATTGTAACACAAAGCGCCCTTTAGTCTAAACTAGGAAGAACTAGGACTTAGTTAATTAGTCCAGGTTTAGTCCAGGTTTAGTCCAGGTTCAGTCTAGGTTTAGTCCAGGTTTAGTCCAGGTTTAGTCCAGGTTCAGTCCAGGTTTAGTCCAGGTTTAGTCTCATATTAATCCTGATTTAGTCCAGGTTCAGTCCAGGTTTAGTCCAGGTTGAGTCCAGGTTTAGTCCAGGTTTAGTCCAGGTTCAGTCTAGGTTTAGTCCAGGTTGAGTCCAGGTTGAGTCCAGGTTTAGTCCAGGTTTGGTCCAGGTTTAGTCCAGGTTTGGTCCAGGTTTAGTCCAGGTTTAGTCCAGGTTCGGTCCAGGTTTAGTCCAGGTTTGGTCCAGGTTTAGTCCAGGTTCGGTCCAGGTTTAGTCCAGGTTTAGTCTCATATTAATCCTGATTTAGTCCAGGTTCAGTCTAAGTTTAGTCCAGGTTCAGTCTAAGTTTAGTCCAGGTTTAGTACAGGTTTAGTCCAGGTTTAGTCCAGGTTTGGTCCAGGTTTAGTCCAGGTTTGGTCAAGGTTTAGCCCAGGTTTAGTCCAGGTTCGGTCCAGGTTTAGTCCAGGTTTGGTCCTGGTTCGGTCCAGGTTTAGTCCAGGTTTAGTCTCATATTAATCCTGATTTAGTCCAGGTTCAGTCTAAGTTTAGTCCAGGTTCAGTCTAAGTTTAGTCCAGGTTTAGTACAGGTTTAGTCCAGGTTCAGTCCAGGTTTAGTCCAGGTTCAGTCCAGGTTTAGTCCAGGTTTAGTCTCATATTAATCCTGATTTAGTCCAGGTTCAGTCTAAGTTTAGTCCAGGTTCAGTCTAGGTTTAGTCCAGGTTTAGTCTCATATTAATCCTGATTTAGTCCAGATTCAGTCTAAGATTAGTCCAGGTTTAGTCCAGGTTCAGTCCAGGTTTAGTCCAGGTTCAGTCCAGGTTCAGTCCAGGTTTAGTCCAGGTTCAGTCCAGGTTTAGTCCAGGTTCAGTCTAGGTTTAGTCCAGGTTTAGTCCAGGTTCAGTCCAAGTTTAGTCCAGGTTTAGTCCAGGTTCAGTCCAGGTTCAGTCCAGGTTTAGTCCAGGTTCAGTCCAGGTTTAGTCTAGGTTCAGTCTAGGTTTAGTCCAGGTTTAGTCCAGGTTCAGTCTAGGTTTAGTCCAGGTTTAGTCCAGGTTTAGTCCAGGTTTAGTCCAGGTTCAGTCTAAGTTTAGTCCAGGTTTAGTCCAGGTTTAGTCCAGGTTCAGTCCAGGTTCAGTCTAGGTTTAGTCCAGGTTCAGTCCAGGTTTAGTCCAGGTTTAGTCCAGGTTCAGTCTAGGTTTAGTCCAGGTTCAGTCCAGGTTTAGTCCAGGTTTAGTCTCATATTAATCCTGATTTAGTCCAGGTTCAGTCTAAGCTTAGTCTAGGTTTAGTCCAGGTTTAGTCCAGGTTTAGTCTCATATTAATCCTGATTTAGTCCAGGTTCAGTCTAAGTTTAGTCCAGGTTGAGTCCAGGTTTAGTCCAGGTTTAGTCCAGGTTGAGTCCAGGTTTAGTCCATGTTTAGTCCAGGTTTAGTCCAGGTTTAGTCCAGGTTTAGTCCAGGTTTGGTCCAGGTTTAGTCCAGGTTTAGTCTCATATTAATCCTGATTTAGTCCAGGTTCAGTCTAAGTTTAGTCCAGGTTGAGTCCAGGTTTAGTCCAGGTTTAGTCCAGGTTCAGTCTAGGTTTAGTCCAGTTTCAGTCCAGGTTTAGTCCAGGTTTAGTCCAGGTTTAGTCCAGGTTTAGTCCAGGTTCAGTCCAGGTTTAGTCCAGGTTTAGTCCAGGTTTAGTCCAGGTTCAGTCTAGGTTTAGTCCAGTTTCAGTCCAGGTTTAGTCCAGGTTTAGTCCAGGTTTAGTCCAGGTTTAGTCCAGGTTCAGTCCAGGTTTAGTCCAGGTTTAGTCTAGGTTGGTCTAGTATCTCCGTCGGTAAAGATGAAGCCGGGCCAGTCTTCTGCGGAGGCGTTGCGGACTAATCTAGAAATTATCCCAAATTAAAAGACGTAATGCAATCTCCCCATGTGTCAACCCCTGATCAATATATTGCCTTATCAGCTGATCAATTATTATTCCAGACATTCTAATGACCAAAAACGCGTCTATTCAGAATGAGAAATAGCCCCGAAGTCAGACTGACTGCCAGACAAAAAACCTGGACCAAACCTGGACCAAACCTGGACCAAACCTGGACCAAACCTGGACCAAACCTGGACCAAACCTGGACTAAAGCTGGACAAAACCAGGACCAAACCTGGACCAAACCTGGACAAAACCTGGACTAAAGCTGGACCAAACCTGGACCAAACCTGGACCAAACCTGGACTAAAGCTGGACCAAACCTGGACCAAACCTGGACTAAACCTGGACCAAACCTGGACAAAACCTGGACAAAACCTGGACCAAACCTGGACTAAACCTGGACCAAACCTGGACCAAACCTGGACCAAACCTGGACTAAACCTGGACTAAACCTGGACCAAACCTGGACCAAACCTGGACCAAACCTGGACCAAACCTGGACCAAACCTGGACTTAACCTGGACCTAACCTGGACCAAACCTGGACCAAACCTGGACCAAACCTGGACCAAACCTGGACAAAACCTGGACCAAACCTGGACCAAACCTGGACCAAACCTGGACTAAACCTGGACTAAACCTGGACTAAACCTGGACCAAACCTGGACCAAACCTGGACTAAACCTGGACTTAACCTGGACCAAACCTGGACCAAACCTGGACCAAACCTGGACCAAACCTGGACAAAACCTGGACAAAACCTGGACAAAACCTGGACCAAACCTGGACCAAACCTGGACTAAACCTGGACTTAACCTGGACTAAACCTGGACCAAACCTGGACCAAACCTGGACTAAACCTGGACTAAACCTGGACCAAACCTGGACCAAACCTGGACCAAACCTGAACTTCCGCACATTCACGTTTGAGGAACTCTTTATCATGAGTCTGTTTACATTTCCAAGCTCAAAATGCTCCGTTCCACCTCATGATGTCATGAAGTGGTAGTGAAAAGCTCTGTTTACCTGTAGATCGGTAGAGATCGGTAATTCCAGGTGAGTAGAAAGTTACCGTAGGGGTAGAGGTGCTGGTACAGGCTGGTGCTGACCGCGTTGGCGTAGAAATCATCGTCCAGTTCTTCCTCCGTGGCCTGAGGACTGGAGCCGGGACTACAGCGCCCCCCTGGTGTCATTAAGAAGGACTGCATCTGCGCCACGCCCGCCCCCAGGTAACACAGAGCCCCGCCCCTCAGCTCGCCTCTGAGGACACACAGAAGAGGTCAAGTTAGATCCTCCTGGACGCGTTTCAGACCAGGTTAGATCCTCCCGGACGTGTTTCAGACCAGGTTAGATCCTCCCGGACGTGTTTCAGACCAGGTTAGATCCTCCCGGACGTGTTTCAGACCAGGCTAAATCCTTCCGGACGTGTTTCAGACCAGGTTAGATCCTTCCGGACGTGTTTCAGACCAGGCTAAATCCTTCCGGACGTGTTTCAGACCAGGTTAGATCCTTCCGGACGTGTTTCAGACCAGGCTAAATCCTTCCGGACGTGTTTCAGACCAGGTTAGATCCTCCCGGACGTGTTTCAGACCAGGTTAGATCCTCCCGGACGTGTTTCAGACCAGGTTAGATCCTCCCGGACGTGTTTCAGACCAGGTTAGATCCTCCCGGACGTGTTTCAGACCAGGTTAGATCCTCCCGGACGTGTTTCAGACCAGGTTAGATCCTCCCGGACGTGTTTCAGACCAGGTTAGATCCTGGACGTGTTTCAGACCAGGTTAGATCCTGGACGTGTTTCAGACCAGGTTAGATCCTGGACGTGTTTCAGACCAGGTTAGATCCTGGACGTGTTTCAGACCAGGTTAGATCCTCCTGGGCATGTACTCATGGACAGTACTCTTAAAAACGTATTTTATTTTTCTAATAAAATTGATCAAAAGATTGTATGGATTATTTAATATTTTGTCCTTCAGATTACATTAACTTCAAACTATAAATCAGATGTTACACAGCATCATTTTTCAGGTTTCGTTACCATAGAGACGCTATAACTTCACGTGAAATGTTCCACAATATGGCATTAAGCTTATATAAGATACATTTATTCAATTACAGGTATTTTTATTGGTCAAAAATTCCTTTAAAAACATTCTTACTGTGAGTGGGGTCACCGCTTCACAGATCTCAAATGTAAATTGGCCTGGTGGCCCTTGTTTCTATGGAGATTGATAAGTTTAATGCCATACTTTGGAACATTGCAAGCAAAGCCATAACGTCTCCATAGACACAAGGAGGTAACGGGCCCTTCACCAGGCAGTTACACACTGCACCTTTAACCCCATCCGTCCATGTTCTTCCTCTTATCCGGGGCCGGGTCGCCAGGGCAACAGTCTAAACAGGGACTCCCAGACTTCCTTCACCCCGGACACTTCCTCCAGCTCCTCTGGGGGGACCCCAAGGCGTTCCCAGGCCAGCCGGGAAACACAGTCCCTCCAGCGTGTCCTGGGTCTTCCCCGGGGCCTCCTCCTGGTGGGACGTGCCCAGAACACCTCCTGAGGGAGGAGTCCAGGAGGCATCTGGAACAGACGCCCGAGCCATACCAGGTCTAAACTGGGACTAAACCAGGTCTAAACTGGGACTAAACCAGGTCTAAACTGGGACTAAACCAGGTCTAAACCGGGACTAAACCAGGTCTAAACTGGGACTAAACCAGGTCTAAACCAGGACTAAACTGGGTCTAAACCGGGTCTAAACTGGGACTAAACCAGGTCTAAACTGGGACTAAACCAGGTCTAAATAGGGACTAAACCAGGTCTAAACCGGGACTAAACCAGGACTAAACCAGGACTAAACCAGGATTAGACCAGGTTTAAACTGAGACTAAACCAGGACTAAACCAGGACTGAACCAGGTCTACTCCTCACTCTATCTCTAAGGGAGCTCATTTCGGCTGCTTGTATCGGCGATCTTGTCCTTTTGGTCATTCCCCAGAGCTCATGACCATAGGTGAGGGGAGGAACGTAGATCGACGGTAAATCGAGAGCTTTGCCTTTCGGCTCAGCTCCCTCTTCACCACAACGGTCCGGTACAGCGACCGCATCACTGCCGATGCTGCACCGATCCACCTGTCAATCTCACGCTCCATCCTCCCCTCACTCGAGAACAAGACCCCGACATACTGGAACTCCTCCACTTGAGTATAATAAGAATCGTCTCTAAACAAAACAAGCGCTCATAACCTGCGGAGCGCACCGCCGTGTGAGAACCACGTCTGTGGAGAGTCGCACCTGGGCTCCGGCTCCTCCTCGGCGGGCGGAGTATCGGCTCTCTCCTGTTTGATCCGGCTCACGGACAGCAGCAGCTCCTCGGAGCTCAGGCAGGGCTGGTCCGGACTCTCCCTGTGGGGGGCGCCGTTCTGGGGGGCGGGGGGCTCGAATCCTCCCAGCTCCTCTGCAGACGTCTGAAGCAGGTCAAACGTCAAAGGTCAGACGGACGCTCCTGCACGCCGCGTCAGGTTTGTGGAGCGGCGTTCAGGTTTGTGTCATGTTTTTGTGTACAGTGGTCCCTCGTTTATCGCGGTTCACTTTTCGCGGCTTCGCTCTTTCACAGATTTTTATTTTTATTTTTTCTAGTGTCTGAACATTGTGTTGCGCGTCCTGATGGTCTTCTCCTCCGTGTCTCCTGTACAGTACAGAATGTGTTCAGTTTGACACATTTATATAGATGTTATAGAGGGGGGACCCGGGGGGGACCCGGGGGGGCTCCAGGAGTCCCGCTGGATCCACGAGGAGCCCAGACATGAGGCACTGGATCTGTAGGAAGTCCAGACCGGGACTAAGACATGAGGACCAGACCAGGACTAAGACATGAGGACCAGACCGGGACTAAGACATGAGGACCAGACCGGGACCAGACCGGGACCAGACCGGGACCAGACCGGGACCAGACCGGGACCAGACCGGGACTAAGACATGAGGACCAGACCGGGACCAGACCGGGACCAGACCGGGACTAAGACATGAGGACCAGACCGGGACCAGACCGGGACCAGACCGGGACCAGACCGGGACCAGACCGGGACCAGACCGGGACCAGACCGGGACTAAGACATGAGGACCAGACCGGGACCAGACCGGGACCAGACCGGGATTAGACCAGGACTAAATGTGGACTAAACCAGGACTAAACCAGGTCTAAACCAGGTCTAAACCAGGTCTAAGCCAGGTCTAAACCTGGACTAAACCAGGACTAGACCAGGTCTAAACCAAGTCTAAACCTGGACTAAACCAGGACTAAACCAGGTCTAAACCAGGTCTAAACCGGGACTAAACCAGGTCTAAACCTGGACTAAACCAGGACTAGACCATGACTAGACCAGGACTAAACCAGCACTAAACCAGGACTAAACCAGGACTAAACCAGGTCTAAACTGGGACTAAACCAGGACTAGACCAGGTCTAAACCAGGATTAAACCAGGACTAGACCAGGTCTAAACCTGGACTAAACCAGGACTAGACCAGGTCTAAACCTGGACTAAACCAGGACTAGACCAGGTCTAAACCTGGACTAAACCAGGACTAGACCAGGTCTAAACCTGGACTAAACCACCACATGAGGCTCTTGTGGGTGTTCACTTCGACTGCGTCGTTGGACGTGGTCCCGAGGGGGAGGCACGGCCTCGCGCCGGTCATGCTGCTCACGGATTTGACCACGATGAGGTGCACGCTTCACTATTAATACATTTTTGTTGAAAATCTACGAAGGTTTGAGTGTTTAAACGAGAGAGAAATGTGAGAAAACGTTAATACCAGTCTGAGAAAAGTGTAGAATGTGTGTGGTGAGGCGTGTACAGCCTTAAAACATGTAGAATAATTGTAAAATATAAAGTTGTCCTACTTCGCAGATTTCACTTATTACGGGTTATTTCTGGAACCTAACCCCCCCGATAAACGAGGGACCACTGTATATATGAAGAATTGTTGTGTGGGCTTGTGGGCGAAGCCTCGTACAGACGCTTGGAGCTAACCGTAAGAAGGGTTTGAACAGGGCCTGGGAGAGATCACACATGCTTGGGTGATTCTAAAACCTGAGATACAAAGATCCAAAAAGTTGATTTTGCATAATACCACCTCTTTAAAGGAATACTCAGAGACAATCCAAATGTTTGATTGTTTTTGTGACTTCTGAAAGCTTCTTGGATCCCCGGACCACCGCGATCGAGGACCGTCGCGATCGAGGACCGTCGCGATCGAGGACCGTCGCGATCGAGGACCGCCGCGATCGAGGACCGCCGCGATCGAGGACCGCCGCGATCGAGGCCTTAATGCTCCTCGCGGATGTTCTTCTGAAGACTCACCAGCAGATGTCACTGTTCAGGTTGTTTTGATCGTGGGCTGTGTCGTTCTGGATCAGGTTACGTGGAGATAGAACTTGGATGTTATTGAATATTCAGATCCTCCTCTAGACCAGTTCAGATCCTCCTCTAGACCAGTTCAGATCCTCCTCTAGACTAGGTCAGATCCTCATGTAGACCAGTTCAGATCCTCCTCTAGACCAGGTCAGATCCTCCTCTAGACCAGTTCAGATCCTCCTCTAGACCAGGTCAGGTCCTCGTCTAGACCAGTTCAGGTCCTCCTCTAGACCAGTTCAGATCCTCCTCTAGACCAGTTCAGGTCCTTCTCTAGACCAGTTCAGATCCTCCTCTAGACCAGGTCAGATCTTCGTCTAGACCAGTTCAGATCCTCCTCTAGACCAGTTCAGATCCTCCTCTAGACCCGTTCAGATCTTTATGTAGACCAGGTCAGATCCTCTTCTAGACTAGTTCAAATCCGCCTCTAGACCAGTTCAGATCCTCCTCTAGACTAGGTCAGATCCTCATGTAGACCAGTTCAGATCCTCATGTAGACCAGTTCAGATCCTCATGTAGACCAGTTCAGATCCTCATGTAGCGCCAGTTCAGATCCTCATGTAGACCAGTTCAGATCCTCCTCTAGACCAGATCAGATCCTCCTCTAGACCAGGTCAGGTCCTCGTCTAGACCAGTTCAGGTCCTCCTCTAGACCAGGTCAGGTCCTCGTCTAGACCAGTTCAGGTCCTCCTCTAGACCAGTTCAGATCCTCCTCTAGACCAGTTCAGGTCCTTCTCTAGACCAGTTCAGATCCTCCTCTAGACCAGGTCAGATCCTCGTCTAGACCAGTTCAGATCCTCCTCTAGACCAGTTCAGATCCTCCTCTAGACCCGTTCAGATCTTTATGTAGACCCGTTCAGATCCTCCTCTAGACCAGTTCAGATCTTTATGTAGACCAGGTCAGATCCTCTTCTAGACTAGTTCAGATCCTCCTCTAGACCAGTTCAGATCCTCCTCTAGACTAGGTCAGATCCTCATGTAGACCAGTTCAGATCCTCCTCTAGACCAGGTCAGATCCTCCTCTAGACCAGTTCAGATCCTCCTCTAGACCAGGTCAGGTCCTCGTCTAGACCAGTTCAGGTCCTCCTCTAGACCAGTTCAGATCCTCCTCTAGACCAGTTCAGGTCCTTCTCTAGACCAGTTCAGATCCTCCTCTAGACCAGGTCAGATCTTCGTCTAGACCAGTTCAGATCCTCCTCTAGACCAGTTCAGATCCTCCTTTAGACCCGTTCAGATCTTTATGTAGACCAGGTCAGATCCTCTTCTAGACTAGTTCAAATCCGCCTCTAGACCAGGTCAGATCCTCTTCTAGACTAGTTCAGATCCTCCTCTAGACCAGTTCAGATCCTCCTCTAGACTAGGTCAGATCCTCATGTAGACCAGTTCAGATCCTCATGTAGACCAGTTCAGATCCTCATGTAGACCAGTTCAGATCCTCATGTAGCGCCAGTTCAGATCCTCATGTAGACCAGTTCAGATCCTCCTCTAGACCAGATCAGATCCTCCTCTAGACCAGGTCAGGTCCTCGTCTAGACCAGTTCAGGTCCTCCTCTAGACCAGGTCAGGTCCTCGTCTAGACCAGTTCAGGTCCTCCTCTAGACCAGTTCAGATCCTCCTCTAGACCAGTTCAGGTCCTTCTCTAGACCAGTTCAGATCCTCCTCTAGACCAGGTCAGATCCTCGTCTAGACCAGTTCAGATCCTCCTCTAGACCAGTTCAGATCCTCCTCTAGACCCGTTCAGATCTTTATGTAGACCCGTTCAGATCCTCCTCTAGACCAGTTCAGATCTTTATGTAGACCAGGTCAGATCCTCTTCTAGACTAGTTCAGATCGTCCTCTAGACCAGGTCAGATCCTCTTCTAGACTAGTTCAGATCCTCCTCTAGACCAGTTCAGATCCTCCTCTAGACTAGGTCAGATCCTCATGTAGACCAGTTCAGATCCTCATGTAGACCAGTTCAGATCCTCATGTAGACCAGTTCAGATCCTCCTCTAGACCAGTTCAGATCCTCCTCTAGACCAGTTCAGATCCTCCTCTAGACCAGTTCAGATCCTCCTCTAGACCAGTTCAGATCCTTCTCTAGACCAGTTCAGATCCTCCTCTAGACTAGGTCAGATCCTCATGTAGACCAGTTCAGATCCTCATGTAGACCAGTTCAGATCCTCATGTAGACCAGTTCAGATCCTCATGTAGACCAGTTCAGATCCTCCTCTAGACCAGGTCAGATCCTCCTCTAGACCAGTTCAGATCCTCCTCTAGACCAGTTCAGGGCCTTCTCTAGACCAGTTCAGATCCTCCTCTAGACCAGGTCAGATCCTCGTCTAGACCAGTTCAGATCCTCGTCTAGACCAGTTCAGATCCTCCTCTAGACCAGGTCAGGTTCTCGTCTAGACCAGTTCAGGTCCTCCTCTAGACCAGGTCAGGTCCTCGTCTAGACCAGTTCAGGTCCTCCTCTAGACCAGTTCAGATCCTCCTCTAGACCAGTTCAGGTCCTTCTCAAGAGCAGTTCAGATCCTCCTCTAGACCAGGTCAGATCCTCGTCTAGACCAGTTCAGATCCTCCTCTAGACCAGTTCAGGTCCTCCTCTAGACCCGTTCAGATCTTTATGTAGACCCGTTCAGATCCTCCTCTAGACCAGTTCAGATCTTTATGTAGACCAGGTCAGATCCTCATCTAGACCAGTTCAGATCCTCCTCTAGACCAGTTCAGATCCTCCTCTAGACTAGGTCAGATCCTCATGTAGACCAGTTCAGATCCTCATGTAGACCAGTTCAGATCCTTCTCTAGACCAGTTCAGATCCTTCTCTAGACCAGTTCAGATCCTCCTCTAGACTAGGTCAGATCCTCATGTAGACCAGTTCAGATCCTCATGTAGACCAGTTCAGATCCTCCTCTAGACCAGGTCAGATCCTCCTCTAGACCAGTTCAGATCCTCCTCTAGACCAGTTCAGATCCTCCTCTAGACCAGTTCAGATCCTTCTCTAGACCAGTTCAGATCCTCCTCTAGACCAGTTCAGATCCTCCTCTAGACCAGGTCAGGTCCTCGTATAGACCAGTTCAGATCCTCCTCTAGACCAGGTCAGGTCCTCGTCTAGACCAGTTCAGATCCTTCTCTAGACCAGGTCAGGTCCTCGTCTAGACCAGTTCAGGTCCTCCTCTAGACCAGTTCAGATCCTCCTCTAGACCAGTTCAGGTCCTTCTCTAGACCAGTTCAGATCCTCCTCTAGACCAGTTCAGGTCCTCCTCTAGACCAGTTCAGATCCTCCTCTAGACCAGTTCAGGTCCTTCTCTAGACCAGTTCAGATCCTCCTCTAGACCAGGTCAGATCCTCGTCTAGACCAGTTCAGATCCTTCTCTAGACCAGGTCAGATCCTCATCTAGACCAGGTCAGATTCTCCTCTAGACCAGTTCAGATCTTTATGTAAACCAATTCAGATCCTCCTCTAGACCAGTTGAGATCCTCCTCTAGACCAGTTCAGATCCTCCTCTAGACCAGTTCAGATCTTTATCTAGACCAGGTCAGATCCTCCTCTAAAGTTCAGATGTTCCTCTAAACCTTCAGTCCGGTTCAGTCTGGATTTGGTTTGGGGAGATGTTTTGGTATTATGCCAAATCCACTTTTTGGAGCTTTAAACTTTTTTCAGACTAAAATATGATTTGCCAAACCCTGAATTCGTCCATCTCTGTATAAATATTGTTTGATTGATTGTTTGATTGATCTGGTCTGTCGTGTGGGTCTGGTACCTGTGAGTCGCAGCAGAGCGGAGAAGAGGACGAGGAGGCGCTCTTCATCAGGAGCTCCATCCCTCGCTCCACGATGTTCTGGATCTGGAGGTACCCCGCCGTGTACATGAGCACCAGCTGCTCCTGCGGCGCCACCACCAGGCGACCCGTGTAACAGAACGACAAGATCTGCTCGAAGCACGCCGGGGACACCGAGGACGGCAGCTCCAGGACCGAGGGGGACTCCGAGGACTGAGACCAGAGACAGAGACCGGGTTTAGACCAGAGACAGACCAGAGACAGACCAGAGACAGACCAGAGACTGAGACAGACCAGAGACAGGGTTTAGACCAGAGACAGACCAGAGACAGAGGACTGAGACCAGAGACAGAGACCGGGTTTAGACCAGAGACAGACCAGAGACAGACCAGAGACAGACCAGAGACAGACCAGAGACAGAGTTTAGACCAGAGACAGACCAGAGACAGACCAGAGACAGACCAGAGACAGAGTTTAGACCAGAGTTTAGACCAGAGTTAGACCAGAGACAGGGTTTAGACCAGAGACAGAGTTTAGACCAGAGACAGAGTTTAGACCAGAGACAGGGTTTAGACCAGAGACAGAGTTTAGACCAGAGTTAGACCAGAGACAGGGTTTAGACCAGAGACAGAGTTTAGACTAGAGTTAGACCAGAGACAGGGTTTAGACCAGAGACAGAGTTTAGACCAGAGACAGAGTTTAGACCAGAGACAGAGTTTAGACCAGAGACAGGGTTTAGACCAGAGACAGAGTTTAGACCAGAGTTAGACCAGAGACAGGGTTTAGACCAGAGACAGAGTTTAGACCAGAGACAGAGTTTAGACCAGAGTTAGACCAGAGACAGGGTTTAGACCAGAGACAGAGTTTAGACCAGAGTTAGACCAGAGACAGGGTTTAGACCAGAGACAGAGTTTAGACCAGAGACAGAGTTTAGACCAGAGACAGAGTTTAGACCAGAGGCAGGGTTTAGACCAGAGACAGAGTTTAGACCAGAGTTAGACCAGAGACAGGGTTTAGACCAGAGACAGGGTTTAGACCAGAGACAGAGTTTAGACCAGAGTTAGACCAGAGACAGGGTTTAGACCAGAGACAGAGTTTAGACCAGAGTTAGACCAGAGACAGGGTTTAGACCAGAGACAGAGTTTAGACCAGAGACAGAGTTTAGACCAGAGACAGGGTTTAGACCAGAGACAGAGTTTAGACCAGAGTTAGACCAGAGACAGGGTTTAGACCAGAGACAGAGTTTAGACCAGAGTTAGACCAGAGACAGGGTTTAGACCAGAGACAGAGTTTAGACCAGAGACAGAGTTTAGACCAGAGACAGAGTTTAGACCAGAGACAGGGTTTAGACCAGAGACAGAGTTTAGACCAGAGTTAGACCAGAGACAGGGTTTAGACCAGAGACAGAGTTTAGACCAGAGACAGAGTTTAGACCAGAGTTAGACCAGAGACAGGGTTTAGACCAGAGACAGAGTTTAGACCAGAGTTAGACCAGAGACAGGGTTTAGACCAGAGACAGAATTTAGACCAGAGACAGAGTTTAGACCAGAGACAGAGTTTAGACCAGAGACAGGGTTTAGACCAGAGACAGAGTTTAGACCAGAGTTAGACCAGAGACAGGGTTTAGACCAGAGACAGGGTTTAGACCAGAGACAGAGTTTAGACCAGAGTTAGACCAGAGACAGGGTTTAGACCAGAGACAGAGTTTAGACCAGAGTTAGACCAGAGTTTAGACCAGAGACAGGGTTTAGACCAGAGTTTAGACCAGAGACAGGGTTTAGACCAGAGACAGAGTTTAGACCAGAGACAGAGTTTAGACCAGAGACAGGGTTTAGACCAGAGTTAGACCAGAGACAGGGTTTAGACCAGAGACAGAGTTTAGACTAGAGACAGAGTTTAGACCAGAGACAGAGTTTAGACCAGAGACAGGGTTTAGACCAGAGACAGAGTTTAGACCAGAGTTAGACCAGAGACAGGGTTTAGACCAGAGACAGGGTTTAGACCAGAGACAGAGTTTAGACCAGAGTTAGACCAGAGACAGGGTTAAGACCAGAGACAGAGTTTAGACCAGAGACAGAGTTTAGACCAGACAGGGTTTAGACCAGAGTTAGACCAGAGACAGGGTTTAGACCAGAGTTTAGACCAGAGACAGGGTTTAGACCAGAGACAGGGTTTAGACCAGAGACAGAGTTTAGACCAGAGTTAGACCAGAGTTTAGACCAGAGACAGTTTAGACCAGAGACAGGGTTTAGACCAGAGACAGAGTTTAGACCAGAGACAGAGTTTAGACCAGAGACAGGGTTTAGACCAGAGTTTAGACCAGAGACAGGGTTTAGACCAGAGACAGGGTTTAGACCAGAGACAGAGTTTAGACCAGAGTTAGACCAGAGACAGGGTTTAGACCAGAAACAGGGTTTAGACCAGAGACAGAGTTTAGACCAGAGACAGGGTTTAGACCAGAGACAGAGTTTAGACCAGAGTTAGACCAGAGACAGGGTTTAGACCAGAGACAGGGTTTAGACCAGAGACAGAGTTTAGACCAGAGACAGAGTTTAGACCAGAGACAGGGTTTAGACCAGAGACAGAGTTTAGACCAGAGTTAGACCAGAGACAGGGTTTAGACCAGAGACAGAGTTTAGACCAGAGACAGAGTTTAGACCAGAGTTAGACCAGAGACAGGGTTTAGACCAGAGACAGAGTTTAGACCAGAGTTAGACCAGAGACAGGGTTTAGACCAGAGACAGAGTTAAGACCAGAGTTAGACCAGAGACAGGGTTTAGACCAGAGACAGGGTTTAGACCCGAGACAGGGTTTAGACCAGAGACAGAGTTTAGACCAGAGACAGAGTTTAGACCAGAGACAGAGTTTAGACCAGAGTTAGACCAGAGACAGGGTTTAGACCAGAGACAGAGTTTAGACTAGAGACAGAGTTTAGACCAGAGACAGAGTTTAGACCAGAGACAGGGTTTAGACCAGAGACAGAGTTTAGACCAGAGTTAGACCAGAGACAGGGTTTAGACCAGAGACAGGGTTTAGACCAGAGACAGAGTTTAGACCAGAGTTAGACCAGAGACAGGGTTAAGACCAGAGACAGAGTTAGACCAGAGACAGAGTTTAGACCAGACAGGGTTTAGACCAGAGTTAGACCAGAGACAGGGTTTAGACCAGAGTTTAGAACAGAGACAGGGTTTAGACCAGAGACAGGGTTTAGACCAGAGACAGAGTTTAGACCAGAGTTAGACCAGAGACAGGGTTTAGACCAGAAACAGGGTTTAGACCAGAGACAGAGTTTAGACCAGAGACAGAGTTTAGACCAGAGACAGGGTTTAGACCAGAGTTAGACCAGAGACAGGGTTTAGACCAGAGTTTAGACCAGAGACAGGGTTTAGACCAGAGACAGGGTTTAGACCAGAGACAGAGTTTAGACCAGAGTTAGACCAGAGACAGGGTTTAGACCAGAGACAGAGTTTAGACCAGAGTTAGACCAGAGACAGGGTTTAGACCAGAGACAGGGTTTAGACCCGAGACAGGGTTTAGACCAGAGACAGAGTTTAGACCAGAGACAGAGTTTAGACCAGAGACAGGGTTTAGACCAGAGACAGAGTTTAGACCAGAGTTAGACCAGAGACAGGGTTTAGACCAGAGACAGGGTTTAGACCCGAGACAGGGTTTAGACCAGAGACAGAGTTTAGACCAGAGACAGGGTTTAGACCAGAGACAGAGTTTAGACCAGAGTTAGACCAGAGACAGGGTTTAGACCAGAGACAGGGTTTAGACCCGAGACAGGGTTTAGACCAGAGACAGAGTTTAGACCAGAGACAGCGTTTAGACCAGAGGCAGAGTTTAGACCAGAGACAGAGTTTAGACCAGGGACAGGGTTTAGACCAGAGACAGGGTTTAGACCAGAGACAGAGTTTAGACCAGAGACAGGGTTTAGACCAGAGACAGAGTTAGACCAGAGACAGGGTTTAGACCAGAGACAGGGTTTAGACCAGAGACTGAGACCAGAGACAGACCAGAGACAGGCCAGAGACCAGGTTTAGACCAGAGACAGACCAGAGACCGGGTTTAGACCAGAGGCAGACCAGAGACAGACCAGAGACAGGGTTTAGACCAGAGACAGAGTTTAGACCAGAGACAGAGTTTAGACCAGAGACAGGGTTTAGACCAGAGACAGGGTTTAGACCAGAGACAGAGTTTAGACCAGAGTTAGACCAGAGACAGGGTTTAGACCAGAGACAGAGTTTAGACCAGAGTTAGACCAGAGACAGGGTTTAGACCAGAGACAGAGTTTAGACCAGAGACAGGGTTTAGACCAGAGACAGAGTTAGACCAGAGACAGGGTTTAGACCAGAGACAGGGTTTAGACCAGAGACTGAGACCAGAGACAGACCAGAGACAGGCCAGAGACCAGGTTTAGACCAGAGACAGACCAGAGACCGGGTTTAGACCAGAGGCAGACCAGAGACAGACCAGAGACAGGGTTTAGACCAGAGACAGAGTTTAGACCAGAGACAGAGTTTAGACCAGAGACAGGGTTTAGACCAGAGACAGGGTTTAGACCAGAGACAGAGTTTAGACCAGAGTTAGACCAGAGACAGGGTTTAGACCAGAGACAGAGTTTAGACCAGAGTTAGACCAGAGACAGGGTTTAGACCAGAGACAGGGTTTAGACCAGAGACAGGGTTTAGACCAGAGACAGAGTTTAGACCAGAGTTAGACCAGAGACAGAGTTTAGACCAGAGACCGGGTTTAGACCAGAGACAGACCAGAGACAGACCAGAGACAGGGTTTAGACCAGAGACAGAGTTTAGACCAGAGACAGGGTTTAGACCAGAGACAGGGTTTAGACCAGAGACAGAGTTTAGACCAGAGTTAGACCAGAGACAGGGTTTAGACCAGAGACAGAGTTTAGACCAGAGTTAGACCAGAGACAGGGTTTAGACCAGAGACAGGGTTTAGACCCGAGACAGGGTTTAGACCAGAGACAGCGTTTAGACCAGAGACAGAGTTTAGACCAGAGACAGGGTTTAGACCAGAGACAGAGTTTAGACCAGAGACAGAGTTTAGACCAGAGACAGAGTTTAGACCAGAGACAGGGTTTAGACCAGAGTTAGACCAGAGACAGGGTTTAGACCAGAGACAGGGTTTAGACCCGAGACAGGGTTTAGACCAGAGACAGGGTTTAGACCAGAGACAGAGTTTAGACCAGAGACAGGGTTTAGACCAGAGACAGGGTTTAGACCAGAGACAGGGTTTAGACCAGAGACAGGGCTTAGACCAGAGACAGGGTTTAGACCAGAGACAGGGTTTAGGCCAGAGTTAGACCAGAGACAGGGTTTAGACCAGAGTAAGACCAGAGACAGACCAGAGACAGACCAGAGA
This sequence comes from Paratrypauchen microcephalus, assembly GCA_036785185.1. NCBI lineage: Eukaryota > Metazoa > Chordata > Actinopteri > Gobiiformes > Gobiidae > Paratrypauchen > Paratrypauchen microcephalus. The sequence continues at coordinate 532,386 of JAVJIX010000187.1, read as the reverse complement.
CAGGGTTTAGACCAGAGACAGGGTTTAGACCAGAGTTAGACCAGAGACAGGGTTTAGACCAGAGACAGAGTTTAGACCAGAGACAGAGTTTAGACCCGAGACAGGGTTTAGACCAGAGACAGAGTTTAGACCAGAGACAGGGTTTAGACCAGAGAGAGTTGAGGCCAGAGACAGGGTTTAGACCAGAGACAGAGTTTAGACCAGAATTAGACCAGAGACAGGGTTTAGACCAGAGACAGAGTTTAGACCAGAGTTAGACCAGAGACAGGGTTTAGACCAGAGACAGGGTTTAGACCCGAGACAGGGTTTAGACCAGAGTTAGACCACAGACAGGGTTTAGACCAGAGACAGAGTTTAGACCAGAGTTAGACCAGAGACAGGGTTTAGACCAGAGACAGGGTTTAGACCCGAGACAGGGATTAGACCAGGGACAGGGTTTAGACCAGAGACAGCGTTTAGACCAGAGACAGAGTTTAGACCCAAGACAGGGCTTAGACCAGAGACAGGGTTTAGACCAGAGACAGGGTTTAGACCAGAGACACAGAGTTTAGACCAGAGACAGGGTTTAGACCAGAGACTAAGTTAGACCAGAGACAGGGCTTAGACCAGAGACAGGGTTTAGGCCAGAGTTAGACCAGAGACAGGGTTTAGTCCAAAGACTGAGGACTGAGGCCAGAGACAGAGACCGGGTTTAGACCAAAGACATACCAGAGACAGACCAGAGACAGGGTTTAGACCAGAGACAGGGCTTAGACCAGAGACCGAGTTTAGACCAGAGACAGAGTTTAGACCAGAGACAGGGTTTAGACCAGAGACAGGGTTTAGACCAGAGACAGAGTTTAGACCAGAGACAGGGTTTAGACCAGAGACAGAGTTAGACCAGAGACAGGGTTTAGACCAGAGACAGGGTTTAGGCCAGAGTTAGACCAGAGACAGGGTTTAGTCCAAAGACTGAGGACTGAGACCAGAGACAGAGACCGGGTTTAGACCAAAGACAGACCAGAGACAGGGTTTAGACCAGAGACAGGGTTTAGACTAGAGACAGGGTTTAGACTAGAGACAGAGTTTAGACCAGAGACAGGGTTTAGACCAGAGACAGAGTTTAGACCAGAGACAGGGTTTAGACCAGAGACAGAGTTAGACCAGAGACAGGGTTTAGACCAGAGACAGAGTTAGACCAGAGACATTGTTTAGACCAGAGACTGAGACCAGAGACAGAGTTTAGACCAGGGACAGAGTTAGACCAGAGACAGGGTTTAGACCAGAGACAGGGTTTAGACCAGAGACAGGGTTTAGACCAGAGACAGAGTTAGACCAGAGACAGGGTTTAGACCAGAGTTAGACCAGAGACAGGGTTTAGACCAGAGACAGGGTTTAGACCAGAGACAGAGTTAGACCAGAGACAGGGTTTAGACCAGAGACAGGGTTTAGATCAGAGACAGAGTTTAGACCAGAGTTAGACCAGACACAGGGTTTGGGAGAGTTAGTCCAACGTTAATCTAATTAGTTAGTCTAGTCCTGGTTCAGTCTTGGTTCAGTCATGTTCTAGTCCTGTTCTAGTACTGGTCTTGCCCTGGTCTCATCCTGGTCCGGTCCTGGTCCAGTCCTGGTCCAGTCCTGGTCCGGTCCTGGTCTCGTCCTGGTCCGGTCCTGGTCCGGTCTCACCTGTATGTGTTCCGGTTTGGAGCTGAACAGGTCTCTGAAGTCCAGTCCTGGTACAGTTCTTTGTTAAACCTGGTGTAGTCTTAGCACAGTCCTGGTCTGGTCCTGGTCTGGTCCTGGTCTGGTCCTGGTCTGGTCCTGGTCTGGTCCTGGTCTGGTCCTGGTTTGGTCCTGGTCTGGTCCGGTCCTGGTCCGGTCTCACCTGTATGTGGTCCGGCTCGGAGCTGAACAGGTCTCTGAAGTAGAGGGAGGAAGCTGCCAAGACGGCGCGGTGAGCTTTGAAGACCTGCCCCTGGACCAGGATGTGGACGTCACAGTACTGCCCCGAGGCCCTCTGCTCCTCCAGGCTCCCCAGGACGGAGCTCCCGAAGTCGGGCACGTGCACCTGCAGCAGCCCCTCCGCCATCCTGGAGCTACGGCCGTACTGGGGCTGGACGACGACTGGACTGGACAGGGTCTTGGATCAGGTGTTCGGACTTGGTGGGTCTAAGGGTTTATCTCTGGGATCTTTGCGTGAAGGTCTGCTCAAGGTCCATGTTTAGTCTGGTTATGATCCAGGTCTAGATCTGAAAACAAGAGGCAGTTTGGTTAAGGTTTCTATAGGGGGCGCTCTTACGCAGGGACATTTGAGACAGAATTGAAAATTTTGATTTCATTCAAAATTACGAAACATTTTACAGAGATGTTCCTCCAGGGTCTAAACTAGTACTAAACCAGGACTAATCAAGATACAAACCAGGTCTAGACTCGGACTAAACTAGGACTAAACCAGGACTATAACAGGAGTAAACCAGGACTAAACCAGGACTAAACTAGAATTAAACCAGGACTATAACAGGACTAAACCAGGACTATAACAGAACTAAACCAGGACTATAACAGGACTAAACCAGGACTAAACCAGGACTATAACAGGAGTAAACCAGGACTATAACAGAACTAAACCAGGACTATAACAGGACTAAACCAGGACTATAACAGAACTAAACCAGGACTATAACAGGACTATAACAGGACTAAACCAGGACTAAACTAGAAATAAACCAGGACTATAACAGGACTAAAGCAGGACTATAACAGAACTAAACCAGGACTATAACAGGACTAAACCAGGACTAAACCAGGACTATGACAGGAGTAAACCAGGACTATAACAGGACTAAACCATGACTAAACCAGGACTAAACTAGAAATAAACCAGGACTATAACAGGACTAAACCAGGACTATAACAGAACTAAACCAGGACTATAACAGGACTAAACCAGGACTAAACTAGAACTAAACCAGGACTATAACAGGACTAAACCAGGACTATAACAGGACTAAACCAGGACTATAACAGAACTAAACCAGGACTATAACAGGACTAAACCAGGACTAAACTAGAACTAAACCAGGATTATAACAGGACTAAACCTTACCTTACTAGTCTTGGTCTTGATCAGGTTTTGTGGAAACTCAATCAAGACTAATCAAGATATAAACCGGGTCTAAACCAGGACTAACCCACGTTTCAACCAGGTCTAAACTAGGACTTAACCGGGTCTAAACTATGATGATAAGCCAGGTCTAAACTAAGACTAAATCAGGACTAAACTATGATAAACAAGGTCTAAATTGGGACTAAACCAGGACTAACCCATCTTTAAACCAAGTCTAAGCCAGGACTAAAACAGAACTAAACCAAGACTAAAACAGATCTTCACTAAATGCACTGAGGCAGATATAGAGTTAATGATGCACCATGCTTAAAACCAGGACTAAACCAGGACTAAACCAGGACTAATCCAGGTCCAAACGGGTCCTTACCTGAGAGCAGACGTGCTGTAGTCCTGGCGCTGGCCGTGGTCCTGGTCTCGGTCCTGGTTTGGGTCTGGTTTTGGGCTGGATTTGATGGAGGGAGCAGACTGAGACAGGAGGAGACTGAGGAGTTCATCTGAGGACAGGGCTAATGCGGCTAACTGTCTGCAGAGGACACCAGCGGCCAATCACAGCGCAGCGTTCAGGAGGCGGCCAATCAGAGTGCAGGAGCAGGACCACAGCCAATCAGAGGGACAGGAGGGAGGGAATAAGGAAGTGAAAGGCTTGTTTGTTTATGTTGAGGTTTAAATGATGAAAATCCAGGACTAAACCGGGACTATAACAGGACTAAACCTGGACTAAACCTGGACTAAACCAGGACTAAACCTAGACTAAACCTGGTCTAAACCAGGACTAAACCTGGTCTATAACAGGTCTAAACCAGGACTAAACCTGGTCTATAACAGGTCTAAACCAGGTCTAAACCAGGACTATAACAGGACTAAACCTGGTCTAAACTAGGACTAAACCTGGTCTAAACCAGGATTAAACCTGGTCTATAACAGGTCTAAACCAGGTCTAAACCAGGACTATAACAGGACTATAACAGGACTAAACCAGGACTAAAGCAGGACTAAAGCAGGTCTAAACCAGGACTATAACAGGACTAAACCAGGACTAAACCTGGTCTAAGCCAGGACTAAACCTGGTCTAAACCAGGACTAAACCAGGACTATAACAGGTATAAACCAGGTCTAAACCAGGATTAAACCTGGTCTATAACAGGTCTAAACCAGGTCTAAACCAGGACTATAACAGGACTAAACCAGGACTAAACCTGGTCTAAACCAGGACTATAACAGGTATAAACCAGGTCTAAACCAGGATTAAACCTGGTCTATAACAGGTCTAAACCAGGTCTAAACCAGGACTATAACAGGACTAAACCAGGACTAAACCTGGTCTAAGCCAGGACTAAACCTGGTCTAAACCAGGACTATAACAGGTATAAACCAGGTCTAAACCAGGACTAAACCTGGTCTATAACAGGTCTAAACCAGGTCTAAACCAGGATTAAACTTGGTCTATAACAGGCCTAAACCAGGTCTAAACCAGGACTATAACAGGACTAAACCTGATCTAAACTAGGACTAAACCCGGTCTAAACCAGGTCTAAACCAGGTCTAAACCAGGTCTAAACCAGGTCTAAACCAGGACTATAACAGGACTAAACCTGATCTAAACTAGGACTAAACCCGGTCTAAACCAGGTCTAAACCAGGACTATAACAGGACTAAACCTGATCTAAACTAGGACTAAACCCGGTCTAAACCAGGTCTAAACCAGGTCTAAACCAGGACTATAACAGGACTAAACCTGATCTAAACTAGGACTAAACCCGGTCTAAACCAGGTCTAAACCAGGACTATAACAGGACTAAACCTGATCTAAACTAGGACTAAACCCGGTCTAAACCAGGTCTAAACCAGGTCTAAACCAGGACTATAACAGGACTAAACCTGATCTAAACTAGGACTAAACCCGGTCTAAACCAGGTCTAAACCAGGTCTAAACCAGGACTATAACAGGACTAAACCTGATCTAAACTAGGACTAAACCCGGTCTAAACCAGGTCTAAACCAGGTCTAAACCAGGACTATAACAGGACTAAACCTGATCTAAACCAGGTCTAAACCAGGTCTAAACCAGGACTATAACAGGACTAAAGCAGGACTATCTGTAGAGCCGTGAGGGTCTGGGTCACGTGTAGACGTGTGTGACGGGGCGATGGCTTTGCATATTTTAAACCGACATAAAATAAACGCCTCTCCTCCTCCTCCCTCTCTCCTCCTCTCTCTCTTCCTCCCCCTCTCTCCTCCTCCCTCTCTCTTCCTCCCCCTCTCTCCTCCTCCCTCTCTCCTCCTCTCCTCTCATCCCTCTCTCTCGTATATGAGGTGATTGTAAAGCAGAGCTGCATTGCAGAGACAAGACGCACCAGAAGAACCTCAGAAAAAAGAGAGAAGGAAAAGAGAGGAAGAAAAGAGGAAGAGAGGAAGAAAAGAGAGCATCACACTCAGAGAAAAGAGAGAGAGAGGGAGAGAGAACATAACAGAGAAGGAAAGTGGGAGGGAGGGAAAGAAAGGGGGAGGATGGAGGGATGGGAGAGAGAGGGATACAGATGGGTGGAAGAAAGAGAGGGAGGGATAGAGGAAAAACAGACAAGGAAAAGAGAGAGGGATGCGGGACAAAGGATGGAGAGAAAGAAAATGTGTGAGAGAAGAGATGGAGGGATGGAGGAGAGTGAAAATTGATGCGAGGAAAGACGAGACGCAGAGAGGGAGGAGAGAGAGAGAAGGGAGGGATGGAGATCAGAGAGAAAGAAAGGAGGAGTGAGGAGGGATAGAAGAGGAGAGAGATAGAAATAGAAAGAAAGAAAGAGAGACAGAGAGAGAGAGGGATGGAAAGAAAGAGAAAAGAGCTGAGTCATGCACAGGGTGAGTCCAGGACAGAAGAGATCTACACACACACACATATACACATAATATACACACACACACACACACAATATACACACACACATAATATATAAACACACACACACACAATATACACACACACACATATACACATAATATACACACACACACACACACAATATACACACACACACATATACACATAATATACACACACACACACACACACACACATAATACACACACACACATATACACATAATATACACACACACACAATATACACACACACACACATATACACATAATATACACACACACACACACAATATACACACACACACACATATACACATAATATACACACACACACAATATACACACACACACATATACACATAATATACACACACACACACACACACATAATATATACACACACACACATAATATATACACGCACACAAACATTATACACACACACATAATATATACACACACACACATTATACACACACACACATAATATATACACACACACACATTATACATACACACACACACACATTATACACACACACACATAATATATACACACACACACATATATACACATAATATACACACACACACACATTACACACACACACATAATATACACACACACACACACACACACATAATATACACACACACACACACACACACACATAATATATACACACACACACATTATACACACACACACATAATATATACACACACACACATACATATATACACGCACACACACATTATACACACACACAATTATACACACACACACACACACACACAAATATATACACACACAATATACACGCACACACACATACATTATACACACACACACATTATACACACACACACATAATATATACACACACACACATAATATATACACACACACACATTATACACACACACACATAATATATACACACACACATATATTCACATAATATACACACACACACACATTACACACACACACATAATATACACACACACACACACACATAATATATATACACACACACACACACACATAACATACACACACACACACAATATATACACACACACACACACATTATACACACACACATTAGACACACACACAATATACACATACACACATTATATACACACACAATTATACACACACACATTATACACACACAAATATATACGCACACAATATACACACACACACATACATTATACACACACACATTATACACACACACTCATTATACACACACACACACATAATATATACACACACACACATTATACACACACACACATAATATATACACACACACACATACACACATAACATCTACACACACATTATACACACACACATTATACACACACACATTATACACACATAATATATACACACACACACACATACACACACACACTCATTATACACACACACACATAATATATACACACACACACATAATATATACACACACACACACATTATACAGACACACACACACAATATATACACACACACACATTATACACACACACACATAATATATACACACACACATAACATCTACACACACATTATACACACACACACACATTATACACACACACAATATACACACACATTATACACACACATAATATATACACACACATTATACACACACACATTATACACACACACATTATACACACACACATTATACACACACATAATATATACACACACATACACACACACATAATATATACACACACACACACATTATACAGACACACATAATATATACACACACAATATACACACACATTATACACACACATACACACACACATAATATATACACACACACACACACATTATACAGACACACATAATATATACACACACAATATACACACACATTATACACACATAATATACACACACATATACACACACACATAATATACACACACATATACACATACAAACATAATATACACACACACATACATATACACACACACACTCATTATACACACACACATGCATACACACACAAAGATCAAAGGAGAAGTTCAATTTGTCAACTGGACAAAGTTTGTTTGGTTGAAAACGTTTCGCCGCTCATCCGAGAGGCTTCGTCAGCTCTGGCCCTCATGCTGGTTCGACCCTGTTTATATCTAGCTGCAAGGGAGGAGCTAGCTTCCCTGAACAAAGCTCTGACCTGTCCCCGCTACTCTCTTTTGTTTTAAGAATTCCTCTGGCGTCTTGTATTAGCATATCTATTAGCCCGCTCACTACACTGAAACCATCAGCTAATCTGTCTCTTTGTATTTCAAATTTCTCTGGCGTCCAATTCCCTATTCAAGACAACGACCCTCTCCACCCCTCTGCAATGGCTTGTCTGTCCTAATGATTCTTTGTTTGAGAATCGAATTATAGATGGGAGACAAGTTGTGTCTAACTCCCCCATTTCTGTTTAATGACGGATTCTCTTTTTTGACAAAAATAGCCTCTTTAACTCCCCTCTCAAACCAGTTCTTTTCCCTGGCTAAGATCTGAACCTCACTGTCCTCAAATGAATGGCCCGCGGCTTCTAGGTGAAGATGAACGGCAGATGACGGTCCACTCTGGCCCGCCCGCCTGTGTTGGTACAGAGGGGTGGAGAGGGTCGTTGTCTTGAATAGGGAATTGGACGCCAGAGAAATTTGAAATACAAAGAGACAGATTAGCTGATGGTTTCAGTGTAGTGAGCGGGCTAATAGATATGCTAATACAAGACGCCAGAGGAATTCGTAAAACAAAAGAGAGTAGCGGGGACAGGTCAGAGCTTTGTTCAGGGAAGCTAGCTCCTCCCTTGCAGCTAGATATAAACAGGGTCGAACCAGCATGAGGGCCAGAGCTGAAGAAGCCTCTCGGATGAGCGGCGAAACGTTTTCAACCAAACAAACTTTGTCCGGTTGACAAATTGAACTTCTCCTTTGATCATGGATTCTACCTGGACGACTGAGGGACTTTTCACGCATACACACACAAAATATACACACACATATACACAGACACACATACACACAAATAATACACACACACAGACACACACACAATGTACTCACACACACATAATATATACACACACATACACACACACACACACACACACACACAGTAGGAGGTTCTGGTTGTGTATTTGATGTTCAGGTTTCATCTGTTTCACTGATTCTGGATCTGAAACTTGGTTCCAGGTTAAAGGGCGACTGAAACGCTTAACTCCGCCCACAACCACGTCAGACAGAACTGAGAGTGGGCGGGGTTTGGTGGAGGGGCGGGGTCTGGAGAGTGATGGGGGGGGTGGGGGAGGGGCGGGGTCTGGAGAGTGAGGGGGGGTTTGGTGGAGGGGCGGGGTCTGGTGATATAAGGCACAGGTATCCACATTTCAAACTCCGATCAGGCAGAAGATCAGACAGAAGAACAGACAGAAGGTCAGACAGAAGATCAGGCAGGAGATCAGGCAGGAGATCAGGCAGAAGATCAGGCAGAAGATCAGGCAGGAGATCAGGCAGAAGATCAGGCAGAAGATCAGGCAGGAGATCAGACAGAAGATCAGGCAGGAGATCAGGCAGGAGATCAGGCAGAAGATCAGGCAGAAGATCAGACAGGAGATCAGACAGAAGATCAGGCAGGAGATCAGGCAGGAGATCAGACAGAAGATCAGGCAGAAGATCAGACAGAAGATCAGACAGAAGATCAGACAGAAGATCAGGCAGGAGGTCAGGCAGGAGATCAGGCAGGAGATCAGGCAGGAGATCAGGCAGAAGATCAGGCAGAAGATCAGGCAGGAGATCAGGCAGAAGATCAGGCAGAAGATCAGACAGAAGATCAGGCAGGAGATCAGGCAGGAGATCAGACAGAAGATCAGACAGAAGATCAGACAGAAGATCAGGCAGAAGATCAGGCAGAAGATCAGGCAGAAGATCAGGCAGGAGATCAGGAAGTTTTGTTTTGCCTAAAACCCTGAATGAACATGAGGCACACTTACAACAAACATGGTGGATTTTGCCTGTAAGGTTTGACTTGGACTTTCTAGAGTTTGTGAACTCGTCGTAGCACACTTCTCTTGATAACCGGCCCCACCACGGAGGACTTTGTGAACTGGAGTGTACGTTACAGTTACAGACAGGACTTAAAAGTTTAAAACATGTTATTTTTTATTCAAAATCAATAGCGTCTCTCTTGTGAGGACATGAGAAGGAAATGAAGGGGTCGGTTTCATAGCAGAACAGAGTCCAGTGAATCGACCAATCAGAACGCACCTCAGCGCTGTCGCCGGGCAGAACATTTGGCACAGTCACATGATCCACTGCACAATAAATACTCTTTATTAAAAACACACAAAATGGCCACCAAGGAACTATTTACAGGTGCCCCGCCCAGTTTTCCCTGAGATCACCCAGAGTCCAGGATCAGTCCGGTCAGTCCCTCCGGGCGAAACGTCCATCCAGTTTTGAAAACACTACGAGAAATTTAATTTTAGGATCGACACTGGCATGAGTTTAACACAAAAGAATAAAAACAAACACACAAACGTTTCATTCAGTTCACTTATTCCTCAGTTCTCTGGTTCTCGAAGTTTAACAAAGCACTTATCAGTTTGGTAAACCTACTATTGGAGCGAATGCTTTGCCTGGAATGTTCCACAATATGTCATTTAGCGAGTGGGGTCTCCTCTCCACAGATTTGACCTGTAACATGGCCTGGTGGTGTTAGACATTTACTTGTCATATTGTGTCTAGGGCTGGTGTAGTGAGCGGGCTAATAGATATGCTAATACAAGACGCCAGAGGAATTCGTAAAACAAAAGAGAGTAGCGGGGATAGGTCAGCTTTGTTCAGGGAAGCTAGCTCCTCCCTTGCAGCTAGATATAAACAGGGTCGAACCAGCATGAGGGCCAGAGCTGACGAAGCCTCTCGGATGAGCGGCGAAACGTTTTCAACCAAACAAACTTTGTCCAGTTGACAAATTGAACTTCTCCTTTGATCATGGATTCTACCTGGACGACTGAGGGACTTTTCACGCATACACACACAAAATATACACACACATATACACAGACACACATACACACAAATAATACACACACACAGACACACACACAATGTACTCACACACACATAATATATACACACACATACACACACACACACACACACACACACACAGTAGGAGGTTCTGGTTGTGTATTTGATGTTCAGGTTTCATCTGTTTCACTGATTCTGGATCTGAAACTTGGTTCCAGGTTAAAGGGCGACTGAAACGCTTAACTCCGCCCACAACCACGTCAGACAGAACTGAGAGTGGGCGGGGTTTGGTGGAGGGGCGGGGTCTGGAGAGTGAGGGGGGGTTTGGTGGAGGGGCGGGGTCTGGAGAGTGAGGGGGGGTTTGGTGGAGGGGCGGGGTCTGGTGATATAAGGCACAGGTATCCACATTTCAAACTCCGATCAGGCAGAAGATCAGACAGAAGAACAGACAGAAGGTCAGACAGAAGATCAGGCAGGAGATCAGGCAGGAGATCAGGCAGGAGATCAGGCAGGAGATCAGGCAGAAGATCAGGCAGAAGATCAGACAGAAGATCAGACAGAAGATCAGGCAGGAGATCAGACAGAAGATCAGACAGAAGATCAGGCAGGAGATCAGGCAGAAGATCAGGCAGAAGATCAGACAGAAGATCAGACAGAAGATCAGGCAGGAGATCAGGCAGGAGATCAGGCAGGAGATCAGGCAGGAGATCAGGCAGGAGGTCAGGCAGAAGATCAGGCAGGAGATCAGGCAGGAGATCAGGCAGGAGATCAGGCAGGAGATCAGGCAGGAGATCAGGCAGGAGATCAGGCAGGAGATCAGGCAGAAGATCAGGCAGAAGATCAGGCAGGAGATCAGACAGAAGATCAGACAGAAGATCAGACAGAAGATCAGGCAGAAGATCAGGCAGAAGATCAGGCAGAAGATCAGGCAGAAGATCAGGCAGGAGATCAGGAAGTTTTGTTTTGCCTAAAACCCTGAATGAACATGAGGCACACTTACAACAAACATGGTGGATTTTGCCTGTAAGGTTTGACTTGGACTTTCTAGAGTTTGTGAACTCGTCGTAGCACACTTCTCTTGATAACCGGCCCCACCACGGAGGACTTTGTGAACTGGAGTGTACGTTACAGTTACAGACAGGACTTAAAAGTTTAAAACATGTTATTTTTTATTCAAAATCAACAGCGTCTCTCTTGTGAGGACATGAGAAGGAAATGAAGGGGTCGGTTTCATAGCAGAACAGAGTCTAGTGAATCGACCAATCAGAACGCACCTCAGCGCTGTCGCCGGGCAGAACATTTGGCACAGTCACATGATCCACTGCACAATAAATACTCTTTATTAAAAACACACAAAATGGCCACCAAGGAACTATTTACAGGTGCCCCGCCCAGTTTTCCCTGAGATCACCCAGAGTCCAGGATCAGTCCGGTCAGTCCCTCCGGGCGAAACGTCCATCCAGTTTTGAAAACACTACGAGAAATTTAATTTTAGGATCGATACTGGCATGAGTTTAACACAAAAGAATAAAAACAAACACACAAACGTTTCATTCAGTTCACTTATTCCTCAGTTCTCTGGTTCTCGAAGTTTAACAAAGCACTTATCAGTTTGGTAAACCTACTATTGGAGCGAATGCTTTGCCTGGAATGTTCCACAATATGTCATTTAGCGAGTGGGGTCTCCTCTCCACAGATTTGACCTGTAACATGGCCTGGTGGTGTTAGACATTTACTTGTCATATTGTGTCTAGGGCTGGTGTCGAAAGTATTGAAAACGAGATACTAATCGATACTGAATCTAGGTAGGCATCGCTTCGCAGGTTTCGGTACTAAGAAGGTCCCATTGTCAGGACAGAGCAGAACGTTTCCTGAAGGTGTTTCGAACGATCTGGAGATGGATCAGAACAAGGATAAGAGCACAGAGACGAGTATACGCCCACGGACCGCCTATGAAAAACAGAAAATGCACACCAAAGTTCACGTAGAGGTGCAAATGCAAAAAGGAACAGCGATTTAAAAGTGAAAAAAGTGAAAAAATTAGAACCTGGGCTGGCAACCGTTTTGAAGCAAGAAAAATGATCCAATGAAAGAACTTTTGCCGAAACGGGATCTTTTGGACATCGTCCATTTGAGTCCACGGTGGAACCTACTGAGGGAGTACCCAAATATAAGGCCACATGGGAAGAGAAAAGAAAGTACGACCATTTAATGTGGAAAATCAAGGGATATTAACTTGTTTTTTATTACTTTCGTTGTTTTCGAATCAGTATTGAGTGTCGAGTCTGCTCTTTAGTATCCAAATTGAGTTTGAAGTCGACTAGTCATGTATAGTCAGTATACGCCCATGGACCTCTAATGGAAAACAGAAAATGCACACCAAAGTTCGTGTAGAGGTGCAAATGCAAAAAGGAACAGCAATTTAAAAGTGAAAAAATTAGCACCTGGGCTGGCAACCGTTGTGTGTACTGTGGTCCTAAGCAAGAAAAATGATCCAACGAAACAACTTTTGCCGAAACGGGAGCTTTTGGACATCGGCCATCTAAGTCCACAAATATAAGGCCACATGGGAATAGCAAAGAAAGTACCATTTATTATTATCACTGATTTCGAATCAGTATTGAGTTTTGAGTCTGTTCTTTAGTATCAAAATTGAGTTTAAAACGTTACTATCGTGACACTAGTGCATAGTCCAAGTGGCGTTCATAGTTATGACTACGATAAATTTTAGTCAACTGGTCACGTATAGTCTGTATACGCCCATGGAACACTAATGAAAAACAGAAAATGCACACCAAACTTTGTGTAGAGGCGCAAATGCCAAAAGGAACAGCAATTATTTATTTATTATTTATCTTAATTTTGATGCATGCTCACATTTTCCTACTGTTTCTGAAACTTGTGTTGTGACACTGCAATTTCCCCATTGTGGGATAAATAAAGGATTATCTTATCTTAATTTAAAAGTGAAAAAAGTGAAAAAATTAGCACCTGGGCTGGCAACCATTTTGTGTACTGTGGTCCGAAGCAAGAAAAATGATCCAACAAAATAACTTTTGCCGAAGCGGAAGCTTTTGGACATCGGCCACCTGAGTCCACCGTGGAACCTACAAGACCACTGAGGGAGTACACAAATATAAGGCCACATGGGAAGAGAAAAGAAAGTACGACCATTTAATGTGGAAAATCAAGGGATATTAACTTGTTTTTTATTACTTTCGTTGTTTTCGAATCAGCATCGAGTTTCGAGTCTGTTCCTTAGTATGGAAACTGAGTTTGAAACGTTAGTATCGTGACAACACTAGTACAAAGTGCACGATTAATTTTAGTCGCCTAGTCACAGCTAGAGTCAGCTAATCGTTGCAGCCCTATGTTACATTCCAAGGCAAAGCATTAGCGTCTCCATGAAAATACCAGCAGGTGGCGTGACAGTTCCTGGAGTTATCGTCTCTGAACGGACCTGTCTGGAGCTCTGGATGTCCTATGATTCATGATTCCTTCAGTTTTCAGTCCAACAGTGAACCCTGGTGATGTGTGTGCTTTGAGCTGGACCTGGACCTGGACCTGGACCTGGACCAGACCCAGACCCAGACCCAGAACCGGGTCTGGGTGTGTGTAAATGTATGAAAGTGTAAACAGACAAGATCCAGGCTTTTAATTCACGTTGACACCTTAAGTCTTGGCGTTTGGTACAACTTCTTAGGGAATGGAAAATCAAAGTCAAATGAACGTGAAATTCTTGAAATCGATAAAGGAAATGTGCGACTGTTGCCAGCAGAGGGCGCAAGGCCGGCCAAAATAACGTCATCGGGTGATGATCCAGGGCCACATTCGCCTGGGAATTTACCTCGACTTTCACCGTATTTAATAAAAGTTCTGAATAAACTGCATTTAGAAGGGAATGCTTATGTGTAAATAAAACCTGGTTTAGACCTGGTTTAGTCCTGGTTTAATCCTAGTTTAGTCCTGGTTTAGACCCAGTTTAGACCTGGTTCAGATTTGGTTTAGTCCTGATTTAGACCTGGTTTAATCCTAGTTTAGTCCTGGTTTAGCCCTGGTTTAGTCCTGGTTCAGACCGGGTTTAGTCCTGGTTTAGACCTGGTCCAGACCTGGTTTATTCCTGGAGTTTATTCCAACAGAATGGCCGTCACTTGAGGATTCCGCCAGAAGAATCAACAATGTGAATCAATAATTTGAATCAATAATGTAATATTTTGTTTTGTTTAGAGTTTTAAAGCCCCAAGTTTCACAGAGCAGCGCTAGTGCGCCCTCGAGTGGCCGCTAATGCACACTGCACTTACAGCTGCGTCATGTCACTTTTCTGCTAGAGGCTCTGTCCAACGCTTTTCTCCATGGAGATGTGATCGCTTTGGCTGGAATGTTCCGCAGTATGGCATTAAACCTTTCTATCTCCACAGAGACCAAACCGGACCAAGTGTTTTTCCATGTTTTTCTAGTTTTTTTGAGCTATAAACCCACCTGTAACTGAATAAATGTAAAGTACAGCTGTTTAAAGTCACAGTGTGGAACATTTGAGCAGTTACATCTCCATAGAAACAAGCAGGTAACAGCCTCCACCAGAAAAATTACGCAATGCAGGCGAAACGAAATCCTCGGGTGTCGCTCGAGTAGCTTCTGACGATCCTTTATGCGGCTTCTGTGGTTTCTACGACGCGAGAAATGCCAAAACGAAGGTGTAAAATTGGTTTAAAAGCCTGGAGTTTTCACGGGAAATGTTACGTACTTCTGCTTTAAAAAGGCCTGTACAAGAAGAGCGCAGTTTGCATGCTAGTCGTGGTTAGCAGGGATGTAACGGTATCCAAACAAAACTGTGATTACACGACTTTTTCCTCGTAGACTTTGGTTCTGTCATAATCTAAAGAATTAAAAGCTCTGAAAACTGTAATTCCTTCATGTAATCGGCACTGGAACGAAGCAAAGGATCATGGTCTACATAGTTCCTTTGGTTTTTGTCGCTAAATCGCTTCACTCCAACTTCATTTAAGCAGAGACTTCAGTATAATTCGATATATTGTGACGATCCAAGGTAGTGTGACACTTTTGACGATACGAATCACAATATTTCGGTTATCGTTACATCCCTCGTGAATTTACCTCGACTTTGCTTTCACCGTGTTTAATAAAAGTTCTGAATAAACTGTATTTAGGAGGGAATGCTTATGTGTGAATAAAACCTGGTTTAGACCTGGTTAAGTCCTGGTTTAGTCCTAGTTTAGTCCTAGTTTAGACCTGGTTTAAACCTGGTTTAAACCTGGTTTAAACCTGATTTAAACCTGGTTCAGACCTGGTTTAAACCTGGTTTAAACCTGGTTCAGACCTGGTTTAGTCCTAGTTTAGACCTGGTTCAGACCTGGTTTAGACCTGGTTCAGACCAGGTTTAATCTTGTTTTAGTCCTGGTTCAGACCTGGTTTAGACCTGGTTTAAACGTGGTTTAGACCTGGTTTTGACCTGGTTTAGTCCTAGTTTAGACCTGGTTCAGACCTAGTTTAGGCCTGGTTTAGTCCTAGTTTAGTCCTGGTTCAGACCTGGTTCAGACCAGGTTTAGACCTGGTTTAGTCCTAGTTTAGTCCCAGTTTAGACCTGGTTTAGACCCGGTTTAAACCTGGTTTAGACCTGGTTTAGTCCTGGTTTAGACCTGGTTCAGGCCTGGTTTAAACCTGGTTTAGTCCTGGTTTAGACCTGGTTCAGACCTGGTTTAGACCCGGTTTAGACCCGGTTTAGACCCGGTTTAGACCCGGTTTAGTCCTGGTTTAGTCCTGGTTTAGACCTGGTTCAGACCCTGGACGTCTGCAGTTTGAAATGAACTCGAAGTGTTTTTCTCGCTTTTACGACAGAAAAAAAAAGAGATACAGCGTCTTTAAATCCAAACTCATCCCAGAACCTTAAGTCGGGCTCAGGCGGCAGTGGCAACATCTAAAGGTGCATTGTGTAACTTTTCTAGTGGAGGGCTTGTCACCGTTTCTATGGATACGTCATTGATAACATTTCTACGACGAAAAGCAGTTGACGGACCCTTCAACGGAAAAGTTACAGAATGCGCCTTTACATTTCCGGTTAGTCTTTTTTTGTTTTTGAGTCTATCGCAGTTCACACGGCGAACTTCGGCGGGCGCCACCTCCACCGCCGCGAGCGCACCCGGAAGAAGAAGAACAGCACCATGAGGAAGATGCAGGAGCCGACGTACAGGAGCAAGCACAGGCTCATGTCCACGCTGTTGAAGCCCAGGGCGAGGGTTCGATTCCCCTCTTCGCCGCTCGCCACCAGCCTCTCCTCCGCAGATCTGCCTCGGTCCTCCGTCTCCTCCGCTCTCCCCGCCGTATGATGACGACCGTCCACTTTATCGGCCTTGCTCGCGTTCTTTTCCGCGCCGTCGATCTCCCCTACCTCCTTAACGCCCCTGTCCTCGCCTCCTTTCTCCTCGTCTTTCTTCTTCTCGTCTCCTCCCTCCTCCTCGTCCTCCTCCTTCTTCTTCTTCTCGGTCTCCACGGCGGCGGCGGCGGGGTCCGGGGCGTACCTCCTGGACAGGTTGCTCTCGCCGTAGTGGTGGAGCAGGAAGCGGAGCACCTCCTGGCGGTTGAAGGCGTGCAGGCCCCGGTTCTCCTCGTGGCAGGGAGCGCACAGCGATGGAGGAGGCCACGCCCCCTTGGGAAACATGGGGTCGTCGCTCAGAGAACCTGCGGAGACAGACGGCAGTCAGAGCGTTTGGAAAGACGAAGGATCGAATTTACAAGAGAAACTGATTAAAAGAAACACTATGGATTATTTTGGTCAGGTCCCATGTCACACGATTTTCTGATCTACCAAAGATGTTCATTTTGTATTTTTATGTTCTTTAACTTCGACGACGATACAGTAACGTGTATTTCCTGTCAGTTTAACGCGTTAATTAGATTAATTAATTACACTGTAAATTAACACGTTATAAAAATGCATGCAATTAATTATGAGCGGCAATTCAATGCGCATTTTAAATTTGGCGTGCGGCGAGCGAATCGCTGCCAGGGCCTTTGAACGGCGAGTTTATTTATAAAAAAAGATCAACAAGAACGCCGCGATTTGGAGCTTTTGTGAAAAAGAATTTTCCGATCACTGAAGCTGCTCCAGCCTGAAGGATTATTTGAACGATAAACGCATCCGGACAAGTTCCATCGTTACCGGTGATAGAGCGAACGTGAGCGCGTCCCCCATCTATAACATCAATCGGCAAAGGTCCCTTAGCCAATCAGGACGCAGAACACAATGTTACATTAAAAAATTATTTAAAAAAATCAGGAGTCAAAACACATTTTGAAATTAAAAGACGACATTCAAAAACTCATTTCGCATGATTTTCAGTCAGTATAAAATGCGTGAAGAGTCCCTCAGTCGTCCAGGTAGAATCCATGATAAAAGGACAAATTCAATTTGTCAACTGGACAAAGTTTGTTTGGTCGAAAACGTTTCGCCGCTCATCCGAGAGGCTTCGTCAGTTCTGGTTAGAGTGCTGGTAAGACACTTAAAAGCAAGTTCTCTAACCAGAACTGACGAAGCCTCTCGGATGAGCGGCGAAACGTTTTTGACCAAACAAACTTTGTCCAGTTGACAAATTGAACTTCTTCTTTTATCATGTCTGTATAAAATGTTATCTCAGAATTAAAAATAAATAAACATCGGTGTCGGCCGATAACAGCAACATGAATACAGTCATACCTCACCTTACGAAATTCATTTGTTCCAGAAGTGGTTTCGTAACGTGAATTTTTCGTAAGTTGAGTCGCTATGGGGGATTTGGGCTGCCGCGAAGCCGAGCGCGCATTCGAGCGCGAATTACGCAAATTTTTGAGATTTCGCGTTTCGTAACTTGAATTTTCTTTCGTATTTAGAGACGAAAATTGTAAGTGAAGGCATTTCGTAACTTGGATTATTCGTTAGTTGGGTCTTTCGTAAGGTGAGGTATGACTATCGGATATCAGTATCGGCGCATCCCTAACCCAGATCATTTCCTTGTGGATCAATAAAGTTGATCGGTGGTTACCGGCCAGTCTGTAGTTGACCTCGTTGTGCTGGTTCCAGAGCCACATCACTTCTTCTTCTGGGCTCTTGATCGCGGCGGCGCTGTCGGACGAAGCCGCCTTCTCGAAGTTCCTGCCGCACTCCTCGCAGCCGAAGAACGTCCTGATGTAGCGGCGCATCACGCCGAGCACGGGCGCCGGCTCCGCCTCCAGCGTTGTGTGCAGCAGGGCGGAGGGCGTGGCCTGTCTGCGCGCCGCCAACACGTGGAACAGGGTCCAGAGGGCGCACGGGTAACCACGGAAACCAGGAGCGCTGCCCTGACACCCCACCCAGCGCAACTCCGAGCTCAAGAACACGCCGGAAATCTGAGGAGACACGAGGGGAGTCAGGACAGGAGACAGGAGACAGGAGAGGACAGGAGACAGGAGGAGACAGGAGGAGACAGGAGGAGACAGGAGAGGACAGGAGGAGACAGGAGACAGGAGACGACAGGACACGACAGGAGGAGACAACAGGAGACGACAGGAGAGGACAGGAGGAGACAGGAGAGGACAGAAGGAGACAGGAGAGGACAGGAGGAGACAGGAGAGGACGGGAGAGGACGGGAGAGGACGGGAGGAGACGGGAGGAGACGGGAGGAGACAGGAGGAGACGGGAGAGGACAGAAGGAGACAGGAGGAGACAGGAGGAGACAGGAGAGGACGGGAGAGGACGGGAGAGGACGGGAGAGGACGGGAGAGGACGGGAGGAGACGGGAGGAGACGGGAGGAGACGGGAGAGGACAGAAGGAGACAGGAGGAGACAGGAGGAGACAGGAGGAAACAGGAGGAGACAGGAGGAGACAGGAGGAGACAGGAGAGGACAGGAGGAGACAGGAGACAGGAGACGACAGGACACGACAGGAGGAGACGGGAGAGGACGGGAGAGGACGGGAGAGGACGGGAGAGGACGGGAGAGGACAGAAGGAGACAGGAGAGGACAGGAGGAGACGGGAGAGGACGGGAGAGGACGGGAGAGGACGGGAGGAGGCGGGAGGGGACGGGAGAGGACGGGAGAGGACGGGAGAGGACGGGAGAGGACGGGAGGAGACGGGAGGAGACGGGAGGAGACGGGAGGAGACGGGAGAGGACGGGAGAGGACGGGAGAGGACGGGAGAGGACGGGAGAGGACGGGAGAGGACGGGAGAGGACGGGAGGAGACGGGAGGAGACGGGAGGAGACGGGAGAGGACGGGAGAGGACGGGAGAGGACGGGAGAGGACGGGAGAGGACGGGAGGAGACGGGAGGAGACGGGAGGAGACGGGAGAGGACAGGAGAGGACAGGAGAGGACAGGAGAGGACAGGAGAGGACAGGAGAGGACAGGAGAGGACAGGAGAGGACAGGAGGAGACAGGAGGACCAGGCCTGGCGTTTCACCTTCATCTTGTTGTCCACCAGGTCTAAGACGGCCTGGTACGGAATCTTCTGGAGAGGCAAACTCAGCAGCCAATCAGAGAGCGTCTCCATGAGCTTCACCACGGCGCCCCCTCCTGGATAAAGCTGCGCACACAAAACAGAATAAAAGAATATCATTTCAGCGTTTCCAGTTCATCCTGACTTCAGTGCGGTGTTGTCACGACGATAAAACTCCCAAACCGACATCGATACTCAGGAATGCACTCGATACTGGTTCAGATTCCACAATGATGACAAAAAATACCTTTCAGGACTAGTTTAAGGAATCGATTTGTACCTCATTTGTGATACTTTTGACCATCTTGCCTCAGCGAGTACAAAAGTCATGTCAGAAGTTTGGGGTCCGTTACCTTGGCGAGCAGAGTGACCAGGTCTTTGAAGGTCTGTAGCTCCTCCCCCTCCAGAGAGCTGCGAGAGGCGAGCTCCACCCTGAACAGGTAGTGAAGAGCCGACTCCAGATCGGCGGCGTACACCAGAGACCTGAGGACCGCAACGAGGTCAGAACCAGGACAGAAGCTTAGCAGTTTGAAAAGTTTGAAAATTCTTCCTAGGGCTGGGCGGTATACCGGTTCATACCGAATGCCGGTGTGTGTGTACAAAACGCCAGGAACACAGAGCGGCGGAACGTTGCGCCGGGGAACTGTGGCATGAGAGCGGTGGAAGCGTAAGCTGTGTCCCAATTGGAGGGCTGCAGCCTCCACTGCTTTTTCGGCGGCTCCGAAGGTTGCGAAAGTCCACGGAGCCGCTCGCCACGCCCAGACACGCTGCTAACGCTAATGCTAACAACACGCGCCACGCAAATTCCGCACACGGATCAATAACCCTCGAATTGGGACACAGCTACAGTGTGTGTTGAGCGGTGAAGGACATGGACGTTGTTGTTAGAAACAGAGGAACTTATACTGAAAAGAGGAGCCATGTCAGGTGTGTGGAAGAACTTTGGCTTTAAAAAATCTGACGCTGATCAAACAAACATTCTGTAAATGTCGTCGGGCTAAAGTTGTAGCGACTCAGACGTCACTCAAAGACGCGTTTGCTAAGGGGACCGCCTACGACAAGAAAAGCAAACGGTGGAACGAAATTACCAACGCTGTTACTGTCCACTTCGCCAAAGACAGGGAACCACTTAGTACATGAAAAAAAAAACCTGTCAAATACAGTGACACCGATAAAATTTTGAAAAATACCGTGATATTAATTTTTCATCAATTTCGGGGTCAATTTCGGTCAATTTTCAGTCAATTGTTGGTAAATTTTCGGGAATTTTTTTGTCAATTTTTGGTCAATTTGGGGCAAATTTTTGTCCATTTTCAGTCAATTTTCAGTCAATTTTCGGTCAATTTCGGTCAATTTCCGGCCAATTTTCTATCAAATTTTGGTCAATTTTCTGTCAATTTGCATCCTCTTCCACGTCTGCAGGGAACGTTCAAATCGGCGCCGCAACACAAAACGTCACTCAAAGACGTGTTTGCTAAGGGGACCGCCTACGACAAGAAACGCAAACAGTGGAACGATATTACCAACGCTGTTACTGTCCACTTCACCAAAGACATGGAACCACTTAGTCCTGTTGAGAAAGGAGCTTCAAGGAGATGATTAAAGCTCTGGACCCAGAGATGTTTCACCAAGTCACATTTACTGCAGGAATTATTCTCTAAATTATTAGGAAATGGGGTTAACACAGAGTCATGCATGAAAAAAAAAAAAACATCAAATACCGTAATACGGATAAAATTTGGAAAAATACGGTGATATCAATTTTTGGTCATACCGCCCAGCTCTACTACTTCCTGTGTATTTTTCCAAACCAGCTCTAACCCACAAAACCAAGTCAGAATTAAACATAAAAACCTGCCAAAACCACTTCAACACTTTTTTTTTTTTCCTCTATTGCACTGACCGGTCGAAGTCCCTCCAGGGCTGGCTGCTCTGTGCTGGAGACAGCGCCCCCTTCTGTGGGTTCAGGACACTGCTGTTGGTGTGGGTTTTCCTCTGGACTCCGGGTAAAGTTCTGAGGAGCGACGTGAAGAAGAAGCGCAGCCTCTTTTCCCTGAAACAAGACAGGAAACTTTTACTCCAGATGCCCTTCCTCAGGCTAAAGATACTTCAAAAGTCCAATAATCTACAGCAGGGGTGCTCAACCTTTTTTTACCCGAGATCTACATCTACATTGTAACAGTTTGCTGTGTTGTCCGATCGCGTATCCACGTGTATATGCATGTCGCGTATATCCACAGACTTTAATTATCCGGAGCTCCGGACATCAACCCCCCCCGGGGGAAAAAAATTCCGGGGGGGCAAAACTTCAATAAATAGCAATAAAACACATTTTTAAACAATTGTAGTGGTTTTTATTTGAAAGTAGATAACAAAACACGGCACTGACCCCGATTTTGCGACATCAAAGTCTGATAACGAGCCGAGAGAGCGCACTCGCGGCGCAGCTCGGGCCGTGCGGTGTCCGCAGCACCAGAAGAGCACACAAGCTCGCGCGGCCCCGCACACATGTACAAGTTTAATACGAGACATGTACTTTTGTTTCTGAATACCGGACGATTACATTTTTCAACGGACGGTTGGCAACCCTAAACACAATTATACATATATAATACACACCCAAAATTTCAACGTATTTGGAAAAAAAAAAAAAAAAAAATTACCACGCGGCTAAAAAAAAAAGCGGAGATCCGCTAAAAAGCGGAACTCTTTCATCCCTGTATTCCGAACGTATCCCATGTCCCGAGGTGAGAGTTCCTTCTTACGTAGCAAGTTAAGGATTTTCTCCAGTTTCATGAAATGTCGCGTACATATTCACGAGCTGATCGGCGAACAGGCGCAAACACAACAGCGCTAATAGTCATGGTTGGCGGGAGCGCGATCGGTGGGTAATTGTGCTGCAACACGACGATTGGAAGCTGGAGCGCAGTTCGGCCCTTCGAACACGCGGAGATTTTTCTCAGTCAATTTGTATTTTTCCGACCTCCCGAACCCCCCTCCCGATCTACACGATTCACATAGGTCACCCATTTTGACTTCAAAATGGTGAATTTCACTGAAAGGTGAGGGATTTTCTTGCCTGAATTTCTCTGTTGCTTCAATGCCTGAAGCTAAAACCGCCTCTCCTCTCAGCTATTGTTTTCAGCCTGATTTAAACCCTCCCTCTCCACGGGGCCTTTCTGTCGAGTTCTCGGTTTGCTTGACTCACGTGTGCAGGGTGTGGTGGGTCCCGTTGGGCAGCAGCAGATGGACCGCCGGCAGGTCCGTGATTCCCAGTGTGTCCAGCAGGGGGCGGTCTGAGCTCAGGGCCCTGTGCACCACGAGCCCCGAGTACTGCAGGAGGTCCAGGATCACCTGAACCACAACGGGGACAAGAACATCAGGTCAGGAGGAGTCCAGAGCAGGACTGAAGCAGGACTGAAGCAGGACTAAACCAAACCAGGACTAAAGCAGGACTAAAGCAGGACTAAACCAAACCAGGACTAAAGCAGGACTAAAGCAGGACTAAAGCAGGACTAAAGCAGGACTAAAGCAGGACTAAAGCAAGACTAAAGCAGGACTAAAGCAGGACTAACGCAAGACTAAAGCAGGACTAAAGCAGGAATAAAGCAGGACTAAAGCAGGACTAAAGCAAGACTAAAGCAGGACTAAAGCAGGACTAACGCAAGACTAAAGCAGGACTAAAGCAGGAATAAAGCAGGACTAAAGTAGGACTAAAGCAAGACTAAAGCAGCACTAAAGTAGGACTAAAGCAAGACTAACGCAAGACTAAAGCAGGACTAAAGCAGGACTAAAGCAGGAATAAAGCAGGACTAAAGCAGGACTAAAGTAGGACTAAAGCAAGACTAAAGCAGGACTAAAGCAGGACTAAACCAAACCAGGACTAAAGCAGGACTAAAGCAGGACTAAAGCAAGACTAAAGCAAGACTAAAGCAAGACTAACGCAAGACTAAAGCAGGACTAAAGCAGGACTAAAGCAAGACTAAAGCAAGACTAAAGCAAGACTAACGCAAGACTAAAGCAGGACTAAAGCAGGACTAAAGCAGGACTAAACCAAATCAGGACTAAAGCAAGACTAAAGCAAGACTAAAGCAAGACTAAAGCAGGACTAAAGCAGGACTAAAGCAGGACTAAAGCAGGAATAAAGCAGGACTAAAGCAGGACTAAAGTAGGACTAAAGCAAGACTAAAGCAGGACTAAAGCAGGACTAAACCAAATCAGGACTAAAGCAGGACTAAAGCAGGACTAAAGCAAGACTAAAGCAGGACTAAAGCAGGAATAAAGCAGGACTAAAGCAGGACTGAAGCAGGACTAAAGCAGGACTAAAGCAGGACTAAAGCAGGAATAAAGCAGGACTAAAGCAGGACTAAAGCAGGACTAAAGCAGGACTAAAGCAGGACCAAAGCAGGACCGAAGCAGGACCGAAGCAGGACTGAAGCAGGACTGAAGCAGAACTAAAGCAGAACTGAAACAGAACCAAAGCAGGACCAAACCATGACTAAAGCAGGACTAACAAAGGACTAAAACAGGACTAAAGCAGGACAAGACCAAAGCAAGACTAAAGCAGGACTAAAGCAGGACTAACCAAGAACTAGACCTGGACTAAACCCAGAACTAAAGCAGGACAAGACTAAAGCAGAACTAAACCAGCACAAGACCAAAGCAGGACCAAACCAGGACTAAAGCAGGACTAACAAAGGACTAAAACAGGACTAAACACAGAACTAAAGCAGGACTAGACCAGGACTAAAGCAGGACTAAAGCAGGAATAAAGCAGGACTAAAGCAGGACTAAAGCAGGACTAAAGCAGAACTGAAGCAGAACCAAAGCAGGACCAAACCAGGACTAAAGCAGGACTAACAAAGGACTAAAACAGGACTAAAGCAGGACAAGACCAAAGCTGGACTAAAGCAGGACTAAACCAAAGCAGGACTAAAGCAGGACTAACAAAGGACTAAAACAGGACTAAAGCAGGACTAGACCGGGACTAAAGCAGGACTAGACCGGGACTAAAGCAGGACTAGACCGGGACTAAAGCAGGACTAGACCAGGACGAGACCGGGACTAAAGCAGGACGAGACCGGGACTAAAGCAGGACTAGACCGGGACTAAAGCAGGACTCACTTCTCGGCCGGTGTAGGACTGGGGCTCTTCGATGATGAGGGCAGTGTAGTGGTCAGACTTCTGTCCCAACAACGGCAGCAGCTCCACAGAACTACAACAAAACACAAAAACATGTTTAAATTCAACAACAAACTTCACCCAAAAACCTGTTCAGATCCTCCACTTTAGAACGAAGAAAAAAAAAGAAAATCAATGAAATATTCTTATTAAAAAGGGCCCATATTACACCATTTAGACCAGACATAGACCCAGTTTGGACCCAGGATAGTTTGGACCTGTCTGGTACCTGTATGGCCGGAGTTCTGGACACTGCTCCGGTCTCTCGTCTCTGGTGTGGTTCTGCAGGATGTTCACCATGAGCTGCCTCACCGAGGGGATCTCTCTGTCGCCCCCTGCAGGACAAAGACACACTTTAACGACGCTCAAATCCAAACCCACTTTATATTTCCTACAGCACATTTTTACAAACAAAACAGATTCCAAAGTGCAGCACAGAGATCAGAAAATGAAGACAACAAAAAGGTAAATTGATAAAAAAATTGGATCATACCAGACCTAAAACAACAAAACCAGTCAAATTAAATTAAATATTCACATATGGAGCATGTTTTGGGCGAATGGGAGAAACATACAAACTCCACACACAAAGACCTGGACACACTGTTTGATTCTGAGATATAGTTTGTCTATCTACCCAAAAAATTATATCTTAATGACTGAGGATGAACGGGAGGGCATCTGGTCATTTCAGTGGTCGTCAACTGCTTCCCAACTAGACTGGACTGGGACAAAAAAAAACGGCACTGGCATTTCTGGCTTAGACCGGCCCCTCATAATTAGTGGAGCACAACGGACTAATTTATGTTTGTGTTCCCCGAAGCAAAGTATTTCACTATTGTTGCGTCTTGGCCGAGGAGAAACCAGGGCGCAACATTTAAAGGAAAAAAAACAAAAAACACCAGCAAACTCACAGTAACTACACATTCAACGGTTTATTTAAAATGCATCTTGCACACACACAAAAAAACTTTTCTCATCAAATCTACACAATTCACGTCGGTCGTCTGTTTTGGCTTCAAAACGGCAAATTTCGCCGAAAGGTGAGCGATTTTCATGCCTGTCCATCACCTAAAAGTCCCGGTATTATCCTCACATTACTACTGCTGACCTGATGTGCCTGTGAGACACTTCCCTGGTCACTCTGTCCCTCGGGTTCCCGCGGGTTCTCTCGGGTTCTCTGGTTCCCTCGGGTTCTCTCGGGTTCCCTCGGGTTCTCTCAGGTTCCCTCTGGTTCTCTCTGGTTCCCTCGGGTTCTCTCTGGTTCCCTCGGGTTCTCTGGTTCCCTCAGGTTCTCTGGTTCCCTCGGGTTCCCTCGGGTTCTCTCAGGTTCCCTCGGGTTCTCTCAGGTTCCCTCGGGTTCTCTGGTTCCCTCGGGTTCCCTCGGGTTCTCTCAGGTTCCCTCGGGTTCTCTGGTTCCCTCAGGTTCCCTCGGGTTCTCAGGTTCCCTCGGGTTCTCTCAGGTTCCCTCGGGTTCTCTGGTTCCCTCGGGTTCTCTCAGGTTCCCTCGGGTTCTCTCAGGTTCCCTCGGGTTCTCTGGTTCCCTCAGGTTCCCTCGGGTTCTTTCAGGTTCCCTCTGGTTCTCTCTGGTTCCCTCGGGTTCTCTGGTTCCCTCAGGTTCTCTCAGGTTCCCTCGGGTTCCCTGTCCACAGTCTCAGGCTGACACTGTCTATATTTAGGAATGTCTGCCTCTACTTCAGTTTTCAATCAATTTCATTGATTTCTGATCTGTTCCCTTACCCTACCCTTCCGTTTGTCGCCAATGAAAAAAACACCATATGTTACCTATCCAATTGTTTTTTGTCATATGTTGTGAATAATTGTCATTGATGTAATTGCGTCTTTTCCACTCTGTATCTCCGAGTCGGCGGTGCGCACATGTACGTGGCCCCTCCCCTAGCCGCTCTATCACTGTCCTGCCTGGTTAGCGGGAAACGGAATTTCGAATTTACTCTATGTACATGTACATATGGTTTTTCGCCAATAAAGCAAACTATGAACTATGAACTACTGGTGGCTCTCACCTCTGTAGATGGTCCCTCGTTCAGCTTCTCCACTGTGGGCTTTGAAATACTGAAAATAAAACAAAATAAGTCATTTAAAGCTAAGCCATTTAAAGCAAAAATCAAAGTGTCCCTGAAAAATACATTATCTGTGAAATTGTAAAAAAAATAATGTATCAGGAGAGCTGGTTCAGTGCTTCCCTGTTCAAACTCAGACACATGCCCCGCCCCCTTCCTCTGATTGGCTCTTTTGAAATCGTGACTGTTGGAGAACTTCCATTTCCACCAGCTCAGTCCCTGTTATCCTGCCCTATATATGCCATCAAAGGTATAATACTCCCTACAACAGAACAAGGTGATTATAGTTAACGAAAATGAACAAAAAAACAAAAATTAAAGTTGGAAAAATATTTTCGTTAACTGAAATACAAATGACGATTAAAAGATAAAAACGATAACTGAAACTGTATTGTGTGTTTACAAAACTAACTAAAACTAACTAAAATTATAGATAAATCACTCTTCAGTTTCGTCTTTGTCAATTGATTCACTTAATTTAATTTATTTACTTACAATTTATTTATCTTTGCTGCTCCTTCTTCATTTCCGTGTTTTGGAGTTGGTAAATGTGGAAGTTTTGGTGTGTATTTTTTATTTGTTTTTGCACTTAAAGCAGGGATGAAAGTGGCCAATCATGAAAAAAGCGGAAAGTCCCCCCCTCCCCCCGCTGGAAAATTTTAAAATTCTGAAATTTGGATTTCTATATGCTATATGTTAGCAATAAAGTTAAACTGTACATAAAAGTACAAAAAAGAACACATTTTATTAACAGGTAGGCCTACTAGTAGTATATATTGGATTTGTTTTTGCTTTGCACTTTGTCTAATCAGAGGCATTGAGCTTATGCGCGCAAAAAGGCGCAGGTGAAAAATCAAGGAGCGACGCGTTAAGTGAGGCACGGGCAGGTAGGATGAGGTATAGGATGTTTTATAAAGTTTAACCTGTGTACACGCAATGGTACAGGCTGTTGCGAAAGAGCTGCGCTCACTCGCTCGGTCCGCGGCTCCAGACACGGGCTCGCGCCCGTGTTTAATACGAAGTTTAATACGAGATACATGTACTTTTGTTCTGAATACGGGACGATTCTGTTTTTCAAGGGACAGTTGGCGACCCTAAACACAACTATACATATATATACACCTTTCTTTCAACGAATTTGCACAGATGTAAAAAAAAAAAAAAAAATTTACCCCGCAGCTGGAAAAAAAAGCGGAGATCCGCTAAAAAACTGAACTCTTTCATCCCTGTTAAAGGGACAGTGTGTTAGATTTTTACCCGTTAATTACTGAAATTGAAGACACCCATTCAAAAATACATTGTTTTCCAAGCCTTTTCTCTTCCATCATGAAATCAAAGTATTCTTTTGGACTTAGATATAGTCACATAAAAGGGGGATCTTCCCCATGCAGAAGCAGCCATTTTGAATACGAGAGCCGCAGAAGGACATTTGGGCTCCGCCTTCGCCTTCGGCAAGGCTCATGGTTTTGGGTAAACAACAAGGATCACACGTCGTAATGGATCTAACACGTGTTTTGGACTACAGTGAACCCTCGCTGTATCGCGGTTCACTGTTCGCGGCCTCGCTGTTTCGCGGATTTTTTTTTCCAATTTTTTTTTTTTTTTTTCCAATTTTTTTTATAGTGTAACTTTTTTTTACAGTGTAACATTCTGTCCTGCGCCCTGATTAGCTAAGAGACTAGACCAGGACTAAACCAGGTCTAAAGCAGGTCTAAACCAGGACTAAACCAGGTCTAAAGCAGGTCTAAACCAGGTCTAAACCAGGACTAAACCAGGTCTAGACCAGGGATGGTAGAGACAGAGTCTCTGATTTCGTTCACGAGAGCGCCTGGGTGACAGGAGGTGTGGCCTTTGTTTACTTGCACGAGCCATGGAAGAGAGTGCGAGCCGGACCATGGAAGAGCCAAGAATCAACATGGACGGGCTTGGCGCCTGGCCGCGCGGCGTCCGGGGGAGCCACATTCGAGGGAGCCGCAGCGGGGGAGGACACTCGCGCGCACAGAGGAGACAGTGGCTCTTCCCCGTGAGAGGACGAGAGGACGAACCCGACCCCGTCCTAGAGAGCTGTGGAGTATTGGCGACGCATTGATAGCGGTCTGATTTTGGAGCCGGGGTGAAATGCAACCAACTCTTGTGAGCGCAGGTTAGTCTTACCTGGTCTTGTGGTGCTCAGAGGCGTCTGTTAGCGGTTTGGCACTGTTAGCATTGGCTTGAGTCTTGCCCAAAATGATATCCAGGTCGCTTTCCACTCGACTTTCGCACATGGCATGGATATGTGGTACCAAAACAAACACACGTGTCCGCGCGCACGTGTCCGCGCACACGTGTCCGCGCGCACGTGTCCGCGTGTCACGTGCCCCCCCCCCCACTATTAATATATTTTAATGAAAATCTACAAAAGTTTGAGTGTTTAAACAAGAGAAAAATGTTAATACCAGTCTCAGAAAGGTGTATAATGTGTCTGGTGAAGCGTTTTCAGCCTTAAAACATGTAGAATAATTGTAAAATATAAAATTGTCCTACTTCGCGGGTTTCACTTATTGCGGGCTATTTCTGGAACCTAACCCCCGCGATAAACGAGGGTTCACTGTAAATTGTTTTACTGGATTTTATTCGCTGGATCCTTACGGACAAATTGAGACCAAGTTTATGGTGAAATAGAGTTTGACCTGTCCAGAGCCTTCAAAGGTAACCAAAGTAACAAACCTCGTTTTGTGCTTTTCCGTATAAAAGCCCCATGTGCTCGGGGAGTGATTGTTGTGCTGGGAAATGAATTGCATAGTCAAAAAGATGAGACTGTAAGGTTTCATTTGATATGTAGATTGTCATGGTACACGATCGGGAATGTGTTTTCATGCGAAAAGAAAAAAAAAAAAACAGTGAACGGGACCGCGTTTTATTTATACCGTAGTTGTCGGCGAGGGCTCGCACAGCGCCGGGTGCGCGCAGGTACGCGAGCTGTCCGCGTTACGGCGCGCCCGGGTGACCCCCGAGGTCTGTCGTAGCCAAAAGAGGAAGTGGAATAGCGACTATCCACCTATGCACCACGACTCCTACACACTGGACCTTTAAGGCTGCAGCTTGTGGACGGCTTTGGTTGTTGTGGGGGTAAACCTGAAGAAATGTTTTAAAACTGTATTTGTTTGTTCTCAGTTTGAGAACACAATACTTTCTTTTTGAATCCTGCACTTGACAAATAACCCAAAGTATAACCCAAAAACTAAAACTAAAACTAAGGAAAAACTAAACTAAAACTGAGCAGTTAGAAAAAAACTAAAACTATCAGAGTCGCTCTAAAAATGAATTAAGACTAACTGAATTAGAGGAAAAAAGTCAAAACTAACTAAAACTAAACTATAATGAAAAATCCAAAACCGTTATAACCTTGCAACAGAAGCTGACTGGAACGGACAGCAGCGTCAGTGTGTCGAGTTCTACATCAGGGACTTTGAAGGTAGGCGTCATACACCTGTTGCGAGCCCATATTCAGTCGAGTTTTGGACATTTACCTTGAAGGTGGGGTAGTACTTGATCCCGTAGTCTCTGCAGAGGTCAAAATTCTCTTCGAGAGCACAGTCGAATACCGCCACACTGATGGCCCCCTGCCAGTCTGGAAAACACACACAAAAAGGTAAAACATCCAAGTTCTTCCTCTTATCCGGGGTCGGGTCGCCGGGGCAACAGTCTAAGCAGGGACTCCCAGACTTCCTTCACCCCGGACACTTCCTCCAGCTCCTCCAGGGGGACCCCAAGGCGTTCCCAGGCCAGCCGGGAGACATAGTCCCTCCAGCGACACCTCCCGGTGTCCAGGAGGCGTCCGGAACAGATGCCCGAGCCACCTCAGCTGCTCCTCTCAACGTGGAGGAGCGGCGGCTCTACTCCAAGCTCCTCCCGTGTGACTGAGCTCCTCACTCTATCTCTAAGGGAGCGTCCAGCCACTCTGCGGAGGAAACTCATTTCGGCCGCTTGTATCCACGATCTCGTCCTTTTGGTCATTACCCAGAGCTCATGACCATAGGTGAGGGGAGGAACGTATCCTCTTCACCACAACGGTCCGGTACAGCGACCGCATCACTGCCGATGCTGCACCGATCCGCCTGTCAATCTCACGCTCCATCCTCCCCTCACTCGAGAACAAGACCCCGACATACTTGAACTCCTCCACCTGAGGCAGGGACTCTCCACCACCCGGAGAGGGCAAGACACCTTTTTCCGGTCGAGAACCATGGCATCGGATTTGAAAGAGCTGATCCTCATCCCAGGTAAAACAATACCTCCTTACTGTCTTCAACCTTGAATCTCTCTAAATACAATGAAGATAGTTGAGTTTCTTGGCGCAGTCAGGGGCAGGAGGGATTTGGTTCAGGGACCACAGGATCTCATGCACTGGGGTGGTTTTCAGTGGAGTGTGAAGAGGCTGAGATGAACATCAGCTCCTCTAAATCCAAGGCCATGGTTCTTGACCCTCTCCTGGTGGGTGGAGAATCCCTGGTTCAGGTGCAGGAGTTGTACATTGTTAGTGGAAATGTTAATTCAGACTTTAATGTTTAAAGCTAAAAATGAAAACGTCCTCTTAGTATTAAAACACCGAGGGCTGCATGTGGTGCCCTCACACAGATGGAACGCTCTCATGACAGAGATGATAAGACGAGACCAGATTTAGACCAGACCAGGGCTGGACTAAACATTCAACTTTCCACTGGACCATTTCCAATATATTCTGTTTTATTTAAGGATCTGCTCTGGTATAGTGCTGCTACAGTTCAGTTATCGCTCGTGTTGGTTTAGTTTAATTTACTTTGGCTCTAATTTGGCTTCAGCTTGTGCCTAAATGTTGTCGTAGCTCCAGTGTTCAGGGTTATTGGTAGGAATCGTCATCAACAATATCAGCGTTTTGGTGCAGTTTTTTATTTCTCTGCACCGCCCCAGTCTGAGTCCATGTGTCTTCAGGGCATCGGGTTTATTTTTGAGCAAATTAAACAAATTTTAACTTCACTTGTAACATAAATTTGGTCCTTGCAGCTTAAAGGTCCCATAACATGGTACTTCTTGATGCTTTTATATGGCTCCTTAATGGTTCCCTAATACTGTAAATGAATCCTTCTTCAAAATCAACACTCACTGCATGAGATATGACTCTGACAGTCTTCATGAGGCTAGATATGTGTCTAAAATTCTTTATTGTGGGTGTTGCTTCTTCACTGCAAATGAGAAGGACAGAGAGATTGGCTGAGGAGCGGGGGGGGGGGGGGGGGTTCCCCCGCAGCTTAGCGCAGCTTGGCTCCGCTGTGTCTACTCTTCCGTAAGAGACAGATGAGAGAGTTAGCAATGAAAAAAAGCATATTTACACAGAAAATAAAATTAAACCACTGGTATTTCAGAGGTCCAGAGGGTCGGGTAAGGGACTTGCGAGCCTAGAAACACTCGCAGGTGCCTCCAGGCAAATAAAAAAACGCATTTCGCATTGCGTAGCGCATTCACAGTCCAAACTCTCTGGGGGGATATACAGGGATGCTGAGCGGAGACAGAGGGAGGGGCTGGAGCTGCATTTGCCAATCTGACGTCAAAAAGGTGCCTTGTCTGAACTCGCCCGTTTCAACACTGGGTTTGTGTAACGCAGAAAAGGACCGCAAATGCTCAGTTTAGACATTTCGCAACTTTTAGCCAGGGGGGGCTAAACAGGGTAGGGGAGCTCACATTAACGTTCAAAAACCTCAGAAAGTGAAAATTTCATGCCATGGGACCTTTAATATTGAAATGGGCAGATATCGGGTATTGGCCACAACAGCGAGACAAACATCGGGTATCAATATCGGCTCAAAGAAAATCCATATTGGACCATCCCTAGACTTAGACAAACTTTATTGATCCACAAGAGAAATTACTTGGACACAGCAGCTCACACATCACAATATATCATAAAAACAAAGAGTAAAAGATATAAATGGTAATAATAATAATACTAATAATAATAATAAATTGATCACATTGCACTTTGTCATGACATATCCACCAGGTAAATGGACAAATATTGGACCTGATCATTTCTATCAGTGTCTAGACCCAAAACCTCACGGTATTCCAACATTATCTTCATTTTAACAATACAGATTTTAGCCGTCCCCATAGAAACAAGTGGAAGATGTCGCAAGGCCAATTTAGGTATTTTAGATATTTTTGAGCTATACAGACACCCATAATTGAATAAATACATCTTATACAAGTTTAATATCATATAGTGGAATATTACAGGCAAAGCAGCAGGATCTCCATGGTAACAGAGCCCCCAGTCTGAAAAGTTACGCAGTGCACCTTTGAATAATGTTGAGGAAAGTAACAAAACTCAGATCCTAATCATAAAAAAATACCAAAATCAGTTGAAAGTAGTTACTAGATACGAAAAATATTACTTAAAACCTTTTTGTATCTAGTAACTAATTTCAACTGATTTTGGTATTTTTTTGGTAAGCGGCGATGATCGGCCCTCGCTTTAATTTCAATTATTTTAAGCCTTTCCTGCACTGTTCTGTTATTTTTGATTAAAGTTTATTTTCGATTAACGTTTGAGTGAAATTGGCCAAAGTATGCACAGATTATCACTCGTCGAAATTTGATGGCGAGCTGCAAAAACAAACCTAAAATTTGTGGCGTTTTCACGGAAACACCGCTCAGTCTTTTAGAACGCTTTTAATAACTTTTAATGTCCCACTTGTCTAGATGATACAGCACGATTCTGGTGAGTCTGGGTCAAAAACCCTAGGAGTTGTTCGTTAAAATTGGAAAATCAAATTCAAGTAAAAGTATAGGTACCTCTCCCAAAAATGACTTTGGTAAAAGTGGAAGTCACTGACTGAAATGTTACTTGAGTTAAAGTCTTAAAGTATCTGGAACTTCTTGTACTTAAGTATGACAAGTAATGTCAAAATAAATGTACTCAAGTAATGTAATTAAAAGTACAAGTAAAAGTATCAAGCAAAGGCAGTCTGAAGCTAACCCTCGCTTTGTTACTTAGATAGCACAAACACACAGCGCTTGTTTACATTTTTAAATGTAGGCACAGGTTAATGTTATTTTTTGTCCTTTTGAACTTGTGTGCCCTTTCTCATTCGTTACATTTAGCCTACAGCTATGCCTTCCCTTGAGCCGAAAAAGCTAGGTAGCCTGTTAGCTCCAACACCGTCAAATACACTTTGTGTAACCAAAACAATGTCACGCAAAGTTAATTTCTACATGTTATGCTCAAGGTTTCACAACGGTGTCTAGAATGTCCATGCTATGTTTACTGAAATTGGAATATAGACGCTAACAATTTCATTAATCTAGAACTTACCTCGATGTGTTTCTTGAGGTTGGACGGGGAGTTTCTGTAAGATAGGATTTCCACGTTTCTTGGAAGGCACAAGAGGCACTTCATTCGATAGGACGAATCCTTCATATCAGCGTAAGAGAACATTGTGTTTAAGTATGGCCAGGGATGCTCATCGTCTCATCTACACCAACAGGTGTAGGCTGATTGCGCAAGTAGCGAACAAGCCCAGGCACGTCCTGATTTCCTTGCAGTCAGTAGAGGTTTTTTTGTAACGAGTAACTAAACGGCACATTGAAAATGTATTGGAGTAAAAGTATGCAATTAAATTCGGAAATGTAGTGAAGTAAAAGTAAAAGTTATCATTTTTTTTAAAACTCAAGTAAAGTACAAAGTCTCCCAAAATGTACTTAAGTACAGTAGTGAAGTATTATTACTGCGTTACTATACAACACTGGTTAAAATACAAAGACAGGAAAATTTGCCTTCGGCGCCGGGTCACCTGCTCGGTCCAATATGGCTGACTTCCTGTTGGTCGCCTAGCAACAGTGTAATATACTTTTTTGTTCCTATTCCCATGATGCATCTGTGTACCAAATTTGGTTTGGCTACGACAAAGTTTTTGCCGGGCGTACCATTGGCGAGGACAGATGTTTGGCCTGATACCATGGCAACACGGGTATCGTAGCCATAGGTGCAATGTATTTTGATTTTCCAGGGGACGCTGTTAAGAGTTTTTAATACAGATTATTTGTAAATTCCTTTTTTGGCGTTCTTGAATTTTGTGCAAAATTTTGTGTGTTTTCGTCAGTGGGAAGTACCCGAAACCTGCAAAAAGTGTATAGGAAAATAATAATAATAATAAAAACCAGAACAATAACAATAGGCCCTACGCTTTAGCGCTCGGGCCTAATTACTTAAAACTTGTATTTGTACTTATCTTGTTCAAAACTAGTATAAGACAAGATGGTCATTATTATTTTGTGTTGGAAATTACCTTCTGTTGGCTAAAAACGGCCTCATTATTATAACTGTGGTATCAAAATTCAGTATTGAGTCAATTCCTTAGTACTGAAATGTTCGGGTTAGGGTTGTGTTGTCCTTTTTTAGACCTTATTTCGTCCAAGTTTGGTCCTAATCCTGATGCGCCGTCTAGACTCTTTGTTGTTGCCCTTTTGTAGTTTTTGATTAATATTCAGTTCCAGAGAATAGACCCAGGGACCATCTGCCAGAGGACTCTCTCCACCACCTGCTGCTGGGCTCCCTCTCTGCCTCCACCAGTCCACCCATCCACCCCCGACGCCCAGAAGGCTGACCTACGGACCCCAACACCTGCCCCCGACCAAACCTCCAACAACACCCTGACCCGCTACACGACCAGTGTAGATTTAGACTTAGAAACACTTCAACAAGGGAAATGACTTGGACAAAATATATAAATAGCAATAATAAATTTTCTAACATTTTCAAAACTTAAGATATTATATTTCTGAAGTATGAGACAATGATGAAAAGATAAAGATTTTCTGTATATATATTTTATTTTCATTTTAAAATATTTTTAAAGTTTTTTTTTAAAAGTCATTCTGTTGCTTTTAAAGCTGTAATGCTTGTCCAGGTTTAGTCCAGGTTTAGTCCAGGTTTAGTCCAGGTTTGGGCCAGGTTTGGGCCAGGTTTGGGCCAGGTTTGGGCCAGGTTTGGTCCAGGTTTGGTCCAGGTTTGGTCCAGGTTTGGTCCAGGTTTAGTCCAGATAAAAGGTCAAAAATGACATAAAAATATCTACTTTAGGTAAAAGCACCTGTGAATTTTAAGTACATATTTTTGTTTGCTCAAAGCCTCAGAAATGATATGAAACCAATTTTTCAGTCCTGTTCAAAAATGTATTGACATATAAAGCACACCAGTTCTCAAATGTAGTGAAGTAAAAGTAAAAAGCATTAAATAAAAACGTTTTAAATCGCTTAGCGCTCACGTGACCTCAGCTCTTGCTGCCCGGGCTAACCGTTAGCATTAGCTCATAGCGGCTAACGTGCTAGGACCTTTGTTTTGAAACTTTACTCATATTTTATTACACTTTATCACTTCCCTTTCTGATAAACCATACAGCCGATATGAGGAAAAACATGTTCGCTGGGGTAAACATCATTCACAGTGATAAACATGCGTAAAAAACCGACATAAACAATAGTAGCTGCTAAGAAAGGAGGAAATATCAAACATTACTCAAATAAAACACTGCATCTTTTAAACATCCGGACAAACTAAAAAAGACTAATTAAAGATGTAATGCATATATAATAAATTAACTCGTCTCTATGCGTTTTTGTTTGTAGTTTGAATCAAACTTATGAAAAAACAAAAATTCACTAAATTGTCAGAGGAGGATCAGCAGTAAAAATGGGGTGCTCCGTTGGATTTTCGCATATTTTTTTAATATACAAATATATTTTTATTGTTTTTATTTAAAAGGGACAGTTGCACATTCATGAACATAAACTTGTAAATACTCTAGAATTATCCAGAAGGTTCTTTACATCTGTCGTCCCGAGCAACAACTTCACACAACAGATAAACTCACAGGACAAACATGATAGAAACACACAATACAACACAATCACGACACACAACACTGGCATTTACACAGAAGCAGAACATTATTGATCACATTATTGATCACAGATCTGATTCGGTTCAGATTTCAGTTTTTAAATGTTCTGAATGTGGTCGAGTCTCTTATTGCAGCTGGATGTTGTTCCAGATTTCTGAACCTCGACTGAAAACACCTGAGACTGAATGTTGTGCGTCTATAAGGTGTTGTGCGTCTATAAGGTCTTGTGCGTCTATAAAGTGTTGTGCGTCTATAAGGTGTTGTGCAGGCCAGTTTAAATTTTCTAACATTTTCAAAACTTAAGATATTATATTTCTGAAGTATGAGACGATGATGAAAAGATAAAGATTTTCAGTATATATATTTTATTTTTATTTTAAAATATTTTAAAAGTTTTTTTTAAAAAGTCATTCTGTTGCTTTTAAAGCTGTCCTGCTTGTCCAGGTTTAGTCCAGGTTTGGTCCAGGTTTGGTCCAGGTTTATTCCAGGTTTAGTCCAGGTTTAGTCCAGGTTTGGCCCAGGTTTGGCCCAGGTTTGGCCCAGGTTTAGTCCAGGTTTAGTCCAGGTTTAGTCCAGGTTTGGCCCAGGTTTGGCCCAGGTTTAGTCCAGGTTTAGTCCAGGTTTGGTCCTGGTTTGGTCCTGGTTTAGTCCTGGTTTGGTCCAGGTTTGGTCCAGGTTTAGTCCAGGTTTAGTCCAGGTTTGGCCCAGGTTTAGTCCAGGTTTAGTCCAGGTTTAGTCCAGGTTTAGTCCAGGTTTAGTCCAGGTTTGGCCCAGGTTTGGCCCAGGTTTGGCCCAGGTTTGGCCCAGGTTTGGCCCAGGTTTGGTCCAGGTTTGGTCCAGGTTTAGTCCAGGTTTGGCCCAGGTTTGGTCCTGGTTTAGTCCAGGTTTAGTCCAGGTTTAGTCCAGGTTTGGTCCTAGTTTAGTCCAGGTTTGGTCCTAGTTTAGTCCAGGTTTAGTCCAGGTTTGGTCCTAGTTTAGTCCAGGTTTGGTCCTAGTTTAGTCCAGGTTTAGTCCAGGTTTGGTCCAGGTTTGGTCCAGGTTTAGTCCAGGTTTAGTCCAGGTTTAGTCCAGGTTTGGCCCAGGTTTAGTCCAGGTTTAGTCCAGGTTTAGTCCAGGTTTAGTCCAGGTTTGGCCCAGGTTTGGCCCAGGTTTGGCCCAGGTTTGGCCCAGGTTTGGTCCAGGTTTGGTCCAGGTTTAGTCCAGGTTTGGCCCAGGTTTGGTCCTGGTTTGGTCCTGGTTTAGTCCAGGTTTAGTCCAGGTTTGGTCCTAGTTTAGTCCAGGTTTGGTCCTAGTTTAGTCCTGGTTTAGTTCTGGTTTAGTAATGCAGGATTCAATGTGAGAAAAAAATCAGCTGTGGAGAAACTTTTTAGCTGCATTTTCTGACAATGATGATCTAATTTGCCTAAAGTTATAAATATTAAAATTAAGATTTTTTGATATATTTTTTTACATGTTTAATGAGGTTAAAGTCTGAGTTTTTTTCTGTTATAAATGTGAAAGTTAAACATAAACTCGATCCTAAATGTTTAAGGTCATTATATCCGCGGTTATGATTATGTTGGGTTAATGTTACAGAGCATTTTGTAACTGTACTTGAATAAAAGTTTAGTTTTTTTCTTTTGCCACTGAATACAAACTGGTTTTGGATGTACTGTATTATTATTATTACTTCATTCTTTTTTTATTCTTATTACTTGTTTGTTTGTTTAATTTAGTAATGTATTGCCATTTTTGAATATACGTATTTGTTTACTCTGTGTTATTGTAATATAATGCGACGTGTGAGCTACTGTGTCCAAGTCATTTCCTTTGTGGATCAATAAAGTCTAAATCTATCTGTGTATAATAATTACTTGTGTTTATAATAATAGTCCGTACCAGAAGAGTTAGGCCCTAAGAAGTCAATTGCTTCTGAGAAAATAATTAGGAGGATTAAGTTACTGAGTCACTTTTCCTGTTTAAATATAACAAAAGAAACCAGTTTAGTCACGTAAAAATAAAATGAAGAAATCAGTACATTGTTTTGGTGCACGGTAGTAACATATGGGATGAGTTTGGTCTCATTTTAATCAGATTTTAGGATTGTAAAGTGTGTGATAATCGTTTTATTCTGCTATAACATAATAAAATAAGACAATGTAGTGAAATAAAAGTCAAATTCAGAAATAAGTATATTGTTTTGGTGCATTGTAGTAGCATATGGGATGAGTTTGGTCTCATTTTGATCAGATTTTAGGATGTTAAAGTGTTTTTTACTGCTATAACATTATAATATAAGCCAATGCACTGAAATAAAAGTAAAATTAAGATATCAGTACATTGTTTTGATGCATGGTAGTAACATATGGGATGGGCTTGGTCTCATTTTAATCAGATTTTAGGATTTTTAAGTGTTAAGTAAGCACTTTTCTGTAGTAATATAATAAAATAAGCCAATGTACTGAAATAAAAGTCAAATTAAGAAATAAGTATATTGTTTTGGTGCGTGGTAGTAACATATAGGATGAGTTTGGTCTCATTTTGATCAGATTTTAGGATGTTAAAGTGTTTTTTACTGCTATAACATAATAATATAAGCCAATGTACTGAAATAAAAGTCAAATTAAGAAATAAGTACATTGTTTTGATGCATTGTAGGAGCATATGGGATGGGTTTGGTCTCATTTTAATCAGATTTTAGGATTTTTAAGTGTTAAGTAAGCACTTTTCTGTAGTAATATAATAAAATAAGCCAATGCACTGAAATAAAAGTAAAATTAAGAAATCAGTAGGCTACATTGTTTTGGTGCATTGTAGTAGCATATGGGATGAGTTTGGTCTCATTTTAGGATGTTAAAGTGTTTTTTTACTGCTATAACATTATAATATAAGCCAATGCACTGAAATAAAAGTAAAATTAAGATATCAGTACATTGTTTTGATGTATGGTAGTAACATATGGGATGAGTTTGGTCTCATTTTGATCAGATTTTAGGATGTTAAAGTGTTTTTTACTGCTATAACATAATAATATAAGCCAATGTACTGAAATAAAAGTCAAATTAAGAAATAAGTACATTGTTTTGATGCATTGTAGGAGCATATGGGATGGGTTTGGTCTCATTTTAATCAGATTTTAGGATTTTTAAGTGTTAAGTAAGCACTTTTCTGTAGTAATATAATAAAATAAGCCAATGCACTGAAATAAAAGTAAAATTAAGAAATCAGTAGGCTACATTGTTTTGGTGCATTGTAGTAGCATATGGGATGAGTTTGGTCTCATTTTAGGATGTTAAAGTGTTTTTTTACTGCTATAACATTATAATATAAGCCAATGCACTGAAATAAAAGTAAAATTAAGATATCAGTACATTGTTTTGATGTATGGTAGTAACATATGGGATGAGTTTGGTCTCATTTTGATCAGATTTTAGGATGTTAAAGTGTTTTTTACTGCTATAACATTATAATATAAGCCAATGCACTGAAATAAAAGTAAAATTAAGATATCAGTACATTGTTTTGATGCATGGTAGTAACATATGGGATGAGTTTGGTCTCATTTTGATCAGGTTTTTTCGCATATTGAGCAAGTGTAAAATAAGTCCAGCCTGACCTCTCACGTCCCGGGCCAGAGCCTTCCATGTCCCGGAGTACTGGATGCAGTGTCCGCACCAGGAGGAGTAGAACTGGACGAGCCAGGCGCTGCGGGATTCGGTGAGCGTGGCCCGGAGAGAGTCCCTGCTCAGGATCACCAGCGGGTCCTGCTCCGTGTACAGGCGGGCGGCGGCGCACTCACAGCGGGGCAGGAGGACGAGGAGCACCGCTGACTGCAGCCACAACCAGCGCGGCATCACGGGCGCAGCTGCCATCCGCGGACAGGCGAACACACGGCGGCTTCGGGGCGCTGAGCTCCGGGGCTCCGGTGCAGCTCCGGTGGAGGACGTGGTTCAGCGGAGAGAGTGCAGACAGATCACTCCGCTGGACACGGAAAGTAGCAATATCGCGTTTTTACGTCGTTTTTTTTCCGTCGAAGAACTTACAAATACGATTATCTTACAGCGATAGCAACACAAAATTGGATTTCCTTCACTTATATTAGGTCTTTTTGGTTTTAGATTTGATGTTTTCCTTCGGGTCTGTTCCGAACTCGATCTTCGAAAACTACGGAGATGACGTATGACGTGACGTAATCAGCTTCGTGTTGTTCCGCCGTTCTCCGAATCTATTCGCCTGAACGATTAAATAAAACAACCTTAATTTAAAAACATAGTGAATAGAGGCAAATTAAATAAATAAAAAAATACACAAAATAAATAATAGTTAAAAAAAAATATATATATATATATATATTATGAACTCATGCGTTTGCACACGGAAGCGACATCGTGCGTAAGACGTGGGGAGCGGCGTCTGGTTCCCATAGCAACAGCGGAGCGGAAACAGCCGATGAATGTTTTGTTTTGGAGAAAGTTCAGTATAAAAAATTCAAATGTTTCTCTACAGTTAGAAATATATGATTATTAATATTATTTTTATTGTTGTTGTTATTATTATTACGGCATTAGTGGTGGTAACGAATGTCAATTTTTATTAGCCTGCACAAAACAAACAAAATGTAAATATGCATTTTCACAATGTCGTAGAACCATGGATCTACAACAGCAAAGGTTTGTGACTGTTGCAATAAAAACAAAAGTGTCTAAAGTCTGAAAGTGAATGGGAGTGTGGGTAACTAAACTTCACCCTCTTCACGCACGACTGCTCTGCCATCCACCCCACAAACATGGTTGTGAAGTTTGCGGACGACACCACCGTGGTGGGTCTCATATCCAACGACAATGAGACCCACTACAGAGAGGAGGTCCAGAGCCTTACACAGTGGTGTTCAAGGAACAACCTCATCTTGAACACCAGCAAGACATGGGAGGTGATAGTGGACTACAGAAGGTCCAGGACTGAACACGCTCCTCTCTGCATACAGGGGGAGGCAGTGGAGCATGTCAACAGCGTAAAGTTCCTGGGCATCCACATCTCTGACGTCTCGTGGACTGTTAACACTTCACACCTGGTGAAGAAGGCCCAACAGCGTCTTTTCTTCCTCAGGAAGGACTGCACAGGGGATCGTGGGCTGTCGTCTACCAGACCTGGACTCGGTCTACAGCTCCCGGGTTCAGCAGAAGGCCAGACGCATAGCGACTGACCCCACCCACCCCGGCAATGGACTGTTTGTACCTCTCCCATCAGGGAAGCGGTACAGGACTATTAAAACAACCACTTCACGCCTACTCCTCCCCCATCATCTCACAGACAAAGCGCATAAGCTCAGATGGACGTTTGGGTTTACTAAATTGACTGGCACTAAGTGCACT
Organism: Paratrypauchen microcephalus; assembly: GCA_036785185.1. NCBI lineage: Eukaryota > Metazoa > Chordata > Actinopteri > Gobiiformes > Gobiidae > Paratrypauchen > Paratrypauchen microcephalus. Next base: position 489,341 of record JAVJIX010000187.1, on the reverse strand, counting down.
TTACAGCAACACTCACTTTACACTACTGTAACTTGATAAAAGGAGAAGTTCAATTTGTCAACTGGACAAAGTTTGTTTGGTTGAAAACGTTTCGCCGCTCATCCGAGAGGTTTCGTCAGCTCTGGCCCTCATGCTGGTTAGACCCTGTTTAAATCTGGCTGCAAGGGAGGAGCTAACTACCCTGAACAAAGCTCTGAACCTATCCCAGCTACTCTCTTTTGTACAAAAGAGAGTAGCAAGAGGCCCGATGTCTCTGCACAGAAACAGTTTAACAGAGCAGCAGAGCTTAGGCTTTAAATAAGGTTTTCTCACATCAGTTCTGTAAAGATTTTAATTTTTTTCATTCATTTGTCCATGGCAAAGGAGAAATTTTATTAAAGTTTTTTTGACCAAACACATTTTGTTTGCATCTCATCCAACTCATCCAAGCTGCTTCTTCAGTTCAATAAAGTCCTAAAAATATTCTCCGTAATAATAAGTATCAGTGGTGGAAAGACTCAAGTTGTACGGCTGAAAATGTATTCAATTTCAAGTACTTCTATGAAAACTGTACTTATCCTGGTCCTCCTGATGAATAAAATACTTAATTACTTCAAACTTTATACTATATACTTTATAAGTATAAAGTATAAGTGTAAAGTATGTATAGAAGTATCAAAGATCAAAAGATCAAAGATCAAAGTTAAAGTATAAAGTATGAAAACCATCCATCTTCTTCCACTTTTTCCATTTCTGGGTTGCGGAGGCAGCAGTCCAAACAGATTTGCCACCCAGAACACAATGCATAAACTATGAAGTAGTAGTTCATAGTTTGCTTTATTGTCGAAAAACCATATGTACATTTAGTGAATTCGAAATTTCGTTTCCCAGCTCACCAGGCAGAGATACAGAATGGACAAGTGCAGTACAATCAATGACAACAATTCACAACATGTTATGACAGAAAAAACAACTGAACAGGTAACATACAGTGTTTTTTTCTTTGGCAACAAAGGGAAGGGTGGGGGCAAGGGAGCAGATCAGAAATCATTGAAATTGATTGAAAACTTAAGGAGAGGAAGACATTCCTAAAAATAGACAGGGCAACGTGTTTACATAAATACATATCACTGTGTCCGAGATAGTGTGCCAATGTTTTTGTAGAGTACTGTGATAAGCCACATCTGTGACCTTGGGAGTGTCCAGCGCTTTGAGTGGCATGAAAGGCGCTATATAAATCCAATGAATTATTATTATCATGCAAGGAAACCAAGTCCAAACACAGAAAACAAATAGTCCAGCTGAATCACATTTTCACGAGAATTAATTACATCGAAAAAGGGGAAATTTAACATAATCGATAAATTTTTAGAGCCCAGGCGAACAGACAGTTAGCCAGAACCCTGGTTTCTGCCAGGCCCCCCAACTTCATGCTACCAAGTAGGGCTGTGCGACTCGCAATACTCCCCCTGGCACGTATGATAATGAGTGCGGACTGCGCCGCTGTTCCACACAGTCCCACACAGTCCCACATCCATTTATCCGCGATGTTATCCTGTGCCAGACGGATTTCCACAGATTGATGATGGTACAGTTCAATCTGTGTTTCTTCTTCTGATGTTGTCCTCCCTAGTCTACCGCAGCCCCACTATGGTGTAAAATGACAGCCAACAGCTCGTGGGCTCTTGTCTGTTCCGGCTCCAATTTACGATGGGTCAGAAAACATCCCCCAGGCCAATCCAGATGTCCCGCCTTCAAAATTCCAGTAGTAAATCGTTCCGCCTGATAGTCCCTCGGCTCTCCAGACTGGCGCTCCTCTGTGAAAAAAAAGTGTGCCAATTGCGTTGTGGGACCAGATTTATCCGGTTCATAATTTAGGATTTTGAAAATCTGTTCCAACAGGAGAAAAATGGCGAGACGAGAGAAATAAAACACCAGACAGAGCCAAGAGATAAAAGAGGAGAAGAAACACGTCAGCACTCTCTCACAGCTACAACAGGAAACGAGTAAGTATAAAATATTAATACTTCTTTATACTTTATAATCAATGACATATCCCGCTCTGCCTACATTTCCCATCAGCCCCGTTGTCATGGAGTCTTCTCCGCACGTGGGCGTCTACCGAGACTCCATGAAGACCAATCCTTGCATCACCAAGGTGAGACTCCGCCCACAACATCAGATCACCAGGCGCCTCCTTGTGTCCTAACCCCGCCCCTTTTGCCTCCTTCTCACCTCCTTGTCTCCTTGTCTCCTCCCCTCCTTGTCTCCTGGTTGCCCGGGTGACAGCCTCCTTTAGGAAAGCCCATATGTCACGGTTTCTCCATCCCAGGACCGGACTTTACCTACGGGATCACGAACAGGTGAGGACTAAACCAGGACTAAACCAGGATGAAACCAGGACTAAACCAGGACTAAAAAACACATAAAACACATGTGCCAAAGCCTCAACTTCAACATTTAAACCTTCAGAAGCATCAGAAACTCACTCACTCTGGACGCAGCTCACACCTTCTTCAACGCCATGATCATGTCTCCATTTTTTTACTGCATAACATCCTGGTCCCAGGCAGGCGAATCTACATTAAAACCATTAGAATCCTTACACAAACAGGCACTAAAAGTCCTTGACAAAAAAACCATGCCAATACCATCATTGTCATATACTCCAAAAATACACACTTCTAAACTCTGATAATATACAGAAATACGCATCTATTCGAATGGCTCACAAAATCCTAAATGACACTGCACTAGAGCTGGGCGGTATGACCAAAAATTTATATCACGGTATTTTTCAAAATTTTATTGGTATCACGGTATTTGACGTTTTTTTTTTTTTTTCATGCATGATTAGGTATTAACCCCATTTCCTAATAATTTACAGAATAATTCCTGCAGTAAATGTGACTTGGTAAAACATCTCTGGGTCCAGAGCTTTAATCATCTCCTTGAAGCTCCTTTCTCAACAGGACTAAGTGGTTCCATGTCTTTGGTGAAGTGAACAGTAACAGCATTGGTAATATCGTTTAAAGCCGAAGTTCTTCCACACACCTGACACGGCTCCTCTGTTTCTAACAACAACGTCCATGTTGTTCACCGCTCAATACACACTGTAGTGCCCCAATTTGAGGGTTATTGATCCGTGTGTGGAATTTGCGTGGCGTGTGTTGTTAGCATTAGCGTTAGCAGCGTGTCTGGGCGCTGTGAGCGGCTCCATGGACCTGTCCCATGTCCCTTGTGGTCCGCGGAGGCTAGTTTGAGGGCTGCAGCTTTCGCAACCTTCGGAGACGCCGAAAAAGAGGCCAAAAAGGCAACAGAGGCTGCAGCCCTAGAATTGGGACACAGCTTAGGCTTCCACCGCTCTCGTGCCACTGCAAAACAGTTCCCCGGCGCAACGTTCCGCTGCTCTTTGTTCCCGACGTTTTGTATGTACACACTCACCGGTATTGCGGTAAATGAAAAATTCATATCATTAAAAAAAAAAAAAATGAACCGGTATACCGCCCAGCCCTACACTGCACCTGCAGCTCTAAAACAATTCATCCAATTTACATCAGCAACAACCTCCAGAATCACACGGGCCTCCACCAGGGGGCAGTGTGCCATCCCAAAAAGAAAAATTGCTTTGGGACAGTCAGCCTTTTCCTACACTGCAATAAAAGAATGGAACCAACTCCGAGATGACATCAAAAATCAAACCCACTATGACTCTTTTTCTAAAGAATTTTTAAAAAATAGCTATGTACTGGTCAGACTGAAGCACCTACTTTCTGTTCCCGGTGTGCTATGTTTTAAAATATGTAATATGTTTCAACTTTTAAGAAGGTATTAATAAGTCTACTATTTAATATTGTGATGTGAATGTTGTATGTGAGCTGCTGAATGTGTGCTAATGTGTGGTTTTTATATTGTTGAATGTGTAAATTGTATAATTTATTATTGTTCCTCAGGGACTCCAGATGGAAATGAGCCGTTTAGCTATAATCTGGTGCAGTACATCTGTTTTATGAGCATAATGTCTCTGTACACTGTCCCTTCAAATAAATAAGACTAATAATATTAATAATAATAATAATAATAATAGTTTCCATGGTTGGTCACATAATCCACTCATGAGCAAACGCTGGCAAAAGTTTTACGTTTATGACATAAAATGGACTCTTGTGAACTTTTCGTCCTCAAAAACCAAAACTGGATCTGAGTTTGTTTTGTGTCAGGCCGGACTCGCCCCTGAACCAGATCCTGGCTCATGAGTACCACCACCGCTGGATCAAAGAACAACTGGAGAAGAAAGAGACCGAGAGACAGAGCCCCGCTACGCCTACATTTCCCATCAGACCCTTTGTCATGGAGTCGTTTCCGCACGTGGGCGCGTACAGAGACTCCATGCAGACCAATCCTCGCATCACCAAGGTGAGACTCCGCCCACAACATCAGATCACCGAGCGCCTCCTTGTGTCCTAACCCTGCCCCTTTTCCCTCCTCCTTGCCTCCTTGTCTCCTCCCCTCCTTGTCTTCTCCCCTCTCCTCCTTGCGTCCTTGTCTCCTGGTTGCCCGGGTGACAGGCTCCTGTAGGAAAGCCTACATGTCACGGTTACTCCATGCCAGGACCGGACTTCACCTACGGGATCAAGAGCAGGTGAGGACTAAACCAGGACTAAACCAGGACTAGACCAGGACTAGACCAGGACTAAACCAGGACTAAACATGAATCAAACAGGGGTCATGAGCAGGTGAGAACATACACTATTGCAGTGGAACCTCACCTTACGAAAGACCCTACAAACGAATAATCCAAGTTATGAAACGCTAAATCTCAAAAATTCAAATAATGCGCGCTCAGATGCACACCCCGAAACGTAAATACACTTTATCAACACACGGGGTTAGGTTCCAGAGGTGGCCCGCGGTGGGAGAGGTCCACGAGGTTGGACAACTTTGTATTTTGCAATTGTTCTACATGTTTTAGGGCTGTAAATGCCTCACCACACACATTCTATGCTTTTCTCAGACTGGAGTTGGGCTTTGCTCGCATTTCTCTCTCGTTTGAACACTCGAACTTTCATAGATTTTCAACGGAATGTGTTGATAGTGAAGCGTGGGGGGGGGGGGGGGGGCACGGCTCAATATAGCACCGAACGCGCGAGGGGAGCGTAGACACACGAGCACCACGCTCATCCGGCGGCGCTGTCGTGTCCCGGGGCGCGCCAACCCCTTGGAGAGGTGTGCGACACGGCGCGAGGGCAAGCGCAGCCAGCGGGGCCAGCGGAGAGTCGCACGGGGTGATTTAATCCTGGTCTGGTCCCAGTTTGGTCCGGGTCTGGACCTGGTCCGGTCCTGGTTTAGTCCAGGTCCAGTCCAGGTTTAGACCTGGTTTATTCCACGTTTAGTCCTGGTCTAGTCTCTTAGCCAATCAGGACGCAGAACACAATGTTAGACTATAAAAAAAAAGTTACACTATAAAAAAAAACATTGGAACGGAAAGAACGGGGCCTTGGAACGGATCAGGCCTTTTCCATTGAAATAGCTACTCAACTTACGAAAAAGTCACGTTACGAAACCACTTCTGGAATGAATTAATTTCGTAAGGTGAGGTACCACTGTATTATTTATTATAAAAGAATGTTTTATTTTTTTGTTTTTATTGGGCTAAAAGAAAAAAACATCTCAACAAATCGAAAGTATCGCTAATTTGTCTAATCCTGTGCAGTGACATGCTGGGGGTGTTCTACCCGTGTGTCTATGGTAGAATGTTCAGCAGTTTCCATGGTTGGTCACATACAGTGAGGAAAATAAGTATTTGAACACCCTGCGATTTTTCAAGTTCTCCCACTTAGAAATCATGGAGGGGTCTGAAATTTTCATCGTAGGTGGATGTCCACTGTGAGAGACGTAATCTAAAAAAAAAATCCAGAAATCAGTGTATGATTTTTTAAAAACAATTCATTTGTATGATACTGCTGCAAATAAGTATTTGAACACCTGTTTATCAGCTAGAATTGTGACCCTCAAAGACCTGTTAGTCACCTTTAAAAAGTCCACCTCCACTCCACTTATTATCCTAAATTAGAAGTTTGAGGTGGTTAGCTGCATAAAAACACCTGTCCACCTGATACAATCAGTAAGACTCCAACTACTAACATGGCCAAGACCAAAGAGCTGTCCAAAGACACCAGAGACAAAACTGTAGACCTCCACAAGGCTGGAAAGGGTTACGAGGCAATTGCCAAGCAGCTTGGTGAAAAAAGATCCACTGTTGGAGCAATTATTAGAAAATGGAAGAAGCTAAACATGACTGTCAATCTCCCTCGGACTGGGGCTCCAGGCAAGATCTCACCTCGTGGGGTCTCAATGATCCTAAGAAAGGTGAGGAAAAACTACACGGGAGGAGCTGGTCAATGACCTGAAAACCGCTGGGACCACCGTTTCCAAGGTTACTGTTGGTAATACACTAAGACGTCATGGTTTAAAATCATGCATGGCACGGAAGGTTCCCCTGCTTAAACCAGCACATGTCCAGGCCCGTCTCAAGTTTGCCAATGACCATTTGGATGATCCAGAGGAGTCATGGGAGAAAGTCATGTGGTCATGTGAGACCAAAATAGAACTTTTTGGTCTTAATTCCACTCACCGTGTTTGGAGGAAGAAGAATCACTGCGTGCACATGGACGAGTGTAATCCGACTGCAAATGGACTCGGATCGTATCGAATTTATGTGGACAGGCTAAGGATCGTATAGGGATTGGTTTCCCAGATCCGATTGGAACCCCTGGCTTAGGCCGAAAGATATCCGCTTAGTGCTGCCTTGTGCACGATATCGGATCAGATTGTCCTACTGGGCATGTGCAGGAATTTTTGCCAGGGATTTCACCCGGAAGTGGCAGGAGGGGCCGACGCCGTCATAAGTAGCGATTGTTGTCGGAAAAGTCAGACGAAATCATGGCTGCGAAGAAAGAATGCACAACACTTACACCAATGCTGCTCCGTCAAACTCCTCGAGCGCCATCTTTGTAAACCGCCACAGTTTGTTGTGTTTTTATTGAAGTAGTTGGACGACAGCGCCACATAGTGTAGCGGATTCGGCCAGGTCGCTGACCATTATCCGATTACACGAGTTTCATGTGCACTTGGATTTTAGGACAGACCACCCGCCGAGTAACAGGATCGGATTTGGAGAAATCCAATCCGATCCTACCATGTGCACGCAGTGATTGATGAGTACCATCTCAAGAACACCATCCCTACTGTGAAGCATGGGGGTGGTAGCATCATACTTTGGGTTTTTTTTTTCTGCACATGGGACTGGACGACTGCACTGTATTAAGGAGAGGATGACCGGGGCCATGTATTGCGAGATTTTGGGGAACAACCTCCTTCCCTCAGTTAGAGCATTGAAAATGGGTCGTGGATGGGTCTTCCAACATGACAATGACCCGCACCCCAACCCTAACCCTAACCCGTAAGAAGCATATCAAGGTTCTGGAGTGGCCTCGCCAGTCTCCAGACCTAAACCCAATGGAAAATCTTTGGAGGGAGCTCAAACTCCGTGTTTCTCAGCGACAGCCCAGAAACCTGACTGACCTAGAGAAGATCTGTGTGGAGGAGTGGGCCAGAATCCCTCCTGCAGTGTGTGCAAACCTGGTGAAAAACTACAGGAAATGTTTGACCTCTGTAACTGCAAACAACGGCTACTGTACCAAATATTAACAGGTGTTCAAATACTTATTTGCAGCAGTATCCTACAAAGATATTATTTAAAAATCATACACTGTGATTTCTGGATTTTTTTTTTTTTTTAGATTATGTCTCTCACAGTGGACATGCACCTACGATGAAAATTTCAGACCCCTCCATGATTTCTAAGTGGGAGAACTTGAAAAATCGCAGGGTGTTCAAATACTTATTTTCCTCACTGTAATCCACACTATGAGCAAATGCTGACAAAAGTTTTACGTTTATTACACAAAATGGAATCTTGAACTTTTCCTCCTCAAAAACCAAAACTGGATCTGAGTCTGTTTTGTCTCAGGCCGGACTCGCCCCTGAACCAGATCCTGGCTCATGAGTACCACCACCGCTGGATCAAAGAACAACTGGAGAGGGACGAGGCCGAGAGACAGAGCGCCTCTACGCCTACATTTCCCATCAGCCCCTTTGACATGGAGTCGTCTCCGCACGTTGGCGAATTCCGAGACTCCATGCAGACCAATCCTCGTATCACCAGGGTGAGACTCCGCCCACAACATCAGATCACCGAGGGCCTCCTTGTGTCCTAACCCCGCCCCTTTTGCCTCTTCCTCCCCGCCTTATCTCCTCCCCTCCTTGTCTCCTCCCCTCCTTGTCTCCTCCCCTCTCCTCCTTGCGTCCTTGTCTCCTCCCCTCCTTGTCTCCTGGTTGCCCGGGTGACAGGCTCCTGTAGGAAAGCCTACATGTCACGGTTACTCCATGCCAGGACCGGACTTCACCTACGGGGTCAAGAACAGGTGAGGACTAAACCAGGACTAGACCAGGACTAGACCAGGACTAAACCAGGACTAAACCAGGACTAGACCAGGACTAGACCAGGACTAGACCAGGACTAAACCAGGACTAAACCAGGACTAGACCAGGACTAGACCAGGATAAGACTAACCTGGGAAATCCCAGGCTGCTTTGAACGATTGTTTCGATCTAAAAGACAGCCTGGCAACGAGGCTAAGCCAGGGCTCCTGATTTGGGGAGCCAATCAGAGAGCGGGGAGGGGTGGAAAGACGGTGACGCGTACTACGACAAACGGCTTGTAGTTTGAACTGACATGATTGGCTATGGGCTACGTATACGCCAAATGATAGACATTCGTAACGCCCAATAAACGGCCGTTGGCGATCGTAAACCACACCTCCACTACGAGATATTCAGTAGGTGCTCCCAGACCATATATCACTGTGATATGGTCTGGTGTAAACCAGGCAAGGATTAGACCAGGACTAGACCAGGACTAGACCAGGACTAGACCAGGACTAAACCAGGACTAAGGACTAAACATTAATCAAACAGAGGTCATGAGCAGGTGAGAACATACACTATTATTATTTATTATAAAAGAATGTTTTATTTTATGTTTTTATTGGGCTAAAAGAAAAAAACATCTCAACAAATCGAAAGTATCGCTAATTTGTCTGATACTGTGCAGTGACATGCTGGGGGTGTTCTACCTGTGTGTCTATGGTAGAATGTTCAGCAGTTTCCATGGTTGGTCACATAATCCACACATGAGCAAACGCTGACAAAAGTTTTACGTTTATGACATAAAATGGACTCTTGTGAACTTTTCGTCCTCAAAAACCAAAACTGGATCCGAGTTTGTTTTGTCTCAGGCCGGACTCGCCCCTGAACCAGATCCTGGCTCATGAGTACCGCGCCCGCTGGATCAGAGAACAACTGAAGAGCAAAGAGACCGAGGGACGGAGCGCCACTACACCTACATTTCCCATCAGCCCCTTTGTCATAGAGTCGTCTCCGCACGTGGGCATGTTCCGAGACTCCATGCAGACCAATCTTCGCATCACCAGGGTGAGACTCCGCCCACAACATCAGATCACCGAGGGCCTCCTTGTGTCCTAACCCTGCCCCTTTTGCCTCCTCCTCCTCCCCTCCTCTCCTCCTTGTCTCCTCCCCTCTCCTCCTTGCCTCCTTGTCTCCTCCCCTCTCCTCCTTGCCTCCTGGTTGCCCGGGTGACAGACTCCTGTAGGAAAGCCCATATGTCACGGTTTCTCCATGCCAGGACCGGACTTCACCTACGGGGTCAAGAACAGGTGAGGACTAAACCAGGACTAAACCAGGACTAAACCAGGACTGGACCAGGACTGGACCAGGACTGGACCAGGACTGGACCAGGACTGGACCAGGACTGGACCAGGACTCCGTTGTTTTCCTGGGGGACTTCACCGCCCACGTGGGCAATGACAGTGACACCTGGAGAGGGGTGATTGGGAGGAACGGCCTCCCTGATCTGAACCCGAGTGGTGTTCTGTTATTGGACTTCTGTGCTGGCCAGGGTTTGTCCATAACGAACACCATGTTCAAGCACAAGGGTGTCCACCAGTGCACGTGACACCAGGACACCCTAGGACGGAGGTCGATCATCGACTTTGTTGTGTCATCTGACCTCCGGCCGCATGTCTTGGACACTCGGGTGAAGAGAGGGGCAGAGCTGTCAACCGATCACCACCTGGTTGTGAGTTGGGTCTGCTGGCGGGGAAGGAAGCCGGAAAGACCTGACAGGCCCAAGCGTATTGTAAAGGTCTGTTGGGAACGTCTGGCAGAGCCCTCTGTCAGGGGCACCTTCAACTCACACCTCCGGGAGAGCTTCTCCCAGATTCCGGGGGAGGCTGGGGACATAGAGTCCGAGTGGGCTTTGTTCTCGGCCTCTATGGTCGATGCGGCCGCCCGTAGCTGTGGTCGTAAGGTCTGTGGTGCCTGTCGCGGCGGCAATCCCCGAACCCGGTGGTGGACACCGGAAGTAAGGGATGGCATCAGGCTGAAGAAGGAGCCTTATCGGGCCTTGTTGGCTCGTGGGACTCCTGAGGCAGCTGACGGGTACCGGCGGGCCAAGCGTGCTGCAGCCCGGGCGGTAGCAGAGGTAAAAACTTGGGTTTGGGAGGAGTTCGGAGAGGCCATGGAGGAGGACTATCGAACGGTCTCAAAGAAATTCTGGCAAACCTTTGGCACTTCAGGAGGGGGAAGCAGTGCTTCACCAACACTGTTTACAGTGCGGGTGGGGAGCTGTTGACCTTGACTGGGGATGTTATCCGACGGTGGAAGGAATACTTTGAGGATATCCTCAATCCCGCCGTCATGTCTTCCGTGGAGGAAGCAGAGGCTGGAGACTCGGAGGTGGGCTCATTCATCACCCTGGCTGAAGTTACTGAGGTGGTTGGAAAGCTCCTCGGTGGCAAGGCCCCTGGACCAGCTCTATACTCTCCATCGGGTGCATGGGAGTTTGCCCAACCAGTCCACATGTGCTTTGTGGATCTGGAGAAGGCATTCAACCGTGTCCCTCGTGGGGTCCTGTGGAGAGTGCTCTGGGAGTACGGGGTTCGGGGCCCTTTGCTAAGGGCTGTTCGGTCCCTGTATGACCGGAGCAGGAGCTGTGTTCGCATTGCCGGTAGTAAGTCGGACCTGTTTCCGGTGCATGTTGGACTCCAGGGCTGCCCTTTGTCACCGTTTCTGTTCATTATATATATGGACAGAATTTCTAGGTGCAGTCAGGGGCCGGAGGCGATCCAGTTTGGGAACCACAGGATCTCATCTCTGCTGTTTGCAGATGATGTTGTCCTGATGGCTTCATCGAACCGGGACCTCCAGCGTGCACTGGGGTGGTTTGCAGCCGAGTGTGAAGCGGCTGGGATGAGGATCAGCTCCTCCAAATCCAAGGCCATGGTTCTCAACCGGAAAAAGGTGGCTTGCCCTCTCCACATCGATGGGGAGTCCCTGCCTCAGGTGGAGGAGTTCAAGTATCTTGAGGTCTTGTTCTCGAGTGAGGGGAGGATGGAGCGCGAGATTGACAGGCAGATCGGTGCGGCGTCGGCATTGATGTGGTCGCTGTACCGGACCGTTGTGGTGAAGAGGGAGCTGAGCCGAAAGGCGAAGCTCTCGATTTACAGGTCAATCTACGTTCCTCCCCTCACCTATGGTCATGAGCTCTGGGTAATGACTGAAAGGACGAGATCGTGGATACAAGCGGCTGAAATGAGTTTCCTCATTTCCTCAAAAGTTTTACGTTCATTACACAAAATGGACTCTTGTGAACTTTTCCTCCTCAAAAACCAAAACTGGATCCGAGTTTGTTTTGTCTCAGGCCGGACTCGCCCCTGGACCAGATCCTGGCTCATGAGTACCGCGCTCGCTGGATCAGAGAACAACTGAAGAGGGACGAGGCCGAGAGACGGAACGCCGAGCTGGTCTGAACCAGGACTAAACCAGGACCGAACCAGGACTGAACCAGAACTGAACCGGGACTAAACCAGGACTGAACCAGGACTAAACCAGGACTGAACCAGGACTTAAACCGGGACTGAACCAGGACTAAACCAGGACTAAACCAGGACTAAACCAGGACCGAACCAGGACCGAACCAGGACCGAACCAGGACCGAACCGGGACTGAACCGGGACTGAACCAGGACCGAACCAGGACCGAACCAGGACTAAACCAGGACTAAACCAGGACTAAACCAGGACTAAACCAGGACTAAACCAGGACTGAACCAGGACTGAACCAGGACTAAACCAGGACTAAACCAGGACCGAACCAGGACCGAACCGGGACTGAACCGGGACTGAACCGGGACTGAACCGGGACTGAACCGGGACTGAACCGGGACCGAACCGGGACCGAACCAGGACTAAACCAGGACTAAACCAGGACTGAACCAGGACTAAACCAGGACTAAACCAGGACTAAACCAGGACTGAACCAGGACTAAACCAGGACTAAACCAGGACTAAACCAGGACCGAACCAGGACCGAACCGGGACCGAACCGGGACTGAACCAGGACTAAATCAGGACTAAACCGAGACTCTGGTCTGCTCCTGTGTCTTTCAGGGGAACCGCAGATACATCGCTGACACCAGGACCACTCTGCTGAGGAAGTCCCTGATCCGGAAGAACCAGACCGAGACCCTGCCCAGAACCAACCGATACAGCGAGGTACACACACACACACACACAGAGCTCCTGATGGGCCTACCTGACACGTCATGAGAAGTCCTCTGGTCCTCTGGTCTACAGCGGCATGTGCCTCTTAGATGATGTTAGATGATCCGGTTCTTCTTGTATCTCCATGAGTCTCACCTGTGCTCTCCTCTGAAGGTGGGATCAGCCCTGGACACCTTCAGAGACCCAGAGTCCAGAACCAGAATCCTGGAGAAAGAGGCCAGGAGAGGACAGGGCGACGGGGTCTACAACCTGGACTAAACCGGTGTAGGCCAGAATTCACCCCTGGCCATTCTTCCCCCTGGTGCAAACTGGCCCAGGCTGATTTCCACCTGTTTCGCACCCCCCTAGGCCAAACTTCACCCCCTAAAATCAATCAAGATTAAGTCAATCTAAGATTAGAAGATGATTGAATTTGACTTGATTACATTCGCCGTCCAGATTTATCTGAAGAGAAAATTGTTTTCCCAAAATACCATGTTTGGAAAATGACCTGTGGAAATGATGCGATCAAGACCTTGAACACTCATAACTTTTATACAGTGAGGAAAATAAGTATTTGAACAGCCTGCGATTTTGCAAGTTCTCCCACTTAGAAATCATGTAGGGGTCCGAAATTTTCATCGTAGGTGCATGTCCACTGTGAGAGACGTAATCTAAAAAAAAAATCCAGAAGAATATCCAGCATTAGAACAGCTAAGCTAATACACCAGTTTAAAAGGGACAGTGTGTATGATTTTACCCGTTAATTACTGAAATTGAAGATACCCATTCAAAAATACATTGTTTTCCAAGCCTTTTCACTTCCATCAAGAAATCAAAGTATTCTTTTGGACTTAGATATAGTCACATAAAAGGGGGATCTTCCCCATGCAGAGGCAGCCATTTTGAATACGAGAGCCGCAGAAGGACATTTGGGCTCCGCCTTCGCCTTCGGCAAGGCTCGTGGTTTTGGGTAAACAACACAAGCATGTTGCCGGATCACACGTCGTAATGGATCTAACACGTGTTTTGGACTAAATTGTTTTACTGGATTTTATTCGCTGGATCCTTACGGACAGATTGAGAGCAAGTTTATGGTGAAATACAGAGTTTGACCTGTCCAGAGCCTTCAAAGGTAAGCTAAGTAACAAACCTCGTTTTGTGCTTTTCCGTATAAAAGCCCCATGTGCTCGGGGACTGATTGTTGTGCCGGGAAATGAATTGCATAGTCAAAAAGAGGAGACTGTAAGGTTTCATTTGATGTGTATATTGTCATGGTACACGATCGCGAATGTGTGTTTTCATGCGAAAAGAAAAAAAAAGTGAACGGGACCGCGTTTTATTTATACTGTAGTTGTTGGCGAGAGCTCACACAGCGCCGGGTGCGCGCTGGTACGCGAGCTGTTCGCGTTACGGCGCGTCCGGGTGACCCTCGAGGTCTGCCGTAGCCAAAAGAGGAAGTGCATGATACCTACACCACCTATGTGCCACGAATCCTACACACTGTACCTTTAAGGGATAACGCTACTAAACGCTAACACAATAGCCGTAAAGTAAACCGTAACGATGACCGGCATACATATAAGCTGTTTATGAACAGTTTCATGTAGCACAGTTGGAGGTGAGGTAAACCAGTACTTACATTTTTAAGTAAAATCGCAACTTGCTTTTGACGATGCAGCAGCGGAATCCATAATTTTCCCGAAGTGCGCATGGAAATAAAACGAAATGGGACAGCACTTGTCACGCCGCAAGTGACGTATGCGGCCGGAAAACCGCCCTCCGGAGTGTGCATAATGCGAACTGGGACACGGCTAATGTGTATGATTTTTTAACAACTTATTTGTATGATACTGCTGCAAATAAGTATTTGAACACCTGAGAACACCTGTTAATATTTGGTACAGTAGCCGTTGTTTGCAGTTACAGAGGTCAAACATTTCCTGTAGTTTTTCACCAGGTTTGCACACACTGCAGGAGGCCCACTCCTCCACACAGATCTTCTCTAGATCTGTGTGGGTCTGTCTAGGTCAGATTTCTGGGCTGTCGCTGAGAAACACGGAGTTTGAGCTCCCTCCAAAGATTTTCCATTGGGTTTAGGTCTGGAGACTGGCTGTGTGCTTCGGGTCATTGTCATGTTGGAAGACCCAGCCACGACCCATCTTCAATGCTCTAACTGAGGGAAGGAGGTTGTTCCCCAAAATCTCACAGTACATGGCCCCGGTCATCCTCTCCTTAATACACTGCAGTCGTCCAGTCCCATGTGCAGAAAAACACCCCCAAAGCATGATGCTACCACCCCCATGCTTCACTGTAGGGATGGTGTTCTTGGGTGCTCATCATTCTTCTTCCTCCAAACACGGCGAGTGGAATTAAGACCAAATAGTTCTATTTTGGTCTCATTTGACCACATGACTTTCTCCCATGACTCCTCTGGATCATCCACATGGTCATTGGCAAACTTAAGACGGGCCTGGACATGTGCTGGTTTAAGCAGGGGAACCTTCCATACCATGCATGATTTTAAACCATGACGTCTTGGTGTATTACCAACAGTAACCTTGGAAACGGTGGTTCCAGCTCTTTTCAGGTCATTGACCAGCTCCTCCCGTGTAGTTCTTGGCTGATTCCTCACCTTTCTTAGGATCATTGAGACCCCACGAGGTGAGATCTTGCATGGAGCCCCAGTCCGAGGGAGACTGACAGTCATGTTTAGCTTCTTCCATTTTCTAATAATTGCTCCAACAGTGGATATTTTTTCACCAAGCTCCTTGGCAATTGCCCCGTAACCCTTCCAGCCTTGTGGAGGTCTACAGTTTTGTCTCTGGTGTCTTTGGACAGCTCTTTGGTCTTGGCCATGTTAGTAGTTGGAGTCTTACTGATTGTATGGGGTGGACAGGTGTTTTTATGCAGCTAACCACCTCAAACTTCTAATTTCGGATAATAAGTGGAGTGGAGGTGGACTTTTTAAAGGTGACTAACAGGTCTTTGAGGGTCACAATTCTAGCTGATAAACAGGTGTTCAAATACTTATTTGCAGCAGTATCATACAAATTAATTGTTAAAAAATCATACACTTTGATTTCTGGATTTTTGTTTTTTTTAGATTATGTCTCTCACAGTGGACATGCACCTACGACGAAAATTTCAGACCCCTCCATGATTTCTAAGTGGGAGAACTTGCAAAATCGCAGGCTGTTCAAATACTTATTTTCCTCACTGTATCTGCCCTTTCAGTAGCTCAAATTCAAAACCTCTTTCATCTTTTGATTTTCTGATCTGTTACAATAAACGTCAAACAGTCATCAATTATCAACCTTTACTTCAGATAGCACTTCCTAACTAACCTGGGAAATCCCAGGCTGCTTTCGTTCGTTCCGATCTAAAAGACAGTCTGGCAACTAGGCTAAGCGAACTCTCCTGATTCTGGGAGCCAATCATAGAGCGGGGAGGGGTGGAAAGATGGTGACTCGTACTACGTGACAAACGGAAACTTGTAGTTTGAACTGACAACTGACATGATTGGCTATGGGCTACGTATACGCCAAATGATAGACATTCGTAACCTCCAATAAACGGCCGTTGGCGATCGTAAACCACACCTCCACTACGAGATATTCAGTAGGTGCTCCCAGACCATATATCACTGTGATATGGTCTGGTGGAAACCAGGCAACTTCCGAAATAATTCATCACACCTACTTTCTCAGGAGGTAAAATTCAAGAATCTTCTAATCTTAGATTAACTTAATCTTGATTTATCTTAGGGGGTGAATTTTGGCCTAGGGGGGTGCAAAACAGGGGGGGGATCAGCCTAGGCCAGTTTGCACCCGGGGGTTAAAAATGGCCAGGGGTGAATTCTGGCCTGTTACAGCGGGATCAAGAATAAAGTGTTGTGCAGAGAACTGTGTGTGAACCAAGTATTTAGATTAAAAAATCGACTCAAGTAATAATTCGTCGTAAATCTGCAGGTTTGTGTGTTAAACGTGTGTAACATCTGCTCAACTTTAACCGTGATCCGGTTCAAAAACATCTGCATCTGGATCCACAGCAGCATTTTAAAACACACAAAAAAAAGACATGGACAATCTGATCCCACGAACAGAACGTGAAGAGATCGCTCTGGAAATGAAGCCGATGTGATTATGCAATTTGAATGTTTTATTTGTTTGTTTGTAACACAGAAAAATAACAATAAAAATGTTAAAGACAAAACTTTAACGACAATAACTAATAAACTAATAAATAATCTTGTAAAGGTCAAGTTAGCGCTTATATACACTGACATACAGTCCACGGCATTTAATCGTAAGGTTACGCTTTTATTTTGGTGACTTCCTGTTTGAGCGGAAGTGACGGAAAAACGTGAGATTGATACAAAAAGACGCCAAGTAAAAACGGCAACAGTTAAGGACTGAACCAGGACTAAACCAGGACTAAACCAGGACTGAACCAGGACTAAACCAGGACTGAACCAGGACTAAACCAGGACTAAACCAGGACTAAACCAGGACTGAACCAGGACTAAACCAGGACTGAACCAGGACTGAACCAGGACTAAACCAGGACTAAACCAGGACTAAACCAGGACTAAACCAGGACTAAACCAGGACTAAACCAGGCCTGAACCAGGACTAAACCAGGACTGAACCAGGACTAAACCAGGACTGAACCAGGCCTGAACCAGGACTGAACCAGGACTGAACCAGGACTAAACCAGGCCTGAACCAGGACTAAACCAGGACTGAACCAGGACTAAACCAGGACTAAACCAGGCCTGAACCAGGACTGAACCAGGACTAAACCAGGACTGAACCAGGACTGAACCAGGTCTAAATCAGGAAAAACAAAAACCCAGGGTGAAAAGTTATACAAAAAGCCAAAGATCGCAACAGTCGACAGAGGAACAAGGTTTGTTTTATTTGTGAATTTGTACTAAATGAACGTTAAAATGAGCCACGCTCCCACACGACAATCCTCCGTAAATATACAAAAACCTGACACAAAACTGAACACAGCGACTCGACAAACCTGACGAGACGTTCAGGAGTTTTATTACGATGTGGTCGCACTCTGAAGGGGGAGCGACTTGGCAAAAAGCAGAAGTTGGTTTGACTCAAAAAAAGAAATATGTTGTGTTCGAATATTGTGTTTTCAAAAACAATAAGAGGAACACGGCGATCTAAAACGGTTACAGTTAATGCCTCCTCTTTAAGATGGGTTCTGTAAATAAACAAAATAAAACAAAAAAAGACCAGGACTAAACCAGGATCGAACCAGGACTAAACCAGAACTAAACCAGAACTAAACCAGGACTGAACCATGACTAGACCAGGACTGAACCAGGACTGAACCAAACCAGGACTAAACCAGGACTGAACCAGGACTAAACCAGGACTGAACCAGGACTGAACCAAACCAGGACTAAACCAGGACTGAACCATGACTAGACCAGGACTAAACCAGAACTAAACCAGAACTAAACCAGGACTGAACCAGGACTGAACCAGCAGAACTCGCCCAGATCTAAACCAGGTCCGGACTCCCTGAGCCCTGCTCCTCCTGAGTCTTGGAGCGGTTCTTCTTGGTCTTGGGCTGAAGTCCAGAGGAGAACTCTGAGCGGAGAAGGTCTGAGTCTCTGTGAGAGCTGGAAACAAGAACCAAACAAATACCAGGAGTTACTACGGCAAACCATCGGAACATTTAAAAGCTAAACTGGATCTGTGTCGCAGATATCTGGAATTCAGTTTCGCCTCGTCAAAGGTATCCACAAAGAAATTCTTCTTCGGGCAAATGACGTCACTTTTGCTTAGTAGGAGCGAACACGAGAATTTTTTATTTATTTTTTTTCAAAATTTGTGATTTTTATTTTTTTGCAGAATGTGCTCGTTGAGATCAAGAAGCCTCTCCATGTTTCAGATAACAACATTGGTCACTTTAAAAACATTTTGTCTTTGAAACTGGTGAGTTTTTGGGAAAGAATCGGGGAGTGTGTAAATAACCATCATTACCATACTGGTGCTGCTGACCAACAACGTGACGATTATCGCTCTTTTGTTTTCTTTTTCCGCCTCGTGAATATTTACGCTGCGGAGTTGTATGTAAAGATGTAATCTTTCACGGATGAGCTGGAGGAAGAAAGAAGAAACTTCATGTCGCCAGAAACTTTCCCCGGAGCCCATGTACGGAATGCAATCGGATTCTTCAGACCCCCCAGGATTTCGCAGGCATTTTTTGTGATTGTTGCGGGCTAAAATGCCTGAATTTGCATGAGCTTTTCCAAAAAGTTGTGATGAAAGTTGCGGTGCTTTTAATGTTTTTGTTGCGATTTTGTTGCGGGAGGAAGTGAAAGTTGCGATAAATAGTTGCGATTTTCGCTTTTTGTAATTAAAATTGAGTAATATTTTGAATACTGAGTTATTACTGACAAAGAATAATACAAAGACACAGAGATCACAGATATGGTCCTAAAACAACCTTACCAACATCGAAAATAAATTACTAGGAGGTGAACTGTTTCGCGCGGCCTTTTGCTGTTATTTTTGTGGGCAAATGGCGCCGCAGACATGTTTCTTTGCCATTAGAAGCCGTGTCCCAATTCCCAGAACGCGCGGCTCGGAGCGTGGCCCGTGCGTCACACATTTCGACAGAACACCGGCGCGACGACTGCTGTCCCACTTCTTTTTTGTCCCATGCGCAGTTAACACTCGGTCTGAAGACCGCAATCGTTAAGCGGTCCGCGGACTGCAGTCGGGGCTGAGCAAGTGTGCACCGCCTTGACTGCAGTCTGAGCCCCCTTCAGGCCACGCTCCGAGCTGTGCGCTCTGGGAACTGGGACACGGCCGCAGTTTCGTTTTGTCACACGGAAGTAAGGCAGAAGGAAGTTGGTTGGCGTTCAATACGTCGCCGATGATTGGTCAAAATTAGTAAAAATTGCGGAAAAGTTGCGGTGATTGGTCAAAATTGCAACACCGCCCTGAATTCACGGGGATTGGCTGAAGTTGCGTTGAAGTTGCAAATCGCAACATCGCAAATTCCTGGAGGGTCTGATTCTTTAGCTGCCGAAAGACCGTGTATACAAGAATAATCAGACAACGAGGTCGGAGGTGACCGCGTCCAGGAGAAAGACGTCCGCGTCTCCAATGATGTTTGCAGGAACACATTTCTCTTTCTTATGCGGTGAGTGAAGTGCCTCTAAACTCTGACACTACAGACTTTAGGACATGTTTAAATACCTGGCCGGCTCCGCTACGCTATGTGGTGCTGTAGTCCGACTACTTCCGGGTGATGGATACTCAATAAAAACACAACAAACTATGTGGCGGTATACAAAGATGGCGCTCGAGGAGATTGACGGAGCAGCATTGGTGTACGTGTTGTGCATTCTTTCTTTGCAGCCATGATTTCGTCTGACTTTTCCGGCAACGATCGCTACTTATGACGGCGTCGGTGCCTCCTGCCACTTCCGGGTGAAATCCCTGGCGAAAATTCCCGCGCATGCGCAGTACGCCGATCCGATCCGATATCGTGCACGAGGCATCACCGAGCGGATTACTATCGGCCTAAGCCAGGGGTTTCAATCAGATTCGGGAAACTAATCTCATACGATCCTTAGTCTGTGCACATGAATTCAATACGATCCCAATCCGTTTGCAGTCGGATTACACTCGTCCATGTGCACGCAGTGACTGTGCTTCCACCGCTCTCACCAGTATTCGGTATGAAGCGGTACACCGCCCAGCCCTGCAGCCAATCAAGTCTTTTCTGTCTTTATTTAATCCACAAAAACCTTTAAACGTGAAAACCTGACACCTGCACTTTAAACTCACTTTTGCACTTTTGGTCGTTTTCACACCAGGAAAGTCCGATAGTTCACTTGCTTTGGTCCGGACCAAATTTTTTTTTATTTTGGTGCGGTTCGCTTTCACACTGCAGTTTTTTTCCCCAAGTGAACCAACATCTATAAACAAAAGCACGTGTGCTGAGGTTGCTCAGCCACTGGACAGAAATGAGTCGTGTCCAAACACAGAAGGAGGAGAATCATGGTGTTACTGTTTTCACTCTAGCCTTAGTGATATGGTTTGCTCAGTTTTTACAGTTCGCACAAATGTTTGAGCAGCATCGTGAGGTTTACACTATTTTACAATCAATTTCCAAAAGATGAAGACACAGGACAAGACGACTACGGAGGACAGCGCTCATGTGCGCATCAAGTTCTGACTCTTGCTCTTCACGCAAAACGTAGGTAAGCCTCGTAAGTTTCGTTTCGTTTCCTCGCTCGACATACGATGGGAGCTCGTCAAGTACAAAAAGCCAACTTGTGTCGGATCGAGTCCGGTCTGCATTCTCACCTCAAACGAACCGCACCAGAGTTCGAATGGAACCGTGCCGAGACCGAGGTTTTTAGGTGGTCTCGGTTGTTTGCTCCGTTTCGAGATTTTTGGTTTTTATTCACACCAGCCCAAAAGGTCCGAAACAAAGGAGCAAACGAACTCTGGTTCATTTTAAACGAACCAAACAAGGCAGGTGTGAAAACGACCTTAAACCTTTTCAGCTTTCCAGCACTTTCCCTCCACTGCTCTGAGCTTCACCCACACGATCAAACCCCACACACGTCTCCAATCACCTCTTCTTTGCTCCCGACTCCTTCTGATTCTTCTTCCATGGCTGTGGTTTGCCTGTCCTCCTGTCCGATCTCCTGTCCTGTCTCCTGTCCGGTCTCCTGTCCCGTCCCTTTCCAGTCTTGGAGCTCCTGGTGGCCTCTCCCAGCCCTCGTGGAGCGTCCCTCAGGCCGAAGCTCTTGGCGCTGTGGCCCAGGTGGAGGTGTCGGATGTGGAAGATGTGTTTGAGGTGAGCGGGGTACGAGGTGTAGGCCCGGAGGAACGACTGCAGAGCTGACCACAGAAAAGAGTCGAGTCCAGAGTCGAGAGGACAAATGAAAAATACAAGAGGAACACTTTCAAATATTAAAGAAATACTACCCACTGTACACCAACAGCAGTGCTCATAGTAGTGTTAGCAGCAGTAGCAGTAGTACATTAGTAGTAATAGTAGTACTATTACTACTACTAGCAGTAGTACCTCTCTTGGCAGCGCTGAGTCTCTCTGGGTCGGAGTGGACAAAGTTTTCGAACTCCGTCTGCAGGACTGTGGCTCTCTCCCTGATCTCCTGCTCACGA
>JAVJIX010000187.1:440000-462500 GCA_036785185.1 Paratrypauchen microcephalus | reverse complement strand
AAACAGAAAGACAGAAAAAACAGAGAAAGAAAAAAACAGAAAAAGGAAAAACAGAAAAGACAAAGAAAGAAAAACAGACAGAAAGAAACAGAAAGATAAAACAGACAGAAAGAAAAAAACAGAAAAAGGAAAAACAGAAAGAAAAGACAAAGAAAGAAAGGCAAAGAAAAAACAGAGAAAAAAACAGATAAAGATTAGTGCTGTCAGGCGATTAAAAAAATTAATCTAATTAATTACAAGATTTGTAATTAATTAATCTAATTAATCGCATTTTTAAATTATTTTTTTAGGTGGTTTATTGTGCTTTCCCACAGGGCAAAAAAGGTGTCAAACGTGTGATTTACAGTGGTACAGTGAAAAGACTGCAGACTTCCCCCTCAAGTCTTTGGCTCGCTCTTTCTCTCAGACTGCTGGCAGACCTGCAGAGTGCACCTGTATACCCCCATTCCCCCTCCCACATTACAGAACATTCATTAAAGCTCATTTACACCATTCCACTATTAAATGGCGAATATTTCTGGTGCCAAAAGGTGAGCACGTACAGCAGCTTTCATGCAACGTCAATAAATAATATACAAAGCTTCAAATATACAGAGAATACAAATAATTGTCCGTGTAAATTACTCATGGCTCACATGAGCCCCGGAACCCGC
The DNA here is from genome assembly GCA_036785185.1 of Paratrypauchen microcephalus. Lineage (NCBI taxonomy): Eukaryota > Metazoa > Chordata > Actinopteri > Gobiiformes > Gobiidae > Paratrypauchen > Paratrypauchen microcephalus. Next base: position 461,847 of record JAVJIX010000187.1, on the reverse strand, counting down.
GAGGAGGATTTAAACTCCCAGCGCGGATGTGTCCGGACATCGCACCACGGGAGGAGGGAGGAGGCGGCAGCGCGGGGTGAGTAAATCATCGTGGTTTAGCGTGATTCGGATGGGCAAAACTGACTAAGTGAAAACTTAGTCGCGGCAGAACACGCTGGAGAGGTTATGGGAATTGAAAAGGGTTCGGAGCGCAACAGATACAGAAACGGGCGCGTGCGTCTTCACGTGCTCTCCCCTATTAGAACTGCATTCGTCTCTGTATGCCGACCAATGGTAGCACAGCATTTCTCATCGCGTCATCGCTGTCTCGTCCAATGAAATCGCGTCCAGGGACAAGACGGACCTGCTCCGTCACATTTTTATAAATAAACTCGCCGTTCAAAGGCCCCGCACGCCAAATTTAAAATGCACACGCATTGAATTGCCGCTCATAATTGATTGCGTTAATTTTTATAATGCGTTAATTAGTAGTGTAATTAATTAATCTAATTAACGCGTTAAACTGACAGCCCTAATAAAGATATATAGACAGTGTTGTATGCCCAAGAGATGCGAGCCTGCTCACGCTTTTGTACGTTTCTGAGCAATAACGAACAATTGTTTATTTCGTCCAACCTCGGGGTAAGAAACGGACAGGAAAATATGAATATGTAAATCAAACTACGGCCTCCTTTTGTTTTTACACCAATGTTTTTATTCGATTTTTACTGGATTAAACTGTTAATTCACGGCTCTTCGATCGTAGTTCAGTCACAGCTGATTTCGCTCTCAGCTCTCGGGACCCAAACATGAAAGGCAAAGCTGTAAGACGTTTGGACCATCGTGTTTGCAGTACCCACTTCAGTCAGGACCATTTTTTACCAGCAAAGGAAAAGAAAGAAGGCCAGCGGATTCAGCGCACGATTCTGAGAAGTAATGTGAAACCGAAGGCTGTTCTCTGCTGCTCCTAAAACTGTCTCTGCTTCATTCTTTCCGTATCCATTCTGTCTCCTCATCCGTATACTCCTCTTCAGTCCTCAGTCCTCCATAAGTCCTCTTCAGCCTCAAAGTCCCAATCTTCTGCCATGTGTCGCTCGCAACAGAAAAGTTATGAGCGTCTTCTTATCTGCAAATCAGCTGTGACTGAGCACATGCGCACTGTCCTCCTCATCTACTCGAAACTATGGATAAATCTCGGATTAGAGGCACTTTTGACTCAAACGAAAGTGTAGACTAAGACATTGAGCTTCTATGACTTGAAAAGTGATAAAGTTTGTGTTATTTGGTGACTGCAATCGCCTGCACCAAGCACTCACGTTAACAGATATCGCTTAACCACAACATCTACGAAACTGCTCCAAATGACACCAAAGTGCTATGGGTGAGTAAAACAACTTGTTTTATTACCGAAATAAGGTTCAGATTGCGTGAAGAGTCCCTCAGTCGTCCAGGTAGAATCCATGATAAAGAAGAAATTTAATTTGTCAACTGGACAGAGTTTGTTTGGTCGAAATCGTGTCTTATCAGCACTCTAACCAGAACTGACGAAGCCTCTTGGATGAGCGGCGAAACGTTTTCGACCAAACAAACTTTGTCCAGTTGACAAATTGAATTTCTTCTTTTATCAAGGTTCAGATTGTAAAAAAACATTAATACTCCTTTAAACTGGATGAAGTCAGTGTTTGTTTTCCTGATGTGGACGTGAATGCTGTGAGTGTATTCACCGTGCACAGAAGAACTCCAGAACGAGCCTCAGAGAACTGTCCAAACACCTCGACACGCTCCTGCAGAACAAACACCAGAGGGAAGAAACGTTCAAAACTGTTCGTTTTACGGGTCGTCAGGGTCGTACAGGTGTTCGTCGGGGTCGTACAGGTGTTCGTCAGGGTCGTACAGGTGTTCGTCAGGGTCGTACAGGTGTTCGTCAGGGTCGTACAGGTGTTCGTCAGAGTCGTACAGGTGTTCGTCAGGGTTGTACAGGTGTTCGTCAGGGTCGTACAGGTGTTCGTCAGGGTCGTACAGGTGTTCGTCAGAGTCGTACAGGTGTTCGTCGGGGTCATACAGGCGTTCGTCGGGGTCGTACAGGCATTCGTCGGAGTCGTACAGGCGTTCGTCGGGGTCGTACAGGCATTCGTCGGGGTCGTACAGGCGTTCGTCGGGGTCGTACAGGTGTTCACGTCGGGGCAGGAGATGAAGTTTATGACACCAGAGGCCTGCACTACGAAGGAGGATTATGGGGTTGTTGAGGAAGTGTGAGGTTCACTCTGGTTTAGCAGAACTACAAAGAGAGATCCAGACTGATAAAAAGTGATCCAGCAACATGTCTGGACCAAGACCTGATCTGGACCAAAACCTGCTTTGGATGAAGACCTTCTCTGGACCAAGACCCATTCTGGACCAAGACCTGCTCTGGACCAAAACCTGCTCTGAACTGGACCTGCTCAGATGATGTTCATGGCTTTACGTGAACAACCGAGCGAGTTGTGACCACAGCTTCGCAGAACCTCTGATCCAGAGTGGCTCATGTTTGGGTACGTTTATCCGGGTAAGACGAACTCCAGGTTCAGTCGGCTTCTTCATACAGGACTCTGGAGTTCCCAAACTTTTCAGGGTGTGAACCATACCACAGAGAAACTGCCCTGACCGGGGTAATCGAGTGACAAACCGCATGGAGCAGAACGGGTTCGTACCTCCTGTTTCATGTTGCCATGTAGACGCAGAAAACTCAGCGCCTGATTGGCCGAGGGCTTGTTCAGGACGAAGGACAGGAGCCGATGGAGGAACTCGACCACCTCACAGCTGGACACGAACACCACCATCTTGTTCTGATTAACCTGAAGACAGAGAAGTTTATTTTTTCATGAATATACACCAAGTACTTCCTGAAGCAAGTACGTGGAGTAATAATACACATATTATTTCTCTAGAAGCCGTCCCACCTGACACTTGTCCAGGATGAGCGCGGCGAGGCAGACCAGGCGGACTTTACAGGGGACGATCACCACAAACTGTCTGAGCCCCTCGGGAACAGTGAAGCTCTCTGATTGGATGGCTGCGCTGGGGGAGCTCTCTGATTGGGCCAGAGCAGAAGAGGGGGCGGGCTCAGAGTCAGACACCTGGATCGTGACTGGATCGTTCAAACAGACGTCGACCAGTCGTGTCACTCCTGCAAAAGAAACACAAAACTTTCTACTACTCAGAGGTGGGACCCAGGTACATTTACTTGAGTTAAAAGGAGAATTAATGTTTTTCACAATCTGAGCCTTATTTCCAGATGTTTTAGATTAGCGATATCCGTAACGTGAGTTCTCGGGGCATATGTTTGCGGTCTCCAAATAACACAAACTTTATCACTTTTCAAATTCCAGAAGCTCAATGTCTTAGTCTACACTTTTGTTTGAGTCAAAAGTGCCTCTAATCCGAGATTTATCCATAATTTTGAGTAGATGAGGAGGAGAGTGCACAGTCAGTCACAGCTGATTTCGCTCTCAGCTCTCGGGACCCAAACATGAAAGGCAAAGCTGTAAGACGTTTGGACCATCGTGTTTGCAGTACCCACTTCAGTCAGGACCATTTTTTACCAGCAAAGGAAAAGAAAGAAGGCCAGCGGATTCAGCGCACGATTCTGAGAAGTAATGTGTAACCGATGGCTGTTCTCTGCTGCTCCTAAAACTGTCTCTGCTTCATTCTTTCCGTATCCATTCTGTCTCCTCATCCGTATACTCCTCTTCAGTCCTCAGTCCTCCATAAGTCCTCTTCAGCCTCAAAGTCCAAATCTTCTGCCCTGTGTCGCTCGCAACAGAAAAGTTATGAGCGTCTTCTTATCTGCAAATTAGCTGTGACTCCGCGTATGCGCACTGTCCTCCTCATCTACTCCAAACTATGGATAAATCTCGGATTAGAGGCACTTTTGACTCAAACAAAAGTGTAGACTGAGGTTTCGTTTATACCTTTTTCAGGACACCGACAGGGGCTCTCATTACGGTTGTTTCGCCCTCGATGTAGCGTCGGAGCTCTTCGCTTAATGCAACAAGAGCTTGTTTAGTCATTCTGAAGTTTTATCAAGGTAATCTGACATGTTTGTTATTGTTTTTATCGGATTGGCGCATCCAGTGTGACGTCAGCTGTATGCGGCGTGAACATGTTTTGCGCTTCTTGCCGTTTAGACGGAGACACGACCCGGGCCGTCTTCAGAACTCCACACTCTGGAAGGAGTCTTCAGATTTTTGCGGTTTCAGAGCCCGACGGCGCCATAGCCGTGTAACGAAAGACACTTCGATAGAATATTTTGTCGTTTTCAATCGCAATCGTCCTCGTCTAAACGGCCCCTAAGACATTGAGCTTCTGTAATTTGAAAAGTGCTAAAGTTTGTGTTATTTGGTGACTGCAATCACCTGCCCCGAGCACTCACGGTAACAGATATCGCTAAACTAAAACATCTCCGGAAGTGCTCCAAATGACACCAAAGTGCTATGGGTGAGTAAAACAACTTGTTTTATTACAGAAATAAGGCTCAGATTGTAAAAAACGTTAATTCTCCTTTAAACACATGAGCTGCAGGTGGACAACGGTACCTTGGGAGATGGTGGCTGAGAGGAGGACATTCTGACGTTTGGATCCAGACGAGTTTAAAGAGTTCAGGATCACTGTGAGGTCCTTCTCAAAGCCCAGGTCCAGCGTCCTGCACAGATTTTTAACAATGTTTGTTTGTTTATTTCATTGATAAAGTATAAAAAGACATCAACAGCGTGATAAGGTTCCAATAATTGAATGAAAGGGGATCACCTGTCCGCCTCGTCCAGCACCAGCCAGCAGAGGGCGCTGAAGGCCAGACTCAGGGTGTTCTGGATGTGATCCACCAAACGGCCCGGCGTCGCTACCAGGATGTTGACGCCTTTACGCAGCCTGACAGTTTAAACACGTGAAGATCAGAATTATTGTGTCGTTTAAGAATTTGGCCTTTAAAGGGATAGTTGGGAGGGAGTTTAGTTGTAAAAATGTGACTTGTTATTTCTGTACACCAGTTCAAAAATCTACATATTCGCCCCAAACAGATTGTTGGAGGTTCTGTGGCCAAGCGCAGGTGGGTCATTTTCATATCTTTTGGGAATGCACACATATAGCTCCATCTTGGAAAAAAATACATAAGGTCCTGGAAGCGGTATTTAAAAAGAAAATTTATTTAAATTTTAAAACCATGGCAAAAGGAGAAATTCACTTTGTCAACTGGACAAAGTTTGTTTGGTTGAAAACGTTTCGCCGCTCATCCGAGAGGCTTCGTCAGTTCTGGTTCGAGTGCTGAAGGACACTGCTTATATGTCGCTGCAGGGAGGAGCTCACTACAATGACATTACAGTGGTACCTCACCTTACGAATGACCCAACAAACGAAAATTTCAAGTTACGAAACGCCTTCACGGTAAATTTTTGTCTCTAGATACGAATGAAATTTCAAGTTACGAAACGCAAAATCTCAAAAATTAAAATAATGCGCGCTCAGCCACACACATTATACGCTTTTCTCAGACTGGATTTAAACTTTTCTCACATTTGTCTCTGTTTAAACACTCAAACTTTCATAGATTTTCAACAAAACGTATCAATATTAAAGTGTGGGGGGAAGCGGGAGGGGAGAGAAAACTGCGCGGTCACGTGTGCGCAGCATGACCCGGCGCGGGGCTGACAGCAGGACTAGACCAAGATCTAAACCTGGACTGGACCAGGACTAAACCTGGACTAAACCAGGACTAAACCAGGACTAAACCAGATGGATTAAAGCGCCGCGTGCGGGTCTATTTCCTGGTTTCTCACGAGTCACAGCTGAGGCGAGCAGCGAGGAGGCAGTCTGAGCAAGAGCCATGCAAGAGCCGCGGCTCCTCTAGACCTGACCAGGTCTAGAGGAGGTCAGGTCTAGAGGAGGTCTAGAGGAGCCGCGGTGGTCTGGACTAAACCAGGACTAAACCTGGACTAAACCACAGACCCTCCAGTAATTCGCGATTTGCAACTTCAACGCAACTTCAGTCAATCCCCGTGAATTCATGGCGGTGTTGCAATTTTGACCAATCACCGCAACTTTCCCGCAATTTTTACTAATTTTGACCAATCATCGGCGACGTATTGAACGCCGACCAACTTCCTTCTGTGTAGGAGACATAACTGAGATGAGGCGCACGGTGCGTTTGTGTGTGTGTGCGTGCGGCAGAGGCGGTGGGTCACGTGAGTGTGGGTGTGTGCACGTACGGAAGTGTGTGCGTGTAAAAGCGCCTGTCACACAGAGGAGAGAGTCAGGGTTGGGGTGTAGCCGTATTTTTTGTTGAACGCAAACCATTCATTCATCTTTCACGTTAATCTGTTCATCCTGCTGGTTTCCATGAGTTCCATTTTCATCCTGCTGCGCTGTCATAACTGTGTGCGCTCTTTTTGTAATAAATGCACAAAACGCATATCTGGATCTCAGCGTATCTGTCACCATAGCCTCCTCTTTGCGCGTCACAAATCTGCGAGCCATAGGACCCAACCTCATATTCTTGGCGGCTAAAAGGTTTGAGTTTGGAAGCCGCAACATTCTGCCTTACTTCCGTGTGACAAAACGAAACTGTGGCCGTGTCCCAGTTCCCAGAGCGCACAGCTCGGAGCGCGGCCCGAAGGGGGCTCAGACTGCAGTCAAGGAGGTGCACACTTGCTCAGCCCCGACTGCAGTCCGCGGACCGCTTAACGACTGCGGTCTTCGGACCGCGTGTTAACTGCGCATGGGACAAAAAAGAAGTGGGACAGCAGTCGTCGCGCCGGTGTTCTGTCGAAATGTGTGACGCACATGCCCTTCGGGCCACGCTCCGAGCCGCGCGCTCTGGGAATTGGGACACGGCTTCTAATGGCAAAGAAACATGTCTGCGGCGCCATTTGCCCACAAAAATAACAGCAAAAGACCGCGCGAAACAGTTCACCTCCTAGTAGTAATTTATTTTCGATATTGGTAAGGTTGTTTTAGGACCATATCTGTGATCTCTGTGTCTTTGTATTATTCTTTGTCAGTAATAACTCAGTATTCAAAATATTACTCAGTTTTAATTACAAAAAGGGAAAATCGCAACTATTTATCTCAACTTTCACTTCCTCCCACAACAAAATCGCAACAAAAACCTTAAAAGCACCGCAACTTTCATCGCAACTTTTTGGAAAAGCTCCTGCAAATTCAGGCATTTTAGCCCACAACAATCACAAAAAATGCCCGCGAAATCCTGGGGGGTCTGAAACCAGGAGGAGCCACGCTCACATGCGCTCAGACTGCCTGCGGTCCCCTCCTCCCTGAGGACTCGTGAGAAACCAGGAAATAGACCCGCACGCGGCGCTTTAATCCATCTGGTCTAGTCCTGGTTTAGTCCAGGTTTAGTCCTGGTTTAGTCCTGGTCCAGTCCAGGTTTAGATCTTGGTCTAGTCCTGCTGTCAGCTCTGCGCCGGGTCATGCTGCGCACACGTGACCGCGCAGTCTTCTCCCCCCTCCCGCTTCCCCCCACACTTCAATATTAATACGTTTTGTTGAAAATCTATGACAGTTTGAGTGTTTAAACGAGAGACAAATGTGAGAAAAGTTTAAATCCAGTCTGAGAAACCAATCAGGACAGAACACATTGTTACACTATAAAAAAAGTTAAAGTTACACTATAAAAAAAAAAAAAAACTTGGATCGGGGCCTTGGAACGAATCAGGCTTTTTCCATTGAAATAGCTACTCAACTTACGAATTTTTCACGTTACGAAACCACTTCTGGAACAGATTAATTTCGTAAGGTGAGGTACCACTGTATTCTGAAACTATCTCACCTATTTGTTTTTGAGTTTCTGTCTTTTGTTTTTCCAATTTCTCTGGCGTCTAATTGGAAATTGGAATAAATTACTTTTTATATTATTATTATTATTAATAAATTTAATAACTTAAATTACACTGACACTGCTGCTTAAATGACACTGACACTGCTGCTTAAATTACACTTAAATGACACTGATGCTTAAATTACACATAAATGACACTAACACTGCTGCTTAAATAACACTAAAATGACACAGCTGCTGAAATGACACTACTGCTTAAAAGACACTTAAATGACACTGATGCTTAAATGATACTGATGCTTAAATGACACTGGCACTTAAAGGACACTGACACTGCTGCTTAAATGACACTGGCACTGCTGCTTAAATGACACTTCAATGACACTGGTGCTTAAATGACACTGATGCTTAAAGGACACTGACACTGCTGCTTAAATGACACTTACACTGCTGCTTAAATGACAGTAAAATGACACTGTTGTTTAAATTGCACTTAAATGACACTGACACTTAAATCACACTTACACTGCTGCTTAAATTACACTTTAATGACACTGCTGCTTAAATTACACTTAAATGACACTGCTGCTTAAATAACACTAAAATGACACTGTTGCTTAAATGACACTGACACGGCTGCTTAAATTACACTTAAATGACACTGACACTGCTGCTTAAATAACAGTAAAATTACACTGTTGTTTAAATGGCACTTAAATGACACTAACACTGCTGCTTGAATTACACTTTAATGACACTGACACTGCTGTTTAAATCACATTAAAATGACACTGCTGCTGAAATGACACTGTTGCTTAAATAACACTTAAATGACACTGACACTGCTGCTTAAATTACACTGACTGATGCTTAAATTACACTTAAATGACACTGACACTGCTGCTTAAATAACAGTAAAATTGGACTGTTGTTTAAATGGCACTTAAATGACACTAACACTGCTGCTTAAATTACACTTTAATGACACTGACACTGCTGCTTAAATAACAGTAAAATTACACTGTTGTTTAAATGGCACTTAAATGACACTAACACTGCTGCTTGAATTACACTTTAATGACACTGACACTGCTGTTTAAATCACATTAAAATGACACTGCTGCTGAAATGACACTGTTGCTTAAATAACACTTAAATGACACTGACACTGCTGCTTAAATTACACTGACACTGATGCTTAAATTACACTTAAATGACACTGACACTGCTGCTTAAATAACAGTAAAATTGGACTGTTGTTTAAATGGCACTTAAATGACACTAACACTGCTGCTTAAATTACACTTTAATGACACTGACACTGCTGCTTAAATAACAGTAAAATTACACTGTTGTTTAAATGGCACTTAAATGACACTAACACTGCTGCTTGAATTACACTTTAATGACACTGACACTGCTGTTTAAATAACATTAAAATGACACTGCTGCTGAAATGACACTGTTGCTTAAATAACACTTAAATGACACTGATGCTTAAATTACACTGACACTGATGCTTAAATTACACTTAAATGACACTGACACTGCTGCTTAAATAACAGTAAAATTACACTGTTGTTTAAATGGCACTTAAATGACACTAACACTGCTGCTTAAATTACACTTTCATGACACTGACACTGCTGCTTAAATAACATTAAAATGACACTGTTGCTGAAATGACACTGTTGCTTAAATAACACCGACACTGCTGCTTAAATTACACTGACACTTATGCTTAAATTACACTTAAATGACACTGACGCTGCTGCTTAAATAACAGTAAAATTACACTGTTGTTTAAATGGCACTTAAATGACACATTTGAGCTTTATTACGCTGTGTGTGTGTGTATTTTTTGTGTGTTTGTGGGTGTATTTATGTGTTTGTGCGTGTATATGTGTGTTTGTGTGTGTATTTGGTGTTTATTGTCTTGTTTATCACATGTTTTATGTTCACTGTGGGCCTAGGGGACGCTGCAATTTCACATGTGTGTCCAACCTACATGTTTTTTGACATATGTTTTTTGACATATGTCAAAGACATTCATAAGACATTCCCCTTCAGAGCACTATCACAACACAATCAGCGTGCTAATTGTGAGCTAATGAAACTCCTGCACATCTCACTGGGTTTGTCAGGTTGTTGTGCACAGTTTTGTATCATGTTTTTGTATATTTATGGAGAATTTATGGACACAGGGTTAAAACGGTGCCCAGGAGAGATCGCTAAATGACTGAAACATGCAAAAAACAGATATGAGGTGGTCCAGACCTGGCCTTCTCCGCCTTCTTCTTCTCTCCTCCCATCAGCACTCCAGGCACAATCCACATGAACGGCTGAGCACAAAAGCATGATTGTGTTATTGATTAGGGACACGATGAGATCTCACGATCAAAACTATTTTGAGAGATTTGATTCTCCATCTTTGCATTTGACGCTCAAGCTCTGGAACGTTGTGAGCAAATTCTGAAGGAGAACACTTTAAACTCTGTCTCAGTTTTTTTTAATTTGTAGTGACAAGAACATTGATGCGAAAAAAGTTACGCTGTTTTTCTGATCTGCTCTAATGTCGTTTCCTCGTCACAAACGTTTTGTTGCGGAGTTGCGTTTTGTTTCATTTACACATGTTTAACAGATTTAGAGTTCTTTTCTCAAACTGAAAACACTGTTCCACCTTGTGATGTCATCATGTGGTGATACAGGAAAACACAGCTCCACTGTGTTTTTAAACTCCACACACCTTCACTAGAATCATTTCGATCATTTCAGCCCCGGAGTTGTCGATCTCTGCTGAACTAAAAGTAAAAGTTCACTTCAAAACTACCTCTTCATGACATCACAAGGTGGAACAGAGCATTTGGAGCTTTGGACATGTAGACAGGCGAATAATAAAGAGTTCCTTTAACTCCAGGTCTGTTTTTGAGGAGGAAACATTAGAACATGACTTAAAGCTCACTAGAGTCCATTTTGTGTGATACGGGACCTTTAATTTTGGTATGTCAACACAGAAAAATACATCCACAACATAAAAAGAGAAACAATTAAAAAGCAACATGTGACCAAAACTGAATGAAGCTGAATAAAGTTCTGTAAATTATTTTTTAATCTCATCTTGCGCCTTGTCTTGTTAGAATTCGGTCCGTCAAAGACTTTTATCCATGGAGATGTTATTGTTTTGTCTGGAATGTTCCACAGTACGGCATTAAACCTTTCTATCTTCATGGAGACCAAACCAGAGTTACAAGGTTACAGGTCAGATCGGTGGAGAGGCGACCCCGCTCACAGTCAGAACGTCTGTTTTTCTAAGTATTTTTGAGTTATAAATCCACCTGTGATTGAATAAACGTAAAGCAGAGCTGTGTAATGTCACACTGTGGAACATTCCAGGCAGAGCAGTGACGTATCCATAGAAATAAGCAGGTGACGGACCCCCCCCCAAACCAAAAGTTACGTAGCGCACTTTTAATACATACTGTTAATGAGAACGTTCTCACCTTTAGAAGTTTCTGCAGAGTCTGGAAGGTCTGAAGAGCCAACTGCAAAACAAACAAAACATTAAAGGTGCACTCATCTGCTCGTCTCCATGGAGATGTTATTACTATTTGATTTATAGTATTTACCTCTCTGGTGGGGACCAGGATGAGAGCCAAAGGACCCTGGGACCTGTGGACTTTGGGCTGACGAGCCTGAAGACTCTGAACCAGCGGGATGGCGTAGGACAGGGTCTTTCCTGCACCATATTTACATTTACACTTTTCCTGGACTACAGGAAGGTACAAGGATTCTGTCCAAAAACTGAACTAAACAGGAGTCCTGGTTCAGTCCCCGGTTCAAGCCTTTAGTTCAGTTCCTAGTTCAGTGTCTGGTAGGACTGGGCGGTATACCAGTTCATACCAAATACCAGTGTTTTGTTTTTTTTTAATGATATGAATTTTTCATTTACCCCAATACCGGTGAGTGTGTGCGTACAAAATGTCGGGAACACAGAGCGGCGGAATGTCGCGCCGGAACGTCGCGCCGGGGAACTGTTTTGCAGTAGCAACTGTTTTGAGAGCGGTGGAAGCGTAAGCTGTGTCCCAATTCGAGGGCTGCAGCCTCCACTGCTTTTTCGGCGGCTCCGAAGGTTGCGAAAGTCCACGGAGCCGCTCGCAGCGCCCAGACATGCTGCTAACGCTAATGCTAACAAGACGCACCACGCAAATTACGTACACGGATCAATAACCCTCGAATTGGGACACGGCTACAGTGTGTGTTGAGCGGTGAACAACATGGACATTGTTGTTAGAAACAGAGGAACTTGTACTGAAAAGAGGAGCCGTGTCAGGTGTGTGGAAGAACTTCGGCTTTAAAAAATCTGATGCCGATCAAACAAACATTCTGTAAATGTCGTCGGGCTAAAGTTGTAGCGACTCAGACGTCGCTCAAAGACGCGTTTGCTAAGGGGACCGCCTACGACAAGAAAAGCAAACGGTGGAACGATATTACCAACGCTGTTACTGTCCACTTCACCAAAGACATGGAACCACTTAGTACATGAAAAAAACACCGTCAAATACAGTGACACCGATAAAATTTTGAAAAATACCGTGATATCAATTTTTCATAAATTTTTCGTCAATTTTCTGTCAATTTTCAGTCAATTGTTGGTCAATTTTCGGTAATTTTTTTTGTCAATTTTGGGCAAATTTTTTGTCCATTTTCAGTCAATTTTCAGTCAATTTTAGGTCAATTTCGGTCAATTTCCAGTCAATTTTCTATCATATTTTGGTCAATTTTCTCTTCCACGTCTGCAGGAAACGTTCAAATCGGCGCCGCAACACAAAACGTCACTCAAAGACGCGTCTGCGAAGGGGACCGCCTACGACAAGAAACGCAAACAGTGGAACGATATTACCAACGCTGTTACTGTCCACTTCACCAAAGACATGGAACCACTTAGTCCTGTTGAGAAAGGAGCTTCAAGGAGATGATTAAAGCTCTGGACCCAGAGATGTTTCACCAAGTCACATTTACTGCAGGAATTATTCTCTAAATTATTAGGAAATGGAGTTAACACACAAAAAAAATTAGTGTCAAATACTGTGATACGAATATAATTTTGAAAAATATCGTGATATCAATTTTTGGTCGTACCGCCCAGCTCTAGTGTCTGGTTCAGTCTCTGGTTCAGTTCTATCTATCTTAGTCCTGGTTGAGTTCTGGTTCTGACCTGATCCAGTTTGGGACCTGACCACGGCGTCTCGTCCCGACATCAGCACCGGGATGGTCTTCTGCTGGACACTGGGGGACAGGAAGTGAAGTCACAGGAGAACAGGAAGTGGATAAAAACGTTTACTGATCAATAAATTGTGGTTCAGACCTGGTCATGGTCGACACGTTCAGGACTTTATTCAGCGTCGCCACCTGCAACAACCAATCACAGAAGAGCGTTTGAATCGGCCAATCAGAGCGGAGGAGCATTTGAATCAGCCAATCAGAGCGGAGGAGACGTGTTACCAGGCAGACATGGGACCAAGTCACACATGTGCAAGTCTCAAGTAAGTCTCAAGTCTTCACCTTCAAGTCACAAGTAAGTCTCAAGTATTTTTTTCTTGGGCAAGTCAAGTCAAGTCACAGGCTATGTCAAGTCAAGTCAAGTCAAGTCCTGTAATAGGTCAAGTCAAGTCCAAGTCAAGTCACCTTTGGCATATTGTTGTAATTTTAGCTGCAGAATCTGATCTTAAAGGAAAAGTAACGTTATTTTACAATCTGAGCCTTCTTTCGGTAATAAAACAAGTCGTTTGACTCACCCATAGCACGTTCGTGTCATTTGGAGCTGTTTGGTGAAAGTTATGTTGTAGCGTATCCGTTAACATGAGTATTCGGGGCATTACTTTGCGGTCTCCAAATAACACAAACTTTAGCACTTTTCAAATCATAGAAGCCCGATGTCTTAATGTAAGATCTCGTTTGAAGCAAAAGTGGCCTGTAATCCGAGATTTAGCCATAGTTTCGAGTAGATGAGGACGCCAGTGCGCATGTGCGGAGTGTGCTCTCAGCTCCCGGGACCCAAACATGAAACGCAAAGCTGAAAACTATGGCTAAATCTCGGATAACAGGCCACTTTTGCTTCAAACGAAATCTTACATTAAGACATCGGGCTTCTATGATTTGAAAAGTGCTAAAGTTTGTGTTATTTGGAGACCGCAAAGTAATGCCCCGAATACTCATGTTAACGGATACGCTACAACATAACTTTCACCAAACGGCTCCAAATGACACGAACGTGATATGGGTGAGTCAAACGACTTGTTTTATTACCGAAAGAAGGCTCAGATTGTAAAATAACGTTACTTTTCCTTTAATAAAGTGAAAGGCAATATATAAGAAAGTGTAAGTAATCATCACTGGCTAATGTGCCCAACCTGTTATAAAATATTTGTATTGTAAATACTCATGTTCAGTAAAATACATCATAGACTCAAACAAAACAGTGATAATGTAATTATTGGTTATTTATTGGTAAAAGTGATCTGTACATCGAAAACCAAACTGTTTCACATGTTTTCAACATTGTTTCAGCATTGAGTTGAAACCAGTAACAGCTAAAACAAACTTGTATTAAACTTTGTTACTCCCTAACTCACTCTGTCCCACACACACTTTCTAACGCACACACACACACACACACACACACACACACACACACAGAATATCCACAAGTAGCTATCCTTTTACAAAGTAACAATAACGGCTAAAACAAATACTTACAGTAAATTAAACTGTCACATTTCTTTGCTCTTTTCTTTGCACATTTCTCTCTCACACACTTTCTGTCACTCACACTCACACAGTCACATCCATAAGTCATTCCCTTTTTGTGAGGAAACAAATAATAGCTAAAACAAATAGCTTATTAATATTAAACTTTGTTACATTTCTCCTCTCACTCACTCACACTCACACACACACTCACGCACGCACGCACGCACGCACACACACACACACACACACCACTCCTCGCGTGCGTAATGGGTCAGGCACGGCTCCTCGAGAGCTCGTGTATTTAGACTACACCTTTGTAAGAGACTGACTAAGAGTAAAAAGTGATGAGAGTTTTGTTTATTATTATTATTTGAACGTAGACCCTCGGTCAAGTGATCTCCTGCATACCACAAAACCAAGCCAACAACTGATCTGAGCAACGCCAAGAGAGAGTACATTAACGCCACATAGCTCTCCACCACAAGCGCAAACACAGCGCAACTCTCACATCTGAGGGGACGAAACCAGGACTGGACCCGGTCTAGACCTGGACTAAACCAGGATTAAACCACCACGGGCCACTCTTTGCTGATTTCGTGCAGCTGGTTTGTGGCTCGGACTGAGAGTACGCGGTCCGGGCTCCGCGGATCGTTTTCGTGCTCGCAGCCCTGGTGTACGCGCGGCCTCGTGCCGGTGGTGGTGCACGTGGTGCATGCGTTGCGTCCCAGGACATGGCAGTGCCGTTGAATGAGCACGAAAACATTATGTGAACACGCAAGTCATTCAAGTCATCGTGTCTCAAGTCAAGTCCCGAGTCCTAGACTTCCAAGTCCGAGTCAAGTCTCAAGTATTTCATTTTTTGTCAAGTCAAGTCACAAGTCATAAAAACAGCGACTCGAGTCGACTCGAGTTCAAGTCACTAAGTCTCAAGTCCCCATGTCTGTTACCAGGTGGGGATGAAGGTCCAGATCCTCGAAAGACGAACGACTGAACACCTCCTCCTTCAACTGAGACACCGAGGACCTGAGGAGGCAAGGAGACAGGGAGCGAGGAGAGAGGAGGCAAGGAGACAGGGAGCGAGGAGAGAGGAGGCAAGGAGACAGGGAGAGAGGAGAGAGGAGGCAAGGAGACAGGGAGAGAGGAGATGAGGTGATAAAGAGAGAGGAGACAGGGAGTGAGAAGATGAAGAGTGAGGAACCAAGGAGACAAGGAGAGAAGAGTCAAGGAGAGAGGAGACAAGGAGTGAGGAGACAAGGAGTGAGTAGACAAGGAGTGAGGAGACGAGGAGAGAGGAACCAAGGAGAGAGGAATCAAGGAGAAAAGGAGAGAAGAGACAAGGAGAGAGGAGACAAGGAAACAAGGAGTGAGGAGAGAGGAACCAAGGAGAGAGGAAACAAGGAGAAAAGGAGAGAAGAGACAAGGAGAGAGGAGACAAGGAAACAAGGAGAGAGGAGTCGAGGAGAGAGGAGTCAAGGAGAGAGGAGACAAGGAGTGAGTAGACAAGGAGTGAGGAGACGAGGAGAGAGGAACCAAAGAGAGAGGAATCAAGGAGTAAAGGAGAAGAGGAGAGAGGAGGCGAGGAGTGAGGAGACAAGGATAAAGTAATCAAAAAGAGAGGGGACAAGGAGACAAAGAGGGAGGAGACAGAGAGAAGACAGGGAGAAAAGGAACAAGGAGATGAGGGTGAAGGAAGCAAAAGAGAGGAGATAGGGAGGAGACAAAGAAAGGAGATAAGGAAGAGGAGACAAGGAGATAGGAGATGAGAGGGAATTTTAGATCAATTTTATTAAACCATATTTATGTGGGTGTAAATGTTGGCTGCGATTGTCTGACCTCGGGATGACGGGGATCTCCGGGTTGTGCCTGAACAGCGAGGACGTCTTGAAGGATCCTTTGTTCGTCTCCTTCTCTCCTCTGTCCTCGCCTCTTCTCTCCTCGCCCGTGTCCTCGTCCTTTGCCGATCCGACCTTCAACCGTCTCTTCTTGACTTTAACCGGTCTGTCCTCACTTCCTAGCTCCTCGCCTCCTACATCCTTGCCTCCTCTGTCCTCGTCTCCTCCTTCCTCCTTCTTCCTCTTCTTCTTCTGCGGTTTTGTAGCGGCGCTGTCGTCAGGGGGCGGGACCTAAAGCATCAGAAGACGTATTACAGAATCTTATAAGCCCGAGGTTGGCGTTTTGAAGGCCGTAGTGACCACTGTCCACAGCCACGGCCCTTGGGCAAGACACTCTCCTGACCCAAGTCCTGATGGAGTGAGTGGCTCTAGGGAGGAACGATTACGATTACGATACCGATACTATTCCGATACCAAAACTGTTTGTTTTCAGTATTATCATCATTATTGTTTAACTATAAATAACGGTCCCCATAAAGATAAAACACCTGCAGTTCAACATGATAAAGAAAATACTTAAATAACCCCCCCCCCCAATATGGTATGACTTAGGGATGCAAATTATCGATTAATTAATTAATTGATAGTTGATTGACCTTATCGATCGATTAACGATTAACTGATAAGCTGCGTTTTTCACCTGAATTTTAGTGTTTCAATAGGATTTTTAAAGGTCCCATGGCATGAAATTTTCACTTTCTGAGGTTTTTGAACGTTAATGTGAGCTCCCCTACCCTGTTTAGGCCCCCCCACCCCCCCCACCCATGGTTAAAAGTTGCGAAATGTCTAAACTGAGCATTTGCGATCCTTTTCTGCGTTACAAAAAATCGGAGCTCAAACGGGCGATTTTGAACAAGGCACCTTATTGACGTCAGATCGAAAAAAGAAATGCAAATGCAGTTCCACCCCCGTCTGTCTGAACTCAGCGTCTCTGTAAATCACGCCCAGAGAGTTTGGACTGCGAATGCGCGAGGCAATGCGAAATGTGTTTTTTTATTTGCCTGGAGGCACGTCCGAGTGTTTCTAGGCTCGGAAGTCCTTTATCTGAGCCTCTGGACCTTTGAACAGCAGTGGTTTAATTTTATTTTCTGTGGAAATGTGTTTATTTTTCAATGGAACGCTTCAAATCTCTCCCCCCGTGCAAAAACAAGGAAATGGATCATCTGAGAGCTGACAGCGGGAGAGCGGAGAGTTTGGCCACGCCCCCACCCTCTACTATAGGCCAGCTCTTTTCTCCTCATTTGCATTCAAGCAACAACGCCCAGAATAAAGTGTTTGAGAGAGATATTTATGACTCTTTCTCATCTTATCTCTGTTTCTCATGCACTGAGTGTTGATTTTGAAGAAGGATTCATTTACAGTATTAGGGAACCATTAAGGAGCCATATAAAAGCATCAAGAAGTACCATGTCATGGGATCTTTAAGAATATAAGCTATAGTAACATAACACTGAGTCATAAATATATCATAGTATTATTATATTGTATATTCCTCAACTAATTATTCCTTAGTAAAAAGCAGACAAATGTATTGATGCTGAATAACAAAATACAGTAATCCTTCGCTCTATCGCGGTTCGCAGATTTATTATTATTAGGGCTGTCAGTTTAACGCGTTAATTAGATTAATTAATTACACAGCTAATTAACGCGTTATAAAAATTAACGCAATTAATTATGAGCGGCAATTCAATGCGCGCATTTTAAATTTGGCGCGCGGGGCCTTTGAACGGCGAGTTTATTGATAAAAACGTGACGGAGCAGGTCCGTCTTGTCCCTGGACAGCGATGACGCGATGAGAAATGCCGTGCTACCATTGGTCGACTTACAGAGACGAATGCACTTCTAATAGGGGAGAGCACGTGAAGACACACGAGCCCGTTTCCCTATCTGCTGCTCCGCGCTGAAACATTTTCAATTCCCATAACCTCTCCAGACTAAGGGTGCACATTTAGAAGTTTTGCCCATCACGCTAAATCACGCTAAACCCGATCATTTACTCACCCCGCGCTGCCTCCTCCTCCCTCCTCCCGTGGTGCGATGGTCCAGACACATCCACACCGGGAGTTTAAATCCTCCTCACGGGTTCCGGGGGTCATGTGAGCCATGAGTAATTTTCACGGGCAATTATTTGTATTCTCTGTATATTTGAAGCCTTGTATTTTGTAATGACTCCAGGCTTCTCTTATTCTCCAATGAACTTTATTAAACAGAAGTTCGGACTCACTCAACATTAACAGTCCAACACATGCAGCAGCGTAACTCTCCTCTTTTCCTCTCACACACCCACACCTGTCCCACGCATGCGCCCAACAGCCAACCCCTTAAAGGGATATGCCACCCCCAGGTCAAATTTGGGCATCTCCCCACAGTCCAGAGACTAAAACAAGTGATGAAAAGCGTTTTCCTGCTCACCCAGCCATTGTCCGAGTCTGTCGCCACTGACCGCCGCGCGCAGCTGCTGCTCCTCCGCCTTAGACTGGAGTCTAACATTGCCAGAGAAAGATTTCGGCCAAAAGGAATTCATTTGCTCGATGCTTTTCCCAATTACTTTCTGTGTAGTGCGCATTCATATCGAGTGCAAATAAATGTGCAAATCAACACGGAGAACTTGCCTTGGTCATTTTGGGTGGGAACTATTTTTCAGTGCGGAAGGACATGGCCGAATCACGCACCACGTTGTGCAACAGGGGAACTCCCTTCCCGGTGCGTAACTGGGATTCCCCTGGCAGCGTGCTGGGTGACACGGCCATGTTCTTCCGCACTGAAGTATGCACATTTATTTGCACTCGATATGAATGCGCACTACACAGAAATTAATTGGGAAACGCATCGAGCAAATTAATTCCTTTTGGCCGAAATCTTTCTCTGGCGATGTTAGACTCCAGCAGATACCGCGGCGGTCAGTGGCGACAGACTCGGACAATGGCTGGGTGAGCAGGAAAACGCTTTCCACCACTTATTTTAGTCTCTGGACTGTGGGGAGATGCCCAAGTTTGACCTGGGGGTGGCATATCCCTTTAAAGCCACAGACACCATTAACCCAGGTCATTACAATATTATTTATTGACGTTGCATGAAAGCTGCTGTACGTGCTCACCTTTTGGCACCAGAAATATTTGCCATGTATTAGTGGAATGGTGTAAATGAGCTTTCCAATGAATGTTACGTAACGTAACGTTACGGTGAATGGGGGTCTTGTCTTGGTTACAGTGGAGACAAAGAGAGTGAGTGAAAAACTTAGACTTAAAGGGGAAGTCTGCAGTCTTTTCACTGTAAAACTATAAATCACACGTTTGACACCTTTTTTGCACTGTGGGAGAGCACAATAAACCACCTAAAAAAATTATTTTAAAAATGTGATTAATTAGATTCATTCATTACAAATCCTGTAATTAATTAGATTATTTTTTTTTAATCGCCTGACAGCACTACTTATTTTTTTAATTTTTTTTCAATTTTCTTTTTATAGTGTAACATTTTTTATAGTGTATCATTGTGTTCTGCATCCTGATTGGCTGAGACTAGACCAGAACTAAATGTGGACTAGACCAGAACTAAACCAGGTCTAAACCAGGTCTAAACCTGGACTGGGCCTGGACTAAACCAGGACTGGACCAGGTCTAAACCAAGATTAAACCACCATGTGCCGCTGCTGGTTTCGTGCGGCTGGTTTGTGGCTCGGGCTGAGACTACGCATTCTGGGCGCCGCGGTTCGATCTCGTGCTCAGCAGTGCCGTTGGCGCCTGCAGCCGGCTGTGAGTCGAGCTTGGCGCAGCACGGTTGCCTTGTTTCGTGACCACGTGGGTGCGCGTGTCCGCGATTAGCAATTAATTACAATTAATGCATTTTGTTCGACCAACGTCTTGATCGACAATTAATCGTAAGTCCATTAATTGTTGACATACCTAGTGTGACTTAATTAACTAAGAGACTTGAGAAAACAAAATAAACCCACAAATTAACATTAGTGGTTCCCCCTTTAATGTGGCCCCCTTTAGCGCACCACTATGCGCTATTTATCGTATGACCAGGAAGTTTGGCCCCTGAACCAGAGAGCAGGAGGAGACAGTGGAAGGTCGGGATGTGGATCCGTGCACCCTCGCACGCACTAGGGAGGGAACAGAGTCCAGAGATCAGGGAAACAGTTTGTAAGTAGCAGGAGCAGCGAAATGTTTGCACCGGAGCCGCAAACCAGGGGGAGCGCTCCGAGCTCTGCCGTCTAATGCGCTCTCTCGGGCCAGAGAGAGAGAGGCTCCGGGCGGGGGGGCAGCTACAGGCGCCACATCACTGTGTCTCATTGAGATCCGCCTCCGGTCAGGAAATCCAGCAGGAGCAGAGCAGCCGACAGGGAATCACTCGTGGAGTCATTTCAGCAGATAATCTGTATATACAGATCGGGAATTTTCGCAGGTTGGATCGGAATTTCCGATCCGTGAATTACGTTGATTTCGGAACCCGATACCGATATTGGATTGGATCGGCCCATCCCTAGCGCCTATTAGTTATTATTAGCCTGTTCACTTGTAAGCGGATGTTTACAGTGAGCGAGAGCTGCTGCAGAGCGAGGCAAGGTCTGACAAAGATCACTTTAGGATTTAAAAATGTTACGACGGTCAAATCTGACCGTCCAAAAAGCACAAGAGAAAAACAATGAGCTCTGACCTTTGCTGAAGGACGTTCAAGGAGGACTTCCTGGAGGTTCACATGGAGCGACTCTTCTTCCTGATGGAGGCGCTGCTGCTTTTTCTAAACAAACACAAGCAAAAATGAAACAATTCAACAAAGGAGTTGTAGGTTAAAGGTGCACATGTTTCTGCTGGAGGGTCTGTTTGTCTCCAGGCAGATGTGAAGACCACCAAAAGCTTTAAAGGGATAGTTTTTTTTTTTTTTATGTGAATCTGTACGGCGCCCCCTTCAGCAGTGTCGTCCATTAAAGATCCCATGACATGGTACTTCTTGATGCTTTTATATGTTGCCTTAATGGTTCCCTAATACTGTAAATGAATCCTTCTTCAAAATCAACACTTAGTGCATGAGAAAGACACATGTACAGAGTCAGAGTCATAATCTCTCTGTCTGAACAACTCATTCTGGGCCTTGTTGCTTGAATGCAAATGAGAAGGACACAGATTGGTTAGAGGAGTGGGTGGGGTGGGGGGGGCCAAATGCGCTGCTGGTTCCTTGTTTTAGCGGTGCGCTGTGCCTGGCCCCACTTCCGTGTGTGTAAGCGCGAAGGAGGAAAGGAGAGCCTTTTCAATGAAAAAAAACACATTTTCACAGAAAATAAAATTAAACCACTGCTGTTTCAGAGGTCCAGAGGGTCAGGTAAAGGACTTCCGAGCCTAGAAACACTCGCTCGTGCCTCCAGGCAAATAAAAAAACGCATTTCGCATTG
>JAVJIX010000187.1:427500-432500 GCA_036785185.1 Paratrypauchen microcephalus | reverse complement strand
GGGGCCGGTTTGTAAAGTAGTCCAAGATCCACTCAGCCAGGTCACAGGTCACACAAAATATGAGCATGCATCAAAATTAAGATAAATAATAATAATAATAAGTATGCACAATCAACTAAAAACACAACACTGTAAGGTTAAAAGGCACAGGAACGCTGCACAATAAATGTCTTTGATTGTGAGCAGTGAACAAACAGCAGTTAAAGTGACTCCAGTTCACTAATATATAATATCACTACAATAAAGTGACTCAGATGATTGTGAACAGTGCAGTGATGGACAGTGGTGGTTAAATAAATAAGTAGCAGGTAAAGTGACTTTAAATGATATTGCACATTGTTGTTATTACTATGGAGATGACACATGGTTGCTATGGAGATGAACATGACTAGCATTGATCATTGTACAGTCTGACAGCAGCAGGAAGGAAAGATCTGCAAACTCTCTCTTCAGCAACATTTATCCGTGAAGATAAAAGGAGAAATTCAATTTGTCAACTGGACAAAGTTTATTTGGTCGAAGACGTTTCGCAGCTCATCCAAGGACACGCTGAGAAAGACACGTAGAGGACATTCTGAAGGACACGCGGAGGACATTCTGAAAGACATATAGAGGACATGTACAGGACATTCTGAAGGAGACGTAGAGGACATTCTGAAGGACACATAAGAGGACATTCTGAAGGACACGTAGAGGACATTCTGAAGGACACATAAGAGGACATTCTGAAGGACACGTAGAGGACATTCTGAAGAGTGACGGCAGCAGGTGGGACAGACTCCTGAAGGTGCACATCCAGCAGGGGGCGTCCAGCCCAGACGTCTTCTGTCCCAGAGGAGGACAGAGGACATCAGCTTCTTCCTCTTCCCTGATTCTAGAGGAATTTTCCACAAATAATAAAAACAAAAATAAATCACCAGACTGGAGCTCGAGTTTTTTATTTTCACAGTTTGGGGCAGTGGTAAACAGTGTAAACATCCAAAACCAACTGGATTTTGGCGAAAAATAAAGAAACCAAAATTCCAACAAATAACACTGAGGTTCCTCTTATGATTGGAGATTTTTCTAAGATATTTTTTTTAATTTTTCGATTATCTTTCCCTTTTTGTTCTAGGTGCACAGATTTATGCGAGCTTACAGGAATATTAACGTTTTTTACAATCTGAGCCTTATTTCGGTAATAAAACACATTGATTTACTCGCCCATATCACTTTAGTGACATTTGGAGCAGTTGGGTAGATTTGGTAGGTTAGGATATCCGGGTAACGTGAGTCCTCGGGGTCAACAAATAACACAAACTTTAGCACTTTTCAAATCACAGAAGCTCGATGTGTCAGCGTAGAGTTTAAGTGGAGTCCAAAGTGGCCTGAAACCCGATATCCAGCTATAGTTTCATTTCATGACGTCATCATAGAGGACAGCGCGCATGTGCGAATTCCCAGCTGATTCGCAGATAAAGACCGCTCTGAACTTTTCTGTTGCGAGCGACACATGGCTGAAGATTGGGACTTTGAGGCTGAAGAGGACTTATTTGAGTATGATGGTCATTCCTATCGTTTTGAGCCTGAGTATACAGATGAGGAGGTATTAGAGAGAAGGAAGCAGAGACAGTTTTAGGAGCACCAGAGAACTTGCCTGGTTTACACCAGACCATATCACAGTGAGATATGGTCTGGAAGCCACCTTCGAAATATCTCGTAATGGAGGTGTGGTTTACGATCGCCAACGGCCGTTTATTGGGCGTAACGAATGTCTATCATTTGGCGTATACGTAGCCCATAGCCAATTATGTCAGTTGTCAGTTCAAACTACAAGCTTCCGTTTGTCACGTAGTACGCGTCACCGTCTTGCCACCCCTCCCCGCTCTCTGATTGGCTCCCAGAATCGGGAGAGCTTGCTTGCCATAATCGCCAGGCTGTCTTTCAGATCGGAACGAACGAAAGACGGCCTGGGATTTCCCAGGTTACCAGAGAACAGCCATTGGTATCGCATTACTTCTCAGAATCGTGCGCTGAATCCGCTGGACTTCTTTCTTTTCCTTTGCTGGTAAAAAATCGTCCGGACTGAAGTGGGTACTGCAAACACGATGGTCCAAACGTCTTACAGCTTTGCCTTTCATGTCTGGGTCCATTCTCAAAGCAAGTAGCTCCGGATTGTGATGCAGAAGCCTGTGAAAACTCAACTTCGTCCAAGATTCCATTTTGTTGTCGCAACTGGGATAAATGCATGTTCGCACCATTTTCTCAAGCGGAGATGTTTTCGTCTTCTTAGCTTCTTTCGGACTGTAACCGAGATCTGACAGCACATGCGCACTGTCCTCTGTGATGACGTCATCAGATGATAATATATTGTGCCCCGAGCACTCATGTTACCAGGATATCCTAACCTGCCAAATCACAGAACTGCTCCAAATGTCACTAAAGTGATATGGGCGAGTAAATCGTGTTTTATTACCGAAATAAGGTTCAGATTGTAAAAAACGTTAATATTCCTTTAAACGATCCCTGATCACGTCCTCGACAGAGACATTTTGTGCAAATTGTTTTACTATTTAAACTCTGCAGAACATCGTCTCTTCATCATAATCAGACCTGGACTAGAACGAGTCTGAAGAACGTTTGTGGGCGTCATGTCCACCTGAACCCGAGGGGAAGAGGAAATGTTACAGAAAACAGTTGCGGACGTTTGAAATACCCGGTTCGTTCAAAGGCTTTGGTTTCTCTGAGACAAAAGACGAGTTTAAGGCACTTTCCACGGAGCTTAGCAGCAGGTTTAGTTAGTCCCGGTTTAAATCTGGTTTAGTCCAGGTTTAGACTTGGTTTATTCCTAGTGTTGTCAATGTTTAGACTTGGTTGAGACCTGAGTCCAGTTTTAGATTTCCTTCCTTTTCCTGATCTGTACCAGCGACGGTTTTAGTCCTGATGGAGTCCTCGACCAGACCCTGTTCAGTCCAGGTTCCAGTCCGTTTCAGTTGAATCCCTTTGGACTCCCTGATCTAAACCGATCCAGATCCCGGTCAGGAGTCCGGTCAGGAGTCCGGTCCGGTCTCGTTGTAGTCCATGAGGCTGAGCTCCAGTCTGCGCTGTCGAACTGCCAGTGTGAGGTCTCCGTGGGCGGATCTGCCGCTTCGACCGACGCCGGCCCAGTTCTGCGGGCGGTTTGGCGGACTCGCAGCCAGGAGCATTTCTTCTTGCACTTCCTCTGCTTCCTCCTCGAGCACCGCCTCCTCTGAGCCGTGATTGGGTGCTGGCTCTAGGCTCGGAAGCGCTCGCAGCTCTTGACTGTGGCGGACTTTTCCCTCCCGCTCCCTTTGTCCCGCCCCCTCTGGATTGTCATTGGCTGCTCCGTCAGATGCCGCGCTGTGATTGGCTTCTTCGGACTCAAACTCCACATGGCTCTCTTCTTCCTCCTCTGGGCTGTGATTGGTTGTTTCTTCTCTCTCCGGGCTCTGATTGGCCGGTCCGAACAGTCGCCGTGCTTCCCGTTCGAGGAAGGAGCCGACGGTCAGCGGCGACTCGACGGGAGGCGAGTACAGAGGCTGCAGTTTGGCGTTGGCGCTGTTCGTGATGTTGACAGAAGGCGAGGGGCGGGGCCTGCGGAGAACACACAAATGACGTTCAAATGAAAATCGACACATATTTGGTTCTTTTGAGACTCGGCGCTCACAGACCTGCTGTAGACCCAGTCCTGGTGCTGGTCCTGGTCCTGGACTTGGATCTGGCTGTAGAGGTGAAGAAGCTCCGTCTGGAGGCTCTGGGTGATGGACCTGAGAGCCACACACCGAGACTCAGAGGCAGAGAGCTGCGACCTGAGGGGAAAAGGGATTAAACCAGGACTACACCAGGACTACACCAGGACTATAACAGGACTACACCAGGACTAAACCTGGACTATAACAGGACTAAACCAGGACTAAACCAGGACTACACCAGGACTACACCAGGACTAAACCTAGACTCTAACAGGACTACACCAGGACTAAACCTGGACTCTAACAGGACTACACCAGGACTAAACCTGGACTCTAACAGGACTAAACCAG
Source organism: Paratrypauchen microcephalus (assembly GCA_036785185.1). Classification (NCBI taxonomy): domain Eukaryota; kingdom Metazoa; phylum Chordata; class Actinopteri; order Gobiiformes; family Gobiidae; genus Paratrypauchen; species Paratrypauchen microcephalus. The sequence continues at coordinate 428,457 of JAVJIX010000187.1, read as the reverse complement.
GACTAAACCAGGACTACACCAGGACTAAACCTGGACTCTAACAGGACTACACCAGGACTAAACCTGGACTCTAACAGGACTACACCAGGACTAAACCTGGACTCTAACAGGACTACACCAGGACTAAACCTGGACTATAACAGGACTACACCAGGACTAAACCTGGACTCTAACAGGACTACACCAGGACTAAACCAGGACTACACCAGGACTACACCAGGACTAAAACAGGACTACACCAGGACTAAAACAGGACTAAAACAGGACTACACCAGGACTAAAACAGGACTACACCAGGACTACACCAGGACTAAACCAGGACTATAACAGGACTAAACAGGACTACACCAGGACTAAACCAGGACTAAACCAGGACTACACCAGGACTAAACCAGAACTAAACCAGGACTAAACCAGGACCAAACCAGAACTAAACCAGGACTAAAACAGGACTAAACCAGGACTAAACCAGGACTAAACCAGGACTCAAAAAGGACTAAACTAGGACTACACCAGGACTACACCAGGACTAAAACAGGACTACACCAGGACTAAAACAGGACTAAAACAGGACTACACCAGGACTACACCAGGACTAAAACAGGACTACACCAGGACTAAAACAGGACTAAAACAGGACTACACCAGGACTAAAACAGGACTACACCAGGACTACACCAGGACTAAACCAGGACTAAACAGGACTACACCAGGACTAAACCAGGACTAAACCAGGACTAAACCAGGATTAAACCAGGACTAAACCAGGACTAAACCAGGACTAAACCAGGACTCAAAAAGGACTAAACTAGGACTACACCAGGACTAAAACAGGACTAAACCAGGACTAAACCAGAACTAAACCAGGACTATAACAGGACTAAACCAGGACTAAAGAGAAAAGTCTCCAATCAGCTAAAGACAAGTGAGAAAAAACAGCGGCGACAAATTCCCTCA
>JAVJIX010000187.1:327500-422500 GCA_036785185.1 Paratrypauchen microcephalus | reverse complement strand
AAGGACTAAACCAGGACTAAACTGGGTCTGAACAAGGACTAAACCAGGACTAAACTGGGTCTGAACAAGGACTAAACCAGGACTAAACTGGGCCTGAACAAGAACTATATCAGGACTAAACTGGGTCTGAACAAGGACTAAACCAGGACTAAACTGGGTCTGAACAAAAACTAAACCAGGACTAAACTGGGTCTGAACAAAAACTAAACCAGGACTAAACTGGGTCTGAACAAGGACTAAACCAGGACTAAACTGGGCCTGAACAAGGACTAAACCAGAACTAAACCAGGACTAAATTGGGTCTGAACAAGGACTAAATCAGGACTAAACTGGGCCTGAACAAGGACTAAACCAGGACTAAACCAGGACTAAACTGGGTCTGAACAAGGACTAAACCAGGACTAAACTGGGTCTGAACAAAAACTAAACCAGGACTAAACTGGGTCTGAACAAAAACTAAACCAGGACTAAACTGGGTCTGAACAAGGACTAAACCAGGACTAAACTGGGCCTGAACAAGGACTAAACCAGAACTAAACCAGGACTAAACTGGGGCTGAACAAGGACTAAACCAGGACTAAACCAGGACTAAACTGGGCCTGAACAAGGACTAAACCAGGACTAAACTGGGCCTGAACAAGGACTAAACCAGGACTAAACCAGGACTAAACTGGGCCTGAACAAGGACTAAACCAGGACTAAACTGGGCCTGAACAAGGACTAAACCAGGACTAAACTGGGCCTGAACAAGGACTAAACCAGGACTAAACTGGGTCGGAACAAGGAGGAGCTGGAGGAAGTGTCCGGGGTGAGGAAGTCTGGGAGTCCCTACTTAGACTGTTGCCCCGGCGACCCGACCCCGGATAAGAGGAAGAACATGGATGGATGGATAATTCTGATATTTTAAACATTAATTCAGGGATGAAAGTGTCTCGGCTTTTTTCAGCCGCGTTGGTACGCCCCTGTGATATACGCTGTTGCGAAGGACCTGCGCGCGCGCGCGGGCTCAGTTACGTGCGGCGTCCGCCTGCGGCGTCCGCCTGCGGCTCACATGGGCTCACACGGTACATTTTTTATACGAGACGCGTACTTCTGTTTCTGAATACGGGACGATTCCATTTTTCAAGGGACGGTTGGTGACACTAAACACAACTATACGTATATATACACCCAAAATCTTTCCTAACGAATTTTCACAGAAAAAAAAAAAAAACACGCGGCTGAAAAAAAAAAGCGGAGATCCGCTAAAAGGCGTAAGTCTTTCATCCCTGTTAGACAAAATGAAGGTATTTTCTTATCTTTTTATTTGTCAAGTCATAATTTCTATGTACATTAGAGGAGTTTTGGCAGAAGTAAAACTTGAAACCTAAGAATCAGCCAGAGTGGGAAGGACATTGTAATTTCTTTAGTAAAACCTTAAATATAATGACCTTAAAGGGAAAGTGCCTTTTTTTAAATTTTTTTTTTTATGTTAATCTGTATGGCGTCCCCTTCAACAGTGTCATGAGAACACTGATTTACCCATGACAGCGTGCTCTGGTCCCGGTTCTCCTCCGGTAACGTAGCTCGTGAACGTAGTTCCGGTAAGTTAGCCAGGACAGTTAATAAAGCTTGTTTTTCCTTTTCAAAACAAAACATTTGTCCTAAAGGTGATACAGTCATACCTCACCTTACGAAATTAATTCGTTCCAGAAGTGGTTTCGTAACGTGATTTTTTCGTAACTTGAATTTTCTTTCGTATTCAGAGACGAAAATTTTGCGTAAACGCATTTTGTACCTTGGATTATTCGTTAGTTGGGTCTTTCGTCAGGTATGACTGTATATTTGTGTCCCAAACAGTTGTCCACAAAAAATCCAGCAGCGTATTTTCACATTCGCATATCTCGTCCCGATTCGTATCACTGCACGCCTATTACTTATTATTAGCCTGTTAACCTTTAGCGGAAGTGAACGGCGGATGCGGTCCGCCGTAAGCGAATGTTTACAAGTGCACAGGCTAATAGAGCTAACGTGGGCGCATTGATACGAATCTAGAGAAAATATGCAAATGCGAAATACGATGCTGGATTTTTCGTGGACAACTGTTTGGGACGCAAATATGTCACCTTTCGGACAAATGTTTTGTTTTGAGAAGAAAAACGAGCTTTATTAACTGTCCTGGCTAATTTACCGGAACTACGTTCACGAGCTACGTTACCGGAGGAGAACCGGGACCAGATCACGCCGTCATGCATAAGTCTGTGTTAATCTTACGACACTGTTGAAGGGGACGCCGTACAGATAAAAAAACGCACTATCCTTTTAAGTGTTTGTGTAAATAATCGTTCACTCTTTAAAACGAGCTCGGCCCTCACCATGGCGTTGTGCTGCTCCTCCAAGGCCGTGGTCTGGATCACTCTCCTCAGAAGCCGCCGGTTTCTCATGGCGTGTTGTTGTCTCTTAAACCTCTCGAACTGGAGCTGATTCTGGACCAGCAGCAGCTCGATGCTCAGCTCCTCCGCCGACACTGCAGGGGGCGCTATGGAGGGGGCCAGGGGGGCGGGGCCTGGAGAACAGCCACGGAAATATCGTGAGGTCGGTTCTAGCGTTCTGATGTTGTTCCCTCCTCGAAAACAGAGCTGGACTTGTGTGACGACGTTAGAACTATAGTGTAACATGGGCCCTTTAAAGCTGCATTGTGTAACTTTTCTGGTGGAGGGTCCGTCAAACACTTTTCTCCACGGAGATGTTGTTGCTTTGTCTGGAATGTTTCACAGTATGGCATTAAACCTTTGTGAAATCAATACAGTTTTATCTTATCTACAGGTCAGATCTATTAATCTTGATATAGTCCTTGTTCAGACCCAGTTTAGTCCTGGTTTAGTCCTTGTTCAGACCCAGTTTAGTCCTGATATAGTTCTTGTTCAGACCCAGTTTAGTCCTGGTTTAGTCCTTGTTCAGACCCAGTTTAGTCCTGGTTTAGTTCTTGTTCAGACCCAGTTTAGTCCTGGTTTAGTCCTTGTTCCGACCCAGTTTAGTCCTGGTTTAGTCCTTATTCAGGCCCAGTTTAGTCCTGGTTTAGTCCTTGTTCCGACCCAGTTTAGTCCTGGTTTAGTCCTTGTTCAGGCCCAGTTTAGTCCTGGTTTAGTCCTTGTTCCGACCCAGTTTAGTCCTGGTTTAGTCCTTATTCAGGCCCAGTTTAGTCCTGGTTTAGTCCTTGTTCAGGCCCAGTTTAGTCCTGGTTTAGTCCTTGTTCAGACCCAGTTTAGTCCTGGTTTAATCCTTGTTCAGGCCCAGTTTAGTCCTGGTTTAGTCCTATAGCTCAGACTTGATTTAGTCCTGGTTTGGAACTGGTTTTTCCATGGTTTAGTTCAATCCTGAAGGTCCTGGATTATGGAACGTTGCCATTTTAGTCCTTTAATATTCTGACGGACCCCCAAACTAAAAGTTACATAGTGCAACTTTAGAGTGTTTTGTGTTTGTGTGGTGGATTTTACCTGTGGAGCTGCGGTCCAAACTCTTGTTCATGGCTGATCTGAAACACACCGATGAAGAAGATGAGAAGGTTCTACCCCAGCCGTCGTTCAAAACTATTTCCTTTGTGGATCAATAAAGTTTGTCTACGTCTAAATGCCCTCGCACCCCCACACTTCTGTCATACATGAGACTTTTGAGTGTTTTTATTTTTATTTTCATGACTATTTACGATGTAGATTCTCACTGAAGGCACCAAAACGATGAATGAACACAGATGGAATGTAGTGAAGAAAAAAAATGACTTAGACCTGGGCGGTGTGACCAAAAATTGATATCACGGTATTTTTCAAAATTATATCAGTGTCACGGTATTTGACGGTATTTTCTGATCTGTTCTAATGTCGTTTCCTCGTCACAAACAAACCTGGAGTTGTGTTTTTTTGTTTCATTCACACATGTTTAACACACAAACCCTGCAGATTTAGGGTTCTGCGTTCTTCTCTCAAACAAAAAACACTCTGTTCCACCTCGTGATGTCATCATGTGGTGATACAGAAAGCGCTCCACTGTGTTTTTACACTCCACACACCTTCACGAGAATCATTTGGATCATTTCAGCCCTGGAATTGCCGATCTCGACTGAGCTGTTAACATGGAAACTACCACTTCATGACATCACAAGGTGGAACAGAGTGTTTTAGAGCTTTAGAGATGCAGACAGACAAATAATAAAGAGTTACTCAAACATGTGAATGAAACAAAACACAACTCCAGGTCTGTTTTTAAAGGAATCTTAACTTTTTTTTTTACAATCTGAGCCTTATTTCGGTAATAAAACAAGTTGTTTTACTCACCCATAGCACTTTGGTGTCATTTGGAGCAGTTTCGTAGATGTTGTGGTTTAGCGATATCCGTTAACGTGAGTGCTTGGTGCAGGCGATTGCCGTCACCAAATAACACAAACTTTATCACTTTTCAAATTCCAGAAGCTCAATGTCTTAGTCTACACTTTCGTTTGAGTCAAAAGTGCCTCTAATCTGAGATTTATCCATAGTTTGGAGTAGATGAGGAGGACAGTCGCATGTGCTCAGTCACAGCTGATTTGCAGATAAGAAGACGCTCATAACTTTTCTGTTGCGAGCGACACATGGCAGAAGATTGGGACTTTGAGGCTGAAGAGGACTTATGGAGGACTGAGGACTGAAGAGGAGTATACGGATGAGACAGAATGGATACAGAAAGAATGAAGCGGAGACAGTTTTAGGAGCAGCAGAGAACAGCCATCGGTTTCACATTACTTCTCAGAATCGTGCACTGAATCCGCTGGCCTTCTTTCTTTTCCTTTGCTGGTAAAAAATGGTCCTGACTGAAGTGGGTACTGCAAACACGATGGTCCAAACGTCTTACAGCTTTGCCTTTCATGTTTGGGTCTCGAGAGCTGAGAGCGAAATCAGCTGTGACTGAGCACATGCGACTGTCCTCCTCATCTACTCCAAACTATGGATAAATCTCGGATTAGAGGCACTTTTGACTCAAACGAAAGTGTAGACTAAGATATTGAGCTTCTGTAATTTGAAAAGTGATAAAGTTTGTGTTATTTGGTGACTGCAATCGCCTGCCCCAAGCACTCACGTTAACGGATATCGCTACACCACAACATCTACGAAACTGCTCCAAATGACACCAAAGTGCTATGGGTGAGTAAAACAAATAAGGTTCAGATTGTAAAAAAAAAAAACATTAATATTCCTTTAAGGAGGAAAAACAGTAGAACAGGATGCGTGAAAAGTCCCTCAGTCGTCCAGGTAGAATCCATGATCAAAGGAGAAGTTCAATTTGTCAACTGGACAAAGTTTGTTTGGTTGAAAACGTTTCGCCGCTCATCCGAGAGGCTTCGTCAGCTCTGGCCCTCATGATGGTTCGACCCTGTTTATATCTAGCTGCAAGGGAGGAGCTAGCTTCCCTGAACAAAGCTCTGACCCATCCCCGCTACTCTCTTTTGTTTTACGAATTCCTCTGGCGTCTTGTATTAGCATATCTATTAGCCCGCTCACTACACTGAAACCATCAGCTAATCTGTCTCTTTGTATTTCAGATTTCTCTGGCGTCCAATTCCCTATTCAAGACAACGACCCTCTCCACCCCTCTGCAATGGCTTGTCTGTCCTAATGATTCTTTGTTTGAGAATCGAATTATAGATGGGAGACAAGTTGTGTCTAACTCCCCCATTTCTGTTTAACGACGGATTCTCTTTTTTGACAAAAATAGCCTCTTTAACTCCCCTCTCAAACCAGTTCTTTTCCCTGGCTAAGATCTGAACCTCACTGTCCTCAAATGAATGGCCCGCGGCTTCTAGGTGAAGATGAACGGCAGATGACGGTCCACTCTGGCCCGCCCGCCTGTGTTGGTACATCCTCTTGTGAAGTGGCTGCTTGGTTTCCCCAATATAGCGCTCACTGCAGTCTTCACTACACTGACTGAGGCGGGTCAGAGTGGACCGTCATCTGCCGTTCATCTTCACCTAGAAGCCGCGGGCCATTCATTTGAGGACAGTGAGGTTCAGATCTTAGCCAGGGAAAAGAACTGGTTTGAGAGGGGAGTTAAAGAGGCTATTTTTGTCAAAAAAGAGAATCCGTCGTTAAACAGAAATGGGGGGGTTAGACACAACTTGTCTCCCATCTATAATTCGATTCTCAAACAAAGAATCATTAGGACAGACAAGCCATTGCAGAGGGGTGGAGAGGGTCGTTGTCTTGAATAGGGAATTGGACGCCAGAGAAATTTGAAATACAAAGAGACAGATTAGCTGATGGTTTCAGTGTAGTGAGCGGGCTAATAGATATGCTAATACAAGACGCCAGAGGAATTCGTAAAACAAAAGAGAGTAGCGGGGATAGGTCAGCTTTGTTCAGGGAAGCTAGCTCCTCCCTTACAGCTAGATATAAACAGGGTCGAACCAGCATGAGGGCCAGAGCTGACGAAGCCTCTCGGATGAGCGGCGAAACGTTTTCAACCAAACAAACTTTGTCCAGTTGATAAATTGAACTTCTCCTTTGATCACAGTAGAACAGGACTTAAAGGGATATGCCACCCCCAGGTCAAATTTGGGCATCTCCCCACAGTCCAGAGACTAAAATAAGTGGTGGAAAGCGTTTTCCTGCTCACCCAGCCATTGTCCGAGTCTGTCGCCACTGACCGCCCCGGTATCTGGTGCTCCTCCGCCTTAGACTGGAGTCTAACGTCGCCAGAGAAAGATTTCGGCCAAAAGGAATTAATTTGCTCGATGCGTTTCCCAATTACTTTCTGTGTAGTGCGCATTCATACCGAGTGCAAATAAATGTGCAAATCAACACGGAGAGCTTGCCTTGGTCATTTTGGGTGGGAACTATTTTCCAGTGCGTAAGAATACAGCCGTATCACGCAGCACGCTACCAGGGGAATCCCAGTTACGCACCGGGAAGGGAGTTCCCCTGTTGCACAACGTGGTGCGTGATACGGCTGTATTCTTACGCACTGGAAAATAGTTCCCACCCAAAATGACCAAGGCAAGCTCTCCGTGTTGATTTGCACATTTATTTGCACTCGATATGAATGCGCACTACACAGAAAGTAATTGGGAAACGCATCGAGCAAATTAATTCCTTTTGGCCGAAATCTTTCTCTGGCTACGTTAGACTCCAGTCTAACGCGGAGGAGCTGCAGATACCGCGGCGGTCAGTGGCGACAGACTCGGACAATGGCTGGGTGAGCAGGAAAACGCTTTCCACCACTTATTTTAGTCTCTGGACTGTGGGGAGATGCCCAAATTGGCATATCCCTTTAAAGCTCACAAGAATCAGTTTTGCGTAATTTAGGAACTTTTCAACATTTTCTTTCTTTGCTCCTTAACTCCATGTCTTGCTTTACATATTTTGTACCTTCTGCATGGATCTAAAATGTAAACAGTAGTTTAAAAAAAAAAAAAACATTGAGTGTGTCCAAACTTGTGCCTGGTAGTGAATGTGATTTTATTATCAAAGCAGGTCATGTCTAGACTGACCTGAGCAGCTGCTGGTGGGCGTGCTCTCCCTGCAGGATCAGCAGGTCTTGGACTGGTTTCAGTTGGTCCAAAAGTTCCAGAGGAGACACAGGACTGTGGTCCAGCTCTGCTCTCTGCAGCGCCTCCTGCAGGCCAAACAGAACAGGTTCAGTCCTGAATCTGTACTGTCTCAGACCAGGTTCATCCTTACTTTAGACTTTAAAGTGCAGATGAAGGTTGGACAGAGGTAAAAGGTACGGCAAAAGGTTAATTTCTTCATGTTACAACTAGGGCTGTCAGTTTAACGCGTTAATTAATTAATTACACTGCTAATTAACGCGTTATAAAAATTACACCTGGTTTAGTCCTGTTTTAGTCCTGGTTTAGTGCCTGATTAGTCCTGGTTTAATCCTGGTTTTAGTCCTGGTTTTAGTCCTGGTTTAGTCCTGGTTTAGTCCCGGTTTAGTCCTGTTTTAGTCCTGCTTTAGTCCTGGTTTAGTACTGCTTTAGTCCTGGTTTTAGTCCTGGTTTTAGTCCTGGTTTTAGTCCTGGTTTAGTCCTGTTTTAGTCCTGCTTTAGTCCTGGTTTTAGTCCTGGTTTTAGTCCTGGTTTAGTCCTGTTTTAGTCCTGGTTTAGTCCTGGTTTAGTCCTGGTTTAGTCCTGGTTTAGTCCTGGTTTAGTGCCTGATTAGTCCTGGTTTAATCCTGGTTTAGTCCTGTTTTAGTCCTGGTTTAATCCTGGTTTAGTCCTGTTTTAGTCCTGGTTTAGTCCTGGTTTAGTCCTGGTTTTGTCCTGTACACACAAGCCGCTGCGTTCTTCTAATATCTCCATTTGATGCAGAAATATGACTCACCCCGTGTCACCGTGTTGTCAGAGAATTCGCGTGTCTCCACTAGTATTCGCGAATGCGCTTATATCCACGGACTTTGTGCTGCTAAAGTATCCGACCGCACTTTGTACATGTGCTCCGGAGAAACGGACGTGTCCCGAAGGTCTCCCGAACGTGTCATGTGTCCAAGTAGAAGTTAAAAGTCAATTTTCATGTCCTTTAGTGTCCTGCAGTGCCGCTTACAAATGCACAAGCTCCTCACAGCTGATCGGCGAACAGGGGAAACCCCTTCGGCGCTCCTCGCAACGGGATTGGCGGACGCGCGAGCGTGGGGAAAATATGTTGATTTATACACGCCCCGTTTCTTTCCGAAAAACAAGCCAATTTGAAATTAAAAATGTATGTTTTTAACATCACAAATGCTGTTATCTGAAACATGGAGAGGCTTCTTCATGGTCTCAACTAGCACATTCTGCAAAAAATCGAAAATCACAAATTTTGAAAAAAAATACTTCTAATGCAAATTTCTCCGTTTCACTAATCCCGGGATGCGGCCGGTTTTAGCGTGGTCGGACACATATTGTACGTTTGGACTATATCGTGGATGAGCTGACAAATTGAAATTCTCCTTTTGCCTTTTACCACAGGTGCTATCCCACCGAACCAGGAGAAAATTACAAAATATCTGAATCTGTCAAACGCCGTTTTAAACGACTAAAACACTGACAAACCTTAGTTTTTTTGGCCACAAACAGCGGCGCAGCTCGAGGCAGAGCCAGTTCATAAAGCGCCTCATATGATTGGTCAGGAACAGGGTGGGCGGGGCAGCGGCTGTGGTCACGTGTTGGGAGGCGGGGCTTCATTACATCACTCTGTCCATCCTGATCTGTGATTGGCTGCTTGTGCTGCTGCTTCTGGGATAAAAGATTCAGAGTTCACTTCATACCAGAGTTTGCAAAGTCGGCACCTTCTCAGTGAACGAGGGAATAATTTAACCTGGAGGTCGCAGGAGACGGGTGAGAGCTCAGGGGGCGGAGCTACGGGTACGGAAGCCTGGAAGGGTGACGTCACACCTGCGAAGAGCCAGCGTTAAAGGAGCGGCATTCGATAAACATTGATCTCAAGTAAAAAAGGGATTATGTGATTACCTGGTGTGGAGGGGGCGGGGCCTGGTGTGGAGGGGGCGGGGCCTGGAGTGGAAGGGGAGGGGCCTGTAGTGGAAGGGGTGGAGCCTGGAGTCAAATGGGCGGGGCCTGGAGTTGAGGAGGCGGGGCCTGGTGTGGAGGGTGCGTGTCTTTCAGGTGGAGGCGTGGACATGCCGCAGTGCGACGAGGGGCTCCAGTCCAGATCTACAGCCTGAGCACAGACACAAGGGTCATGTTTGTGTGCTGCAAATGGACAAGGGCTGTTATTTCATTCAGGGATTTTAGGTTCTGTCACTTGTGTTCACTTCTCTTTCTTGATCATGAATACGTTTGTTTGATTAAACTGCAGCAGAGATTCTAGAATAAGTAAACATTATAAATGGTTAACATATTTATTGTGCTTTTCTTCCATTAAAGGTCCCATGGGCAAGAAATTTTCACTTTCTGAGGTTTTTGAACGTTAATGTGAGCTCCCTTGTTTAGGGCCGCCCCCCCCTCCCATGGCAAAAAGTTGCGAAATGTGTAAACTGAGCATTTGCGATCCTTTTCCGTGTTTGAAAAAAAGACAGCCCAAACAGGCAATTCTGAACAAGGGAACTTTCTGACGTCACACTCGCAGAAAGGTTTCCACCCCCCATCTGGATGTCTACCCACTGTCTCTGGAAATCACGCCCAGAGAATTTGGACCGCCAAGGAGCTACGAAATGCGATATGCGGGTTTTTTTTTTTTGCCTGGAGGCACGTGAGAGTGTTTCCAGGCTCGGATGTCCTTTATCCGAGCCTCCGAACCTCTGACACAGCAGTGGTTTAATTTTATTTTCTGTGGAAATGTGTTTTTTTTTGTTAATGGAAAGCATCTCGTATCTTCCTCCGCTCTTAAAACACTGAAGTGGGGCCAGCGCACATCGCACCGCTAATCCAGGAAACAGCGGCGTATTTGGCCACACCCCCACCCGCTGCACTGGCCTGTCTCTGTCCTCCTCATTTGCATTTAAGCAACAACGCCCACAATAAAGCGTTTCAGAGACATATTTATGACTCTGACTGTCTTCATGAGGCTTTCTCATGCACTGAGGCTTGATTTTGAAGAAGGATTCATTTACAGTATTAGGGAACCATTAAGGTGCCATATAAAAGCATCAAGATGTACCATGTCATGGGATCTTTAAGGCGCTCAAAGCCTTGTGAACCCCTGAGCCCAGGCGGACCACAGACCAGGAGTTACCTGCAGGGAAGTGTGTGGGCTGCTCTCCCCCTCAGTGACGGGCAGAGGGGGGAGGGAGGAGGAGCAGTACAGCAGGTCTTCACTGGACGCTTCCAGAGGGTCCAGAGACAGACGAGAACATTCCATCACAATGTCGTGGACCTCAAAACGCCTCCATCTGGAGAAAACACACAGGTGTTGGTGGTGGAATTAGCCTCAGCAGGGACACCGATAACGCTGATGCTGAAGCGCTTTTCTCCCACGGGAGTGTGCACAAGGACCAAGGACCACGCTCAGTCAGAGCGAGAGTAGCGAGGGTGAAGCTCACAACAGACTCACAACAACAATATATGACAGCAATATCCAGCTGAGGGCAACATTTAAACCGCCTGTCACTGGTTGGATTCCAGAGCAAACACTGAGGGCAGGTGGACTGAAGAGCAGAGCATTACCTGTTGGGGTCCAGCTCTTGGTCCTGAGTTCCTGTGACCAGTTCTGGGTGCACCCTGACGTGATCCAACATGGGCTAAAACAAACACATATCAGTATCTACCTGTGCAGTTCAGAGTCGGCTGATACATACACCAGCTTTTCCCCAAAAAGACTTTGATCAATCTGATCAAATCAACAGTAACACAGTAAACACAGCAGTAACATAAATATTGTCTGTCGAAACTGATTTCTGTTTTATTTTAACACCAGAAGCACAGGATTCTCTGGTGCTCACACCTTCACGACTCGGTGGAAGGTGTCCGTGTTCTCCTTCATGCTGTAGTGCAGCCGCAGGTAAGATAAGAAGTTTACAGGGAACATGCCGTAGAGTCTGTGGAAGAGAGAGTACAGCGCCCCCTGCAGGTGGAGCAGCTGCAACACAGGCACCTGAGCTGCAAAATAAAACAAGAGGACCAATTACACTCTATAGGCGACATTTACAGCATTATAGAATCCCTGTGGTTTAGAACTGAGCTGGAGGACCCCTCACCTGGCACTCACCTGGCCCTCACCTGGTTACTCACCTGGCACTCACCTGGTTCCTCACCTGGTCCGTCACCTGACCCTCACCTGGTCCCTCACCTGGCATTCACCTGGTCCCTCACCTGACCCTCACCTGGTTCCTCACCTGGTCCTTCACCTGGCCCTCACCTGGCCCTCACCTGGTTCCTCACCTGGCATTCACCTGGTCCCTCACCTGACCCTCACCTGGTTCCTCACCTGGTCCTTCACCTGGCACTCACCTGGTCCCTCACCTGGCCCTCACCTGGTCCCTCACCTGGCACTCACCTGGTCCCTCACCTGGCCCCTTACCTGGCCCCTCACCTAGTCCCTCACCTGGTCCCTCACCTGGCCCTCACCTGGTTCCTCACCTGGTCCTTCACCTGGCACTCACCTGGTCCCTCACCTGGCCCTCACCTGGTCCCTCACCTGGCACTCACCTGGTCCCTCACCTGGCCCCTTACCTGGCCCCTCACCTAGTCCCTCACCTGGTCCCTCACCTGGCCCTCACCTGGTCCCTCACCTGGTCCCTCACCTGACCCCTCACCTGACCCTCACCTGGTCCCTCACCTGGCCCCTTACCTGGCCCCTCACCTGGTCCCTCACCTGGTCCCTCACCTGGTCCCTCACCTGGTCCCTCACCTGGCACTCACCTGACCCTCACCTGGTCCCTCACCTGACCCTCACCTGGCCCCTCACCTGGTCCCTCACCTGGTCCCTCACCTGGTCCCTCACCTGGCCCCTTACCTGGCCCCTTACCTGGTCCCTCACCTGGCACTCACCTGACCCTCACCTGGTCCCTCACCTGGTCCCTCACCTGGTCCCTCACCTGGTCCCTCACCTGGCCCCTTACCTGGCCCCTTACCTGGTCCCTCACCTGGCCCTCACCTGGTCCCTCACCTGGTCCCTCACCTGGCACTCACCTGACCCTCACCTGGTCCCTCACCTGGTCCCTCACCTGGCCCCTCACCTGGTCCCTCACCTGGTCCCTCACCTGGTCCCTCACCTGGCCCTCACCTGGTCCCTCACCTGGTCCCTCACCTGGCACTCACCTGACCCTCACCTGGTCCCTCACCTGGTCCCTCACCTGGCTTTTGTTACTTGCCGGGCAAATATACTCCATAGATCTGACCCGTATTTTACCTGGGTTCCTGAGACTCCATGAGGCCAGCCGCCCAAACACATCGAAGAAATCGTAGACGAGCTGCTTCCCGCACTGAGGGATCATGGGTAATAGAGTCACCAGCACCAGAACTCCAGTGGACAGAACTACAGCATCACCATCAGTCTGAAAGAAAGTTATTCATTTGACATTTAGACAGGAGTTCCCTCTGTTCTTTGTCCATGTACGCGTTCCACCTGCTGTGTCGTAGATACAGGTGGGCTGAGGACTATCATAACATGTTTAGGTTTATACACATCACTGGGGCAAGGCACTAATTAGGGCTTAACGAGAAAAGAAAAAATTGAATTGCGATTTGCAGTGCTACGAATCGAGACAGACAATACGAGACCGCAATCTACGCTGCTGGATGTTTCGTGGACAACTGTTTGGGACGCAAATATATCACCTTTCGGACAAATGTTTTGTTTTGAGAAGAAAAACAAGCTTCATTTCATGGCTCTAGAAAGCGAGCCGAACCGGGATCAGCTGAGAGTGTCAGAGGTAAGCCGGTTGAGGAAACTGTTTGTTTCCTCAAGTAAAAATGATCTAAAACAGAAAACTATCTAAACTTAAGAATTAAATCTTAACAAGGGGAGTTTTATCCTCTTGGAGCGTTTAATCAATAGTTAAAAAACATATTAAAGTTGCATTGTGTAACTTTCCTGGTGGAGCGAGGAGTTTGTCACATGTTTGTTTCTATGGATACGTCATTGATCTGCCTGGAATGTTCCACAGTGTGACTTTAAACAGCTCTACTTCACATTTATTCAATCACAGGTGGTTTTACAGCTCAAAAATACCTAGAAAAACAGACGTTCTGACTGTGAGCGGGGTCGCCTCTCCACAGATCTGACCTGGAACTTGGTCCAGTTTGGTCTCCCTGAAGATAGAAAGGTTTAATGCCATACTGTGGAACATTCCAGACAAAGCAATAACATCTCCAGGGAGAAAAACATTTGACGGACCCTCCACCAGAAAAGTTAAACAATGCACTTTTAATACTTTGTTTTCGGCGAACAGCATTTTCAAAACAATAAAAGGTAACTTGATGATCTGAATTCGCTACGTACCAGTAGTTAATACCCTCATAAAACTGTAACACTCCCCTTTTAATGATAAAATAATCAATAAAACCAAACAAAACAAAAAAGTCCGTTAGAACCGTCACCAGGAGAACGTCGGTTGTGAGGTGGGTGTGCACACAGACCTTGAGGCAGCGCAGCAGGGAGGCCAGCAGGGGGCAGCGTGTGACCAAGTGCACCCAAGAAGGCTGCTTCCTGGTCAGGTGACCCAGCAGCGTCAGGGCGGCCAGTCGCGAAGCAGATTTACTCAGAGCGTCATTTAGCTTCTCCAGCAGCGCCTTCGAAAACAGGGCAGGTGAGAAGTGCAGAAAGCAGCTCAGGGGTTGTTAAGAGTTAAAAGTTAAAAGTATTGTACTTGTGTCTGCTGTATAATTAAAATCTATGACATCTGTAGATCATTATGTTATATTTCGGACATTTTAAATTTCAATATTGAGTTAAAACAATGTACTAAAAGAAGCAAGTCAGCTGACCAATCTCTTGCTATTTTTGATTCTTATTTTTTAGAATTTATTACTATTTATCAGTGCTGTCAGGCGATTAAAAAATAATAATCTAATTAATTACAGGATTTGTAATTAAGTCATCTAATTAATCGCATTTTAAGAGCGAGAGAGAGATTGTGAGTGATCGATCGATCGATTGAACAAGCGAACAAACGAACCCACTTTGTGATAGAGTTTGTCAGTTTTTCTGTGGTCGCTTTTATCATTCGTTTCCCAAATTCTGCAAGCGTGGTTTGGTGGTTTGGTGGTTTGTTGGTTTGTTGGTTTGTTGGTTTGTTGGTTTATTGGTTTATTGGTTTGGCGGTTTGGCGGTTTGGTGAAGTGCGCACTATCATCGGTAACGATGGAACTTGTCCGGACGTGTTCATTCAAATGATCCGTCAGGCTGGAGGAAAATTATTTTTTACAAAAGCCCCAAATTACGGCGTTCTTGTCGATCGTCCCGTCTTCGTTCTTTTTATAAATAAACTTGCCAGCCTGACGGATCAATTGAACGATAATCACGTCTGGGCAAGTTCCATCGTTACCAGTGATAGAGCAAGTGTGAGCGCATTTCACCAAACCAACAAACCACCAAACTAACAAACCACCAAACTAACAAACCAACAAACCACCAAACTAACAAACCAACAAACCACCAAACCACCAAACCACCAAACTAACAAACCACCAAACTAACAAACCAACAAACCAACAAACCACCAAACCACCAAACCACCAAACTAACAAACCAACAAACCAACAAACCACCAAACCAACAAACCACCAAACTAACAAACCACCAAACTAACAAACCACCAAACCACCAAACCAACAAACCACCAAACTAACAAACCACCAAACTAACAAACCACCAAACTAACAAACCACCAAACTAACAAACCAACAAACCAACAAACCAACAAACCACCAAACTAACAAACCAACAAACCAACAAACCAACAAACCACCAAACCAACAAACTAACAAACCAACAAACCAACAAACCAACCACCAAACCACCAAACCAACAAACCACGCTCGCAGAATTTGGAAAACGATTGACCAAATCGACCACATGAAAACATTCGTTCGCTCGCTCACTCACAATTTCTCTCTCTCTCATGCTCTTAAAATGTGATTAATTAATTACAAATCCTGTAATTAATTACATTAATTTTTTAAATCGACTGACAGCACTAGTTACATACACAGTGGAATCATATGGATAATTTCAGCCCTGGAATTGCTAATCTCGACTGAACTAAAGGAAAAAGGAGCTGAAAACTATGTTGGTTGGCTGTTTCAAATGTTCCGCAGTGTGACTTTAAACAGCTCTACTTTACATTTATTAAATCACAGGTGGATTTAGAGATCAAAAATACCTCAAAAAACAGACGTTCTGACTGTGAGCGGGGTCGCCTCTCCACAGATCTGACCTGTAACTTGGTCTCGTTTGGTCTCCGTGATGACAGAAAGGTTTTTAAAGCCACACTGGGAAACATTTCTAACAAAGATGTCCATGGAGAAAAGCATTTGCCAGACCCTCCAGCAAAAGCAAAAGTTACACCATGCAGCTTTACGCAGCTCTTCTGTGATTGGCTGAGGGACACGGGGGCGTTTACCTTGTGCAGTTGCTCCCTGATGGCGGACAGCAGAGAAACGGCCTGAGAAGAAAAGGTCTCCAGGTAGAAGTCCACCAGGGATGTCAGGACGGCGCCTCCTCTGTCTGAAAGAGGAACTGCACATTAAAAACGCAGCACGTTTTCAGTTTTAATTCATTACTAACTGAAACTAACATTATTAAATATTAGTTCATTATGTTCAGTCAGTGCAATTTCCACTCTCTTTGACAGAAACAAAAACAAGCCGGTCTGGAGCTGTATCCAGGCCTGGACTGGTAATCGGGCATACCGGGCATTTTCCCAGGGGGCCGACAGTCCCAGTGGCCGATGTTGTTGGGTTTTTTTTAGGAGTCGTCCCATTGGTCCATCTTCAAAACAGACAGTGGACTAAACCAATCAGGATATAGAAGCTTACGAGAGCGGTCCCGCCCCTTTCTCTGCACTGATCCTGACAGTTTCAGTGTTGAGGTGGAAACATGGAGAAGCGTCAGAAAGGGGGTGTGGAGAAGTTACGGGATAAAAGATGAAAAAATCTCACTATAGACACTGCAAAATGTTCTAAAATAACAGACATATTCTCTGGAGGAGCTGGAGCCTCCACGTCCTCTGCAGCCCAGGCTGAAGGTGAACAGGGAACCTGGTCTAAACCTGGTCTAAACCTGGTCTAAACCTGGTCTAAACCTGGTCTAAACCTGGTCTAACCCTGGATTAACCCTGGACTAAACCTCAACTAAATCTGGACTAAACTTGGACTAGACCTGGTCTAACCCTGGTCTAAACCTGGACTAAACTGGACTAAACGGTTTAGCCCAGATTTAGACCAGGTTTAGCCCAGGTTTAGCCTAAACCTGGGCTAAACCTGGTCTAAATCTGGACTAAACTTGGACTAAACCTGGTCTAACCCTGGACTAACCCTGGACTAAACTTAGACTACACCTGGACTAACCTGGACTAAACCTGGATTAAACCTGGTCTAAATCTGGACTAAACCTGGTCTAAAACTGGACTAAACCTGGTCTAACCCTGGTCTAACCCTGGACTTACCCTGGACTAAACCTGGACTAAACCTGGACTTAACCTGGACTAACCCTGGACCAAACCTGGACTAAACCTGGACTAAACCTGAACTCGAGGGACAGAGTGACCAGGGAAGTGTGGCACAGGCACATCAGGTCAGCAGTAGTAATGTGAGGATAATACCAGGACTTTTAGGTGATGGTCAGGCATGAAAATCACTCACCTTTCAGCGAAATTTGCTGTTTTTAAGCCAAAACAGGTGACCTACGTGAATCGTGTAGATTAAGTGAAGAAAGGGGTTTTTTGTGTGTGCAAGATGCATTTTAAATAAACCGTTAAATGTGTAGTTACTGTGAGTTTGCTGGTGGTTTTTGGGTTTTTTCCTTTAAATGTTGCGCCCAGGTTTCCCCTCGGCCAAGACGTAACAATAGTAAAATACTTTGCTTCGGGGAACACAAACATAAATTAGTCCGTTGTGCTCCACTAATTATGAGGAGCCGGTCTGAGACAAAAATGCCAGTGCCGTTTTTTTGTCCCAGTCCAGCCCTGGCTGTATCCTGTGTCCCTGCTTCCAGAGGACAAGATTGACAGGTGAATTAGCCAATCAGAGACAAGTGCTCCGTTTTCGTCAAAACAAACGAGTAAAGGGGGGGGAAACAAACTACAAAAACTGAGAAACAATAGACAGAAAAGGAATCAACAACGGAAGAATGAAATTCGTTCTGAATGATACAAGAACGTTTTTGTTATTTCTTTATTTTCCTGATAAGAATATCCTGACCATCAAAAGTGCCTGTAGATGTTGTGGCACAAAATGTGAATGGACTGTGAAATCAGCCACACGTTTTAATGTCCTTGCAGTGAGGAGCAGATAAACCCTGGCTCTGCTTCTGTCGAGTTTTTTGCTCCAGAACACTGTGCTCCAGTCCAGATTTCACCTTATCACCGCTCGGACCTGATGCTTTGAACTGAACTGGTCTCACGATGACAACAGACGGACCACACGTGTCGCTGATTGGCTGATCCACCTGTCAATCACGCCCAGAAGTGTGTATTCTAAGCCCAAGGAAAATTTCCAGACATGTTTTGGCTCCCAATTTGTAATTCCATAAATAAATTGTCCCGATCCCGGTTCCCTAAAACTTTGAGGATTTAAATGTAAGAATTTTTTTTTTTTTTGAAAATACGTAAAAGCCAGAACATGTCTGGGATCATGTCGGTGTCTCGTGGGATTTCAGGAGATTTCAGGCTCTCCCGGGGGATAGGTGTATCGATCAGGTATGAGTGGATGTCCAGGGGGCAGGGATAGGTGTATCGATCAGGTATGAGTGGATGTCCTGGGGGCGGGGATAGGTGTATCGATCAGGTATGAGTGAATGTCCTGGGGGCGGGGATAGGTGTATCGATCAGGTATGAGGGGATGTCCTGGGGGCGGGGATAGGTGTATCAATCAGGTATGAGTGGATGTCCAGGGGGCAGGGATAGGTGTATCGATCAGGTATGAGTGGATGTCCCGGGGGCGGGGATAGGTGTATCGATCAGGTATGAGTGAATGTCCAGGGGGCGTGGATAGGTGTATCGATCAGGTATGAGTGAATGTCCATGGGGCGGGGATAGGTGTATCGATCAGGTATGAGTGGATGTCCGGCTACTGAAGTTTGAGACGTTTCTTCTCGTCATTTACGCACTCATCTGCATTTAACGCATTCGGGTCATGAAGTCGTGTCCCACTCACTAATGTTCATTCAGCATCAGAACTTATTTTATTACACGGGGATAAACTGTTTTAGTGCTGACAGTTGGGCTGGGCGGTATACCGGTTCATACCGAATACCATTGGGGTTTTTTTTTATGATATGAATTTTTCATTTACCGCAATACTGGTGAATGTGTGCGTACCAAACGTCGGGAACACAAAGCGGCGGAACATCGCGCAGGAACGTCGCGCCAGGGAACTGTTTTGCAGTAGCATGAGAGCGGTGTCCCATTTCGAGGGCTGCAGTCTCCGCTGCTTTTTCGGACGCTTTTTCGGTGGCTCCGAAGGTTGCGAAAGTCCACGGAGCCGCTTGCAGCGCCCAGACACGCTGCTAATGCTAATGCTAACAACGCGCACCACGCAAATTATGCACACGGATCAATAACCTTCGAATTGGGACACGGCTACAGTCTGTGTTGAGCGATGAACAACATGGACGTTGTTGTTAGAAACAGAGGAACTTATACTGAAAAGAGGAGCCGTGTCAGGTGTGTGGAAGAACTTCGGCTTTAAAAAATCTGACGCTGTATCTGAGTTGTAGCGACTCAGATGTCGCTCAAAGACGCGTTTGCTAAGGGGACCACCTACGACAAGAAAAGCAAACGGTGGAACGATATTACCAACGCTGTTACTGTCCACTTCACCAAAGACATGGAACCACTTAGTCCTGTTGAGAAAGGAGCTTCAAGGAGATGATTAAAGCTCTGGACCCAGAGATGTTTCACCAAGTCACATTTACTGCAGGAATTATTCTCTAAATTATTAGGAAATGGGGTTAACACAAAAAAAAACAAAACGTCAAATACCGTGATACCGATATAATTTTGAAAAATACCGTGATATCAATTTCTGGTCATACCGCCCAGCTCTAGCTGACAGCATAAACGAATAATCTATCCATACATTCGCCACATCGTTCTAAAATCCGCAGGGTTCAAAGTGTGAGAAAAAAGTAGCGTCTTATAGTCAGATAATTCCGGTAACTGTATTCAGTATGTCACAGACGTGAGCAGGACCTGAGCCGGGTTTGTGTTTGTGTCCGACCTGAGTTGAGCTGCTGCGACAGGGAGTTTCTGACCAGCTCCGCCTCCTTCAGATCGGACCCGTCCAGCAGAGACAGGTCCAGGACCACAGGCTCCCGGGACATGGCTAACACCTGCAGCAAACACACGACAAGAACAAAAACACACTGAAATCACAAAGACGTCACATGGAAAGAATGGAAGATTAATCGCAATCAAATCGAAATCACAATCTGAATGGAAGTAGGGATGCACCCATGTGAAAATTTTAGCCGATACCGATATCCGGTATTAATTTTACTGTTATTGTCCGATACTGATATTTATTTTTAATTCTGAGATAAGATTTTATACAGACTGAAAATCATGCAAAATGAATTTTTGAATGTCTTCTTTTATTTTCAAAACGTGTTTTGACTCCTGATTTTTTTTTCAATTTTTTTTATAGTGTAACATTGTGTTCTGTGTCCTGATTGGCTAAGGGACCTTTGCTTTGATGTTATAGATGGGGGGCGCGGGGAAGAAACTAGACCAGGACCAGACCAGGACCAGACCGAGACTAGACCAGGACTAAACGCGGACTAAACCAGGTCTAGACCAGGTCTAAACAAGGTCTAAACCTGGACTAGACCAGGACTAAACGCGGACTAAACCAGGTCTAGACCAGGTCTAAACAAGGTCTAAACCTGGACTGGAACAGGACTAAACCTGGACTAAACCAGGTCCAGACCAGGTCTAAACAAGGTCTAAACCTGGACTAGACCAGGACTAAACGCGGACTAAACCAGGTCCAGACCAGGTCTAAACAAGGTCTAAACCTGGACTAGACCAGGACTAAACGCGGACTAAACCAGGTCCAGACCAGGTCTAAACAAGGTCTAAACCTGGACTGGACCAGGACTAAACCTGGACTAAACCAGGACTGCTCTGCTTACACCTTATTTGATCTTTGACTTAATCCTACCTGCACCTTTGTACATTGTACCTTGTATTTTTATTACATTTTATTACATATGTTTATTATATTGTTTACTTCTTCCCCTGCACTTTTGCAACACTTTTTTACCATGTACTATTATTGCTGTTATTTGTACTTCTGACTATCCAGACCCCCCAGGATTTCGCGGGCATTTTTTGTGATTGTTGCGGGCTAAAATGACTGAATTTGCGGGAGCTTTTCCAAAAAGTTGCGATGAAAGTTGCGGTGCTTTTAAGGTTTCTGTTGCGATTTTGTTGCGGGAGGAAGTGAAAGTTGCGATAAATAGTTGCGATTTTCGCTTTTTGTAATTAAAATTGAGTAATATTTTGAATACTGAGTTATTACTGACAAAGAATAATACAAAGACACAGAGATCACAGATATGGTCCTAAAACAACCTTACCAACATCGAAAATAAATTACTACTAGGAGGGGAACTGTTTTGCGCGGTCTTTTGCTGTTATTTTTGTGGGCAAATGGCGCCGCAGACATGTTTCTTTGCCATTAGAAGCCATGTCCCAATTCCCAGAGCGCGCGGCCCGAAGGGCATGTGCGTCACACATTTCGCCAGAACACCGGTGCGACGACTGCTGTCCCACTTCTTTTTTGTCCCATGCGCAGTTAACACGCGGTCCGAAGACCGCAGTCGTTAAGCGGTCCGCGGACTGCAGTCTGGGCTGAGCAAGTGTGACTGCAGTCTGAGCCCCCTTCGGGCCGCGCTCCGAGCTGTGCACTCTGGGGACACGGCCGCAGTTTCGTTTTGTCACACGGAAGTAAGGCAGAATGTTGCGGCTTCCAAACTCAAACCTTTTAGCCGCCGAGAATATGTGGTTGGGTCCTATGGCTCGCAGATTTGTGACGCGCAAAGAGGAGTCTATGGTGACAGATACGCTGAGATCCAGATATGCGTTTTGTGCATTTATTACCAAAAGAGCACACACAGCTATGACAGCGCAGCAGGATGAAATGGAACTCGTGAAAAGCAGCAGGATGAACAGATTAACGTGAAAGATGAATGAATGGTTTGCGTTCAACAAAAAATACGGCTACAACCCAACCCGGACTCTCTCCTCTGTGTGACAGGTGAGCGCGCGCTTCCGTACGTGCACACAGTGTTGCCAACTCCCCAGCATCGGAAGTAGCTATTGGCCCGCCCAGAAGTAGCTAAAAGTAGCTAGACGAGCTGTTTTTTATTTTTTTATTTGGTTTTTATTTTTTAGATATTTGTTTTGGAGCTGTAGTCCAAAATCTATAGCTTGCTTTTTTATTTTGTGTTTTTTTTTGTGCTGTAGTTTAACTAAAGCTTTTTTTTTTGTGCTATTGTGGGCAAACTATAGCTTTTTATTTATTTATTTATTTATTTATTTATTTATTTATTTATTTTTTGGTGCTAAAGAACTAGCTTTTTTAAACTTTTCTGTGCTGTAGCTTTTTAAGCAGTGCTACTTGTGACTTTGTGTCGCCAAAAAGAAAACAAATCAGAGCGCATAGGCATCCACTTATTGAGAATCAGAGCCTATGGGTCTAAAGAATGAGAGGGATATGCACGTGACGAGAGGAACTGAATGACAGAAACAGAGAGAGGAATGACCAGACTCCGAGGCGATCTGACGAGATGGGAGGGAGCAGAGGAGAGACGTGTGTGTGTGTGTGTGTGTGTGCGTGCGCGCGTGCGTGTGCGCGCGTGTGCGCCGTGTGCGTGCGCGCCGTGTCTGTCTGACAGTCCGCGCTGTTCTAAACTCCGCCCCCGCCCCTCTCTGTCCCTCTGTTTCTTTCTCTGAACGGGGAAAGAGAGAAAACGGCGCAATTATTTTTTCCCCCTCCCGCGATCTTGGAGCCTCTGATCACCAAAAAAAGTCGCTAGATTTGTCGCTAGTCGCTTTTGTCTAATTTTCTCGCTAGGGGGGTCCAAAAAGTAGCTAAAAATAGCGACAAAGTCGCTAAGTTGGCAACACTGCGTGCACACACCCACACTCACGTGAACCACCGCCTCTGCCACACACACAAACACACAAACACACACAACCACACACACAAACACACACACACAGACACACACACACACACACACACACACACACACAAACGCACCGTGCACCTCATCTCAGTTATGTCTCCTACACAGAAGGAAGTTGGTCGGCGTTCAATACGTCGCTGATGATTGGTCAAAATTAGTAAAAATTGCGGAAAAGTTGCGGTGATTGGTCAAAATTGCAACACCGCCCTGAATTCGCGGGGATTGGCTGAAGTTGCGTTGAAGTTGCAAATCGCAACATCGCGAATTCCTGGAGGGTCTGACTATCTTAGCGAGTCAACGGGTTCTTCTGATCCTAAACATTTCATTGCATTGTTGACCCTGTGTTGATTCTGCATATGACAAATAAACAATCTTGAATCTTGACTGGACCAGGTCTAGACCTGGACTAAACCAGGACTAGACCAGGTCTAAACCAGGATTAAACCACCGTGTGCGGCTCTTTGCCTGGTTTCGTGCGGCTCTTGCGATCGTGGTCCCGAGGAGGAGGCACTCTTAATACATTTTGTTGAAAATATTCGAAAGTTTGAGTGTTTAAACGAGAGAGAAATGTGAGAAAACGTTAATTCGAGGGATTACTGTACTGACAAATATCGGTCGTTAATATCGGCCCACTTTTACACATCGGGCCGATACCGAAATGTTAAAAATTTTGGCAATATCGGCCAATACCGATGTTAATGCCGATATATCGTGCATCCCTAAATAGAAGCAATTAGAAAATCACAAAGGCTGCGATTTTAAGTAAATTTCCTCCACAAACAACAAAATATACAATATATGTGACTGTGCATAAAAGCTGCTGACCCCATTACTGAAGAAAATATCGATGAGTAAAGATTTTAAAAAAACTGGCACAGTAACGGAAAAGCAGGATTATCCAATATGGATCATTCTAGGGATAATATATACACAAATATTTGAAATTCTTTTAAAAAAATAACAGAATGAAATACTTTATACAGTCTATGGCAATGTTCCCCCTATTTTTTCATGTGTCTTCAAAAACACACTAACTCCCTGAGCGTTCCTTGGACCCCTGTGAGCGACATCCGACCTGCACACCAGTATCACACCTGAGATCATCGCAACTTACAGCTTATTCATCAAATTACTGCAGTTACTTCCATTACTTTTAATATAACTGATTTTTTTTTTTTGGTCCACTTTGAATGACAAAGACAAAAATCTGTTCATGAGCTTTGGGAGAGTTTGGAGATATTTTGGAGAGAGTTTAGACAGTTCAGGGAGAGTGGGGAGAGTAGGAGAGGTGATAGGATGGAGCCAGCGAGGAAGAGGAGGTTTTCCCCTGTGTGGGAACACTTTGATCGGAAAACCAAAATCTGTTGAGAAACTCTTGTTTCTGAATAAAAATGAATTTTCCCTGTTCTGTGCATCATTGTCCAAGTTACACAAGCATAATCTGTGCGCTTTTCCTAGTTCCACAGACACTTTCACCGTCCTCTGCCTGATTACGCCTTTGCCATTTTCAGAAAAACAGCTTAAACTGTCATATGATCATTTTGGGAAAATTTACACACACAGAATACTAGGGATGCACGATATATCGGCATTAACATCGGTATCAGCTGATATTGCAAAATTTTTAACATATCGGTATCGGCCCGATGTGTAATAGTGGGCCGATTAGGGATGCAAATTATCGATTAATTCATTAATCTATAGTTGATTGACTTTATCGATTGATTAACGATTAACTGATAAGCGGCGTTTTTCACCTGAATTTTAGTGTTTCAATAGGGTCTTTAAGAATATAATCTATAGTATACATAACACTGAGTCATAAATATATCATAGTATTATTATATTGTATATTCCTCAATTAATTATTCCTTAGTAAAAAGCAGACAAATGTATTGATGCTGAATAACAAAATACATTCTTTATTGAAAATAAATTGAGGACGTTTTTTGTAAAAACGCTTTTATTGTGGAGGCGGATGTGCGCGCGGTGCGTGGTACATGCAGCTTGACGCAGAGCTCCGTGATATGAAACCAGGTTTAATATCTCCGTTTAATAGGTTTAATAGCTCCGTGATATGAAATGATAAAAAAATGAATTGATTGGGGAAAACATTTCACTCACACACACGCCGAGAACCGGAGCACACGGGCCGGACAGCGGGCTGGTTCCACTGCGCTTTCACGTGGAGCATGTTACGCGGCCCGGAGCAGAGGAGCACGTGCAGTGCGCTGCGCACGTGTTCATGCAGACAGCGGGATGTGGAGCGAACCAAGCAGCAAAAATTGGGTTCGCAGGAGAATATTTTGCACTGCTTCTAGATCCGGCCGCGGATGTAACGCTATGGTCCTTCTCGCGAGTGGGTTTGCATCTCGTGTTCACATTCCAGAGTAGCGCCCTCTCCTCTAGCGATTAGTTACAATTAATGCATTTTAATCGGCCAACGTCTTGATCGACAATTAATCGTAAGTCGATTAATTGTTGACATCCCTAGGGCCGATAATAACGATATCGGCCCAAATCCGTGATGGCGCAGCATGACCGGCGCGAGACCGCACGTCCCACCCGGGGCTGCGAGCACGAGACCCGTGACCAAACCGTGCCTCCTCCTCAGGACGGCGTCCACGGTCCTGAGGAGGAGGACATCAAACCACGACATGAACGAACGCAAGAGCCGCACGAAACCAGGCAAAGAGCCGCACGCAGTGGTTTAATCCTGGTCCCGGTCTGGATCCGCCTGGAAAATGTTCACATGGGTGCATCCCTACAGAATACACACATATGTGATAATATATGTACAGAAATGATTTGGTCATACAGGTTTTGTAATTCATAGTCATTCCCAACAGACACAAAAACACAAAAACACTTAATACGACACATTTGATTGACAGCTGGAAAATGGAGGCTCGAGGAGAGGAATCAAGGAGAAGGAAGAGAGGAGATGAGAAGAGGAGAGGAATCAAGGAGAAGGAAGAGAGGAGATGAGAAATGAGACAGCACTTTTCTGTAACTTTTCTGTTGGGGGGTCCGTCAAACGCTTCTCAATGTTATTCCTTTGTCTGGAATGTTCCGCAATACGGCATTAAACCTTTCTATCTTCATGGAGACCAAACCAGACCAAGTTACAGGTCAGATCTGTGGAGAGGCGACGCCGCTAACAGTCAGAACGTCTGTTTTTCTAGGGATTTTTGAGCTCTAAAACCACCTGTAACTGAATAAATGTAAAGTAGAGCTGTTTAAAGTCACACTGCGGAACATTCCAGGCAAAGCAATGACATCTCCACAGAAACAAACAGGTGAAATGTTACACAATGCAACTTTAAAGAAAAAAAGAAGAAAAAAACAAAGAAATCCTAAGTTAAATGATTAGTACAATGCACATTTTGGTCGACTAAAACTCCACCGACCGCACGACTAAACCTCTAAAGGCCTAACGAACGCCCTTTTAAAATCAAAAACTGGGGCACCCCCGGTTTGTGGCGGTTGGTAATAATAATAATAAATAATAATAATACATTTTATCTATAAAACACTTTTCAAGACACTCAAAGATGCTGTACAGAAAGTAAAATAAGTAATAAAACAATAGACAATCAGATAAACATTAAGAAACATTAAAAGAAACATTAATAGCAAAATTATGAAAAAAGTGCGTAATTAAGGGGAACTGTTCTGCCCTCGGCCCGTTCATGAGTCGGTATAGTCACATTTTCAGTGTTTTCTGTGACTGTACCAAAACAAATGACAACGTCTGCCTCTCTTTACTGTCGGCAGGGATCAGACGGACACCTGGGACATTTCTTGTGAAAAACTGGGACAAATCACTGGTCTTGGATAAATGTGCTGGGACAGGGACACCAGGCTCAAAACTGGCACTGTCCTGGGTAAACAGGGACGTGTGGTCACCCTGACCTGGACAGTCTGATACTGACCACTGAACTGAACTGAACTGAACTGAACTGAACCTGAAACTGGTTTAAGTCGAACAGAAAATGAAAATCTCTGAAGTGACAAGAGTTCAGTTTTACAAGAGTTTTAGTGAACTTCATTCGTCATGAACAAACTTCTGCTCCTAAAGACACTGGAAACATGTGACATGCGCATGCGTGCAGCACAGGACCGCGCATGCGCAGTGAGCCGTGTTTACTCGCGCAGAAACTTTGTGTGACGTCACCGCGCGCCTCACGCGCCTCACGCAGCTGTGAACTTTTAACAGGGCTAATGCTAACGTGCTAACGGCTAAAACAGGAGCCACGCGCAGCGCACGTGAGCTGACAGTCCGCGTGCACCCGCGTCCCGCCGCGAGGACCGCTCCGGTGCGCGCGGACACGGACACTTCACCGGAAAAGCGCAGAAAAGACGGACAAAAGGCGCTTAAAGAAGGACAGTTGTTTACCTGCGGGCCATGCGTCAGGACGCACGCAGACATCAGCGACAGGAGGCCACGCCCACCACGTAACCTGAGCTCTGGCCCCGCCCACCACACGCGCGCGCACACACACACCTGTCAATCACCGAGGCAGAAGTGCAGGAAAAGTCAAAGTAATTCTGCAAAAAAAAAGAGTTTAAATCTGCGCAAACATGTGATTCCTGTTTTAGTTCTTCTGGACGTGTTTAAAATGTGAAACTTTGAACAAAATGAGGGTAATTTTCAAAATCAGACCCTGGGACTGCAAAACTAAAGGAGAAACACTGCTTTTGTAAGACAGGAGTGCATTAAGAGTTTACAGACCTCCTCATGAAGCATAAATGTCACTACACTACGGCCGGTGTGGACGTCAGTGTCAGGTTTGAGTAAAGTATGGATTTATTTCATGTATTTATGAAGTAAAGTAAATCTGAGCTGACATAAACAGTCAGATCAAAAAGAAAAACACTTTACATGAAATAAACTTTGTCCAGTTGACAAATTGAATTTCTGTTGAGGCTGTTTCAAGTGCTCTCAGTCTGGATTTAAAGCCGTTCAGTGAGATAAGTTTAGTTAATTTCCAGTCCTTTTGCCGCTTGAAAAATGAAATGTTCTGTGCTCGGCCCATTCATGAAAAACATGAGTCAGTTTAGTCACATTTTCTTTGTGTTTTGGTCATTTTTAAGCAGCTTTTCTGTATTTTTACCTAAATAAATGACAGTTTATAACTCTTTACTGTTGGCAGGGGTCAGATTGGTCAAAAATAGGGGACATTTCTTGTGTAAAACTAAAAATTAAGTATAAAGTAAATAAATAAGCAAGTCAATAAAAAATACAAAAATTAGGAAATAGAAAAATAAATAAAATCAATAAAAGACAGTCAGAGGACCACACTATTCTCACGCCGCGTTAAAGCCGGTGAGTAAAGGAATTTTTAAACAAGACGTAAAAGATTCGACTGAAGGGGGCGCTCTTAATGTGAGGAGGGAGAGCGTGGGGCTGACCACAGAAAAGGTCCGGTTACCCCAGGGTCAACCCAGGGTTACCCCAGGGTCACCTCGGGGTCACCTCGGATTTTGAGTGTCGTTTTTGGGACGATAATTTGGAGCAGGACCTCAGACCTCAGGAACAATGAGGTCTGAGATGTTCACTGTGGACAATAAAAAATAATTGTATTTACCTATTATTTTATCTGTATTCATTTAAGATTATTACTATTATTTGTTAATGTATTATTATTATTAATATTATTATTATTATTATTATTATTATTATTATTATGTATTTATTTTTTTAATATATATATATTCATATTTATAAATAATAATAATAGTAATAATAATAATAATAATAGATATAAATATATATATATAAAAAAAAATAATAATAATAATAAATATAGCTGCAAGCAACAATGTGGGGCCAAGCACCGAAGGTGCATGTAGGCCTCAGCATGTAGGCCACATGCAGAGTCTGACAGGGTCTGACAGAGTCTGACAGGGTCTAACAGGGTCTGACAGGGTCTAACAGAGTCTGGCAGGGTCTGACAGGGTCTGACAGAGTCTGACAGAGTCTGGCAGGGTCTGACAGAGTCTGACTGAGTCTGACAGGGTCTAACAGGGTCTGACAGAGTCTGACAGGGTCTAACAGAGTCTGACAGGGTCTAACAGGGTCTAACAGAGTCTGGCAGGGTCTGACAGAGTCTGACAGGGTCTGACAGAGTCTGACAGGGTCTAACAGGGTCTGACAGGGTCTAACAGAGTCTGACAGGGTCTAACAGGGTCTAACAGAGTCTGGCAGGGTCTGACAGAGTCTGACAGGGTCTGACAGAGTCTGACAGGGTCTAACAGGGTCTGACAGGGTCTAACAGAGTCTGACAGGGTCTAACAGGGTCTGAGAGAGTCTGACAGAGTCTAACAGAGTCTGACAGGGTCTGACAGGGTCTGACAGAGTCTGACAGGGTCTGACAGGGTCTAACAGAGTCTGACAGGGTCTAACAGGGTCTGACAGAGTCTGACAGGGTCTGACAGAGTCTGACAGGGTCTGACAGAGTCTGACAGGGTCTAACAGAGTCTGACAGGGTCTAACAGTCTGACAGGGTCTAACAGAGTCTGACAGGGTCTAACAGTCTGACAGGGTCTAACAGAGTCTGACAGGGTCTGACAGGGTCTAACAGAGTCTGACAGTCTGACAGGGTCTGACAGAGTCTGACAGGGTCTGACAGAGTCTGACAGGGTCTAAACAGGGTTTAACAGGGTCTAACAGATTCTGACAGGGTCTAACAGAGTCTGACAGGGTCTAACAGGGTCTGACAGGGTCTGACAGGGTCTGACAGGGTCTAACAGAGTCTGATAGGGTCTGACAGGGTCTAACAGAGTCTGACAGGGTCTGACAGGGTCTAACAGGGTCTGACAGAGTCTGACAGAGTCTAACAGAGTCTGACAGGGTCTGACAGGGTCTAACAGAGTCTGACAGGGTCTAACAGAGTCTGACAGGGTCTGACAGGGTCTGACAGAGTCTGAAAGGGTCTGACAGGGTCTGACAGAGTCTGACAGGGTCTGACAGGGTCTAACAGAGTCTGACAGGGTCTAACAGATTCTGACAGGGTCTAACAGAGTCTGACAGGGTCTAACAGATTCTGACAGGGTCTAACAGAGTCTGACAGGGTCTAACAGAGTCTGACAGGATCTAACAGAGTCTGACGGGTCTGACAGGGTCTAAACAGGGTTTATCAGGGTCTAACAGATTCTGACAGGGTCTAACAGAGTCTGACAGGATCTAACAGAGTCTGACAGGGTCTGACAGGGTCTAAACAGGGTTTAACAGGGTCTAACAGAGTCTGACAGGGTCTGACAGAGTCTGACAGGGTCTAACAGAGTCTGACAGGGTCTAACAGAGTCTGACAGGGTCTGACAGGGTCTGACAGAGTCTGACAGGGTCTGACAGGGTCTAACAGGGTCTGACAGGGTCTGACAGAGTCTGACAGAGTCTAACAGAGTCTGACAGGGTCTGACAGGGTCTAACAGAGTCTGACAGGGTCTGACAGGGTCTAACAGAGTCTGACAGGGTCTGACAGGGTCTAACAGAGTCTGACAGGGTCTGACAGGGTCTAACAGAGTCTGACAGGGTCTGACAGGGTCTAACAGGGTCTGACAGGGTCTGACAGAGTCTGACAGAGTCTAACAGAGTCTGACAGGGTCTGACAGAGTCTGACAGGGTCTGACAGAGTCTAACAGAGTCTGACAGGGTCTAACAGAGTCTGACAGGGTCTAACAGGGTCTGACAGGGTCTGACAGAGTCTGACAGGGTCTGACAGAGTCTGACAGGGTCTAACAGGGTCTGACAGGGTCTAACAGGGTCTGACAGGGTCTAACAGAGTCTGACAGGGTCTGACAGGGTCTAACAGGGTCTGACAGGGTCTAACAGGGTCTAACAGAGTCTGACAGTTTTCATAAACTATAATAACCTTGTTGCAGGTGCTGGGGGTTTAGATAGACAGAGTCTGACAGGGTCTGACAGAGTCTGACAGGGTCTAAACAGGGTTTAACAGGGTCTAACAGATTCTGACAGGGTCTAACAGAGTCTGACAGGGTCTAACAGGGTCTAACAGAGTCTGACAGGGTCTATCAGAGTCTGACAGGGTCTAACAGGGTCTAACAGAGTCTGACAGGGTCTATCAGAGTCTGACAGTTTTCATAAACTATAATAACCTTGTTGCAGGTGCTGGGGTTTAGATAGATTAAGATTAAGCCTAAGCCTTTATTGGTCTCACACACAATGACACACAGTGACACACGGGAGAAATTTGACTTCTGCATTTGACCCATCCTTTTCAGGAGCAGTGAGCAGCCAACTTTTTCGGCGCCCGGGGGGCAGTACCGTGAAGGGTCTTGCCCAAGGACCCACACTGGTTAGCTCATTGCCGGGGGGGATTTGAACCCACAACCCCCGGGGGGAAAGTCAGTGACTTGAGCTAACCAGCCGGTACAGACGGTATAGACAGAGTCTGACAGGGTTTAACAGGGTCTAACAGGGTTTAACAGGGTCTGACAGGGTCTAACAGAGTCTGACAGGGTCTAACAGAGTCTAACAGAGTCTAAACAGGGTTTAACAGGGTCTAACAGATTCTGACAGGGTCTAACAGAGTCTGACAGGATCTAACAGAGTCTGACGGGTCTGACAGGGTCTAAACAGGGTTTATCAGGGTCTAACAGATTCTGACAGGGTCTAACAGAGTCTGACAGGATCTAACAGAGTCTGACGGGTCTGACAGGGTCTAAACAGGGTTTATCAGGGTCTAACAGATTCTGACAGGGTCTAACAGAGTCTGACAGGATCTAACAGAGTCTGACAGGGTCTGACAGGGTCTAAACAGGGTTTAACAGGGTCTAACAGAGTCTGACAGGGTCTAACAGAGTCTGACAGGGTCTAACAGAGTCTGACATGATCTAACAGAGTCTGACAGGGTCTGACAGGGTCTAAACAGGGTTTAACAGGGTCTAACAGAGTCTGACAGGGTCTAACAGAGTCTAACAGGGTTTAACAGGGTCTAACAAGGTTTAACAGATCAAAGACACATCAAAGACAGATCGGTTGCTAGGTGCAATTCCTGAAAATTCCTGCAAGTGCTGGTGGTGGCACTAGACGGTTGGGGCTGGGGGCCTATAAATCGCTGTGGGTAATGAGGAGACTGGCTGGAATGTGCATGCCAAATTTCACAACTTTTTACCAGACGCTTCTAGGGGTTGCCATAGACTCCCATGTTTAGAGGAATAATGTATAATAATAAGAATCAGTAGTCAAGACACATCAAACACAAGATCAAAAGGTTGCTAGGCAACGCAGTAGAAACACTACCTTCGGTGCTTGGCCCCAATAATAATAATAATAACAATAATAATAATACATATAAATATAAAATAATAATAATAATAATAATAATAATAATAATAATAAATATAGCTGCAAGCAGCAATGCGGGGGCAAAGCACCGTTTGACAGGGTCTAACAAGGTCTGACAGGATCTAACAGGGTCTGACAGGGTCAGGGTCTAACCCTGTCAGAACAGACACATCAAAGACAGATCAAAGGTTGCTAGATGCGTTGCTAGGCAGTTGACAAATTTCTGCAACTTTGACCTGCTGGTGCCACTAGACGGTTGGAGCTGGGGACCTATAAATCGCTGTGGGTAATAAGGAGACTGGCTGGAATGTGCATGCCAAATTTCACAACTTTTTACCAAACGGTTCTAGGGGCTGCCATAGACTTCCTATATAACGGGAATAATAATAATAATAACTTTGAGACCCGAACATCAAAGCAAAGATCAAAGGGTTACTAGGCAACTTGCCTAGGCAACGGAATACAATTCCTATAGGGTGCCCAGCACCTCCGGTGCTTGGCCCCTTAATAATAATAATAATCATAATAATAGGTGTGATGTGTGAAGTTCAGAACCTCCAGAATTCCCTCCCTGAGCTGCAGACGCTGCACTAGCACTGGCTCAGGACTGGTGCAGGTTCTGGGGTTTAGGTAGAGCCCGTTCAGAGCAAATTGGTCTTTGGCTCTCACCACTGACTCGTATCACCCGTGTGTTTGTTCAGAGCAGATAAGAGGCTCTCTACCGCCCCCCCCGTAGAGTCCCTCATCCAGATAAGAGACTCTATAAATCCAGCAGCAGGGACGGGACGTGTTTCTTTCACATTTGGACGGAGATGGAGGCTCTGGCTGCGATTCTCGTCCTCCTCTCGGTGGACCTGCTGTCCGCCGCAAAGGTAAGACTCGCCCTGATGTTTACTCCGGTACAAACATGTGAGATCAACGGGGGGTTTTCAGATTCTACAGTTTGATCATTTCACACTGAGAGGTGAGTTATGTGGCCGTACATCTCCACCTAAAAGTACCTCAGTCTGCCGTACATCTCCACCTAAAAGGACCTCAGTCTGCCGTACATCTCCACCTAGAAGTACCTCAGTCTGCCGTACATCTCCACCTAAAAGGACCTCAATCTGCCGTACATCTCCACCTAGAAGTACCTCAGTCTGCCGTACATCTCCACCTAAAAGTACCTGAGTTTGCCGTACCTCTCCAACTAAAAGGACCTCAGTCTGCCGTACATCTCCACCTAGAAGTACCTCAGTCTGCCGTACATCTCCACCTAAAAGGACCTCAGTCTGCCGTACATCTCCACCTAAAAGAACCTCAGTCTGCCGTACATCTCCACCTAAAAGAATCTCAGTCTGCCGTACATCTCCACCTAAAAGTACCTCAGTCTGCCGTACATCTCCACCTAGAAGTACCTCAGTCTGCCGTACATCTCCACCTAAAAGAACCTCAATCTGCCGTACATCTCCACCTAAAAGGACCTCAGTCTGCCGTACATCTCCGTCTAAAAGAACCTCAGTCTGCCGTACATCTCCACCTAAAAGGACCTCGGTCTGTCGTACATCTCCACCTAAAAGGACCTCGGTCTGCCGTATATCTCCACTTAAAAGGACTTTGGTCTGCCGTACATCTCCACCTAAAAGGACCTCGGTCTGTCGTACATCTCCACCTAAAAGGACCTCAGTCTGCCGTATATCTCCACTTAAAAGGACTTTGGTCTGCCGTACATCTCCACCTAAAAGAACCTCAGTCTGCCGTACATCTCCACCTAAAAGGACCTCGGTCTGCTGTACATCTCCATATAAAAGGACCTCGGTCTGTCGTACATCTCCACCTAAAAGGACCTCGGTCTGCCGTATATCTCCACTTAAAAGGACTTCGGTCTGCCGTACATCTCCACCTAAAAGGACCTCGGTCTGTCGTACATCTCCACCTAAAAGGACCTTGGTCTGCCGTATATCTCCACTTAAAAGGACTTTGGTCTGCCGTACATCTCCACCTAAAAGGACCTCGGTCTGCCGTACATCTCCACCTAAAAGGACCTCGGTCTTTCGTACACCTCCACCTAAAAGGACCTCAGTCTGCCGTACACCTCCACCTAAAAGCCACGGGCCACTCCTTAGAGGACAGTGAGGTCCAGATCTTGGCCAGAGAAAACGGTGACGGTGTGCAGTCGTGGGTCAAACTCGATGAAGAGGTTGGAGCTGTGTGACGGTGTGCAGTCGTGGGTCAGCAGAGTGAAGAGGAGGGGGCTCAGCACACATCCTTGGGGAGCCCCCGTGTTCAGTGTGATGGTGCTGGAGGTGTTGCTGCCGACCCGTACTGCCTGCGGTCTTCCTGTCAGGAAATCCAGCAGCCAGTTGCACATGGAGGTGTTGATCTCCAGCTTGTCTAGTTTGAGTCTGAGTTGGTGGGGGACGATTGTGTTGAAGCTGAACTGAAGTCAGTGAACAGCATTCTAACATATGAGTCTCTGGTGTCCCGGTGTGTGAGGGGGTGACTGGAGGGCTGTGGAGATTGCATGATCGGTTGAGCGGTTAGACCGGTATGCAAATTGAAATCCAGGGGGTCCACGGTGGAGGGGGGAGATGTCTTGATGTGTTGCATGACGAGTCATTCGATGCACTTCATGACGATGCGGGTGAGCGGATGGTAGTCTTTAAGGCTGGATGGAGACGACTTCTTCGGCACGGGGATGATGGTGGAGGTCTTGAGGCACGTGGGGATGACAGCCTGGCTCAAAGATGTGTTGAAGATGTCTGTAAAGACCTCTGTGAGTTCCGCAGCACAGTCTCTCAGTACACGACCAGGGATGTTGTCCGGTCCCGGAGCTTTGCGTGCGTTGATCCTGCTGAGGGATCTCCTCACACTGTCCTGGGACAGTGTTAGCACCTGGTCAACGGGAGGGGGTGGACTCTTCTGTGCCGGGGTGCTGTTGTGTGCCTCAAAGCGAGCGAAGAACTCATTCAGCTCGTTTGGCAGGGAGGTGGAGCTGTCGGCAGTCTGTGGCGTTAGCTTGTAGTCCGTTGTGGTCCGTATCCCCTGCCACAGACTCGGCGTGTCTCTGCTGTCGTGGAAGTCCTGTGCGATCTTCCTAGAGTATCGTCTCTGAGCCTCTCTGATGCCACGTGACAGGTTTGCCCTCGCTGTCCTGAGGCCCTCCTCGTCTCCAGCTCTGAAGGCGTTCCTTACCCTCAGCAGCCTGTAGACCTCCCTTTTGAGCCATGGCGTCTGGTTGTCCCAAACAGTGATGGTCCTGGTGTCTGTGACGTCATCAGTGCACTCTGAGATGTGACAAGTGTGTATATGTGTGTGTGTGTTTCAGCTGGGTGTGGTGCAGACTGAAGGGGGCGCTGTAGAGGGCACTCGGCGCAGCACTGGGCTCTTCAGCAGCGTGGACATCTTTAAAGGAATCCCCTTCGCTGACGTCCCGAAAAGATGGGAAAAACCCCAACCACACCCTGGATGGACTGGTACTGACCCTGAGACCTGGCCTAGACCTGGTTTAGTCCTAGTTTAGATCTGGGTTAAATTCTGGTTTAGTCCACGTTTAGTCCTGGTTTAGACCTGGTTTGGTCCTGGTTCAGTCCTGGTTTAGACCTGGTTTAGTCCAGGTTTAGTCCTGGTTTAGATCTGGGTTAAGTTCTGGTTCAGTCCAGGTTTAGTCCTGGTTTAGTCCTGGTTTAGTCCTGGTTTAGTCCTGGTTTAGACCTGGTTTGGTCCTGGTTTAGTCCTGGTTTAGTCCTGGTTTAGAACCTGGTTTGGTCCTGGTTTAGACCTGGTTTAGACCTGGTTTAGTCCTGGTTTAGTCCTGGTTTAGACCTGGTTTGGTCCTGGTTTAGACCTGGTTTAGACCTGGTTTAGTCCTGGTTTAGATCTGAGTTAAGTTCTGGTTTAGTCCAGGTTTAGTCCTGGTTTAGACCTGGTTCAGTCCTTGTTTAGTCCGGTCTGTGTTCCAGGTGTGTTGAAGGCCACGAAGTACAGGGAGCGCTGTCTTCAGGTTAATCTGCTCCAGACCAAGACCCAGGGCTCCGAGGACTGTCTCTACCTCAACATCTTTGTACCACAAGGAGTCAAACGTAAGAGCACACACCAGCACCTAGTCCTGGTTTAGATCTGCTTTAGTCCTGGTTTAGTCCCGGTTCAATCCTGGTTTCGTCCAGGTTCAGTCCCAGTTCAGTCCTGGATTAGTTCTATTTTAGTCTTGGCTTAGTCCTGTTTCATTCCCGGTTCAGTTCTGGTTCAGCCCCGGTTTAGTCTTGTTTCAGTCCCGGTTCAGTCCTGTTTCAGTCCTGTTTCAGTCCTGTTTGAGTCTTGTTTCAGCCCGGGTTAAGTCCTGTTTCAGTCCTGTTTCAGCCCCAGTTCAGTCCTGTTTCAGCCCCGGTTCAGTCCTGTTTCAGCCCCGGTTCAGTCCTGTTTCAGTCCCAGTTCAGCCCCGGTTCAGTCCTGTTTCAGCCCCGGTTCAGTCCTGTTTCAGCCCCGGTTCAGTCCTGTTTCAGTCCCAGTTCAGCCCCGGTTTAGTCCTGTTTCAGCCCCGGTTCAGTCCTGTTTGAGTCTTGTTTCAGCCCGGGTTAAGTCCTGTTTCAGTCCTGTTTCAGCCCCAGTTCAGTCCTGTTTCAGCCCCGGTTCAGTCCTGTTTCAGCCCCGGTTCAGTCCTGTTTCAGTCCCAGTTCAGCCCCGGTTCAGTCCTGTTTCAGTCCTGTTTCAGCCCCGGTTCAGTCCTGTTTCAGTCCTGTTTCAGCCCCGGTTCAGTCCTGTTTCAGTCCTGTTTCAGTTCTGTTTCAGTCCTGTTTCAGTCCTGTTTCAGCCCCAGTTCAGTCCTGTTTCAGTCCTGTTTCAGCCCCGGTTCAGTCCTGTTTCAGTCCTGTTTCAGTCCTGTTTCAGCCCCAGTTCAGTCCTGTTTCAGCCCTGTTTCAGTCCTGTTTCAGTCCTGTTTCAGCCCCATTTCAGTCCTGTTTCAGTCCCAGTTCAGCCCCGGTTCAGTCCTGTTTCAGCCCAGGTTCAGTCCTGTTTTAGCCCTGTTTCAGTCCTGTTTCAGTCCTGTTTCAGCCCCGGTTCAGTCCTGTTTCAGTCCTGTTTCAGTCCTGTTTCAGCCCTGGTTCAGTCCTGTTTCAGTTCTGTTTCAGTCCTGTTTCAGCCCTGTTTAAGTCCTGTTTCAGCCCTGGTTCAGTCCTGTTTCAGCCCCGGTTCAGTCCTGTTTCAGCCCCGGTTCAGTCCTGTTTCAGCCCTGTTTCAGTCCTGTTTCAGCCACGTTTCAGTCCTGTTTCAGTCCCAGTTTAGCACCGGTTCAGTCCTGTTTCAGCCCAGGTTCAGCCCTGGTTCAGCCCTGTTTCAGTCCCGTTTCAGCCCTGGTTCAGTCCTGTTTCAGCCCCGGTTCAGTCCTGTTTCAGCCCCAGTTCAGTCCTGTTTCAGTCCTGTTTCAGCCCCGGTTCAGTCCTGTTTCAGCCCTGGTTCAGTCCTGTTTCAGCCCTGGTTCAGTCCTGTTTCAGCCCCGGTTCAGCCCCGGTTCAGTCCTGTTTCAGTCCTGTTTCAGTCCTGTTTCAGTCCTGTTTCAGTCCTGTTTCAGCCCTGGTTCAGTCCTGTTTCTGCCCTGGTTCAGTCCTGTTTCAGCCCTGGTTCAGTCCTGTTTCAGTCCTGTTTCAGTCCTGTTTCAGTCCTGTTTCAGCCCCGGTTCAGTCCTGTTTCAGTCCTGTTTCAGTCCTGTTTCAGTCCCGTTTCAGCCCTGGTTCAGTCCTGTTTCTGCCCTGGTTCAGTCCTGTTTCTGCCCTGGTTCAGTCCTGTTTCAGCCCCGGTTCAGTCCTGTTTCAGTCCTGTTTCAGTCCTGTTTCAGCCCTGGTTCAGTCCTGTTTCAGTCCTGTTTCAGCCCTGGTTCAGTCCTGTTTCAGTCCTGTTTCAGTCCTGTTTCAGCCCCATTTCAGTCCTGTTTCAGCCCTGGTTTAGTCCTGTTTCAGCCCTGGTTCAGTCCTGTTTCAGCCCCAGTTCAGTCCTGTTTCAGCCCCAGTTCAGTCCTGTTTCAGTCCTGTTTCAGTCCTGTTTCAGTCCTGTTTCAGCCCCGGTTCAGTCCTGTTTCAGCCCTGGTTCAGTCCTGTTTCAGCCCTGGTTCAGTCCTGTTTCAGCCCCGGTTCAGCCCCGGTTCAGTCCTGTTTCAGTCCTGTTTCAGTCCTGTTTCAGTCCTGTTTCAGCCCTGGTTCAGTCCTGTTTCAGCCCTGTTTCAGTCCTGTTTCAGCCCCGGTTCAGTCCTGTTTCAGTCCTGTTTCAGTCCTGTTTCAGTCCTGTTTCAGCCCCGTTTCAGTCCCTGTCCTGACGTGTCCTCCTCTCTCAGTCTCGTCGAACCTGCCCGTGATGGTGTACCTGTTTGGGGGAGCGTTCCTGCTGGGCGCCTCGAATGACGTGGAGGTCCTGGGTCAGTCCCTGTACGACGGCGTGGAGCTCGCCGACCGCGGGACCGTCATCGTCGTCACCGTCAACTACAGAGTGGGCACCCTGGGGTTCCTCAGCAGCGGAGACAGCCGGATGCCTGGTAGGACCAGACTGGGTTCAGACCGGGTCCAGACCGGGTTCAGACCGGGTCCAGACCGGGTTCAGACCGGGTCCAGACCGGGTTCAAACCGGGTCCAGACCGGGTTCAGACCGGGTTCAGACCGGGTTCAAACCGGGTCCAGACCGGGTTCAGACCGGGTCCAGACCGGGTTCAAACCGGGTCCAGACCGGGTTCAGACCGCTCTGTATTGTTCTCTGCTCCTCTCTCTCGTCTTTCCTCCTCTCTCCTCTATTCTTCTGCTCTTCTCTCTCCTCCTTTGCTCATCTTCCCTCTGTTCCTCTTCCACTCCTCTTTCTCCTGTCCTCTGCTTCTCTTTCTTCTGCTTCTTCTCTCTCCCCTGTTTTCGCTCTCCTCTGCTTCTCTCTTTTCTTCTCTTCTCCTCTTTTTTCTGCTCTTCTCCTCCTCTCTTCTGCTCCTCTGCTATCCTTCTCCTCTGTCTTTTTCTTCTCTCTCCTCCTTTTCTCCTCTTTCCTCTGTTCCTCTCTCTTCTTCTCCTCTTTCTTCTCTCTTCTTCTCCTCTTTCTTCTCTCCTCTTTTCCTCCTCTCACTTCTCTGCTCCCCTGTTCCTCTTCTCCTCTTCTTCTCTCTCTTCTTCTCCTCTTTCTTCTCTCTCTTCTACTCCCTTTCTTCTCTCTTCTTCTCTTCTTTCTTGTCTCCTCTTCTCCCCTGTTCCTCTTCTCCTCTTCTTCTCTCTCTTCTACTCCTCCTCCTCCTTCACTCATTTCCTGCAGCATCGAGGAGAAGGAAACGAGGAGAAGGAAACGAGGAGAAGGAAACGAGGAAATGGAAATGCTAAACAGCGATGGAGCGATGGAGCGGTGGGGCGATGGAGCGGTGGGGCGATGGGGCGGTGGAGCGGTGGGGCGATGGAACGGTGGAGAGGTGGAGTGATGGAGCGATGGAGCGGTGGGGCGATGGAGTGGTGGGGCGACGGAGCAGTGGGGCGACGGAGCGGTGGAGCGGTGGGGCGACGGAGCAGTGGGGCGACGGAGCGGTGGAGCGGTGGGGCGATGGGGCGGTGGGGGCGATGGAGCGATGGAGCGGTGGGGCGATGGAGCGATGGAGCGGTGGAGCGGTGGGGCGATGGAACGGTGGAGAGGTGGAGTGATGGAGCGATGGAGCGGTGGAGCGATGGAGTGGTGGGGCGATGGAGCAGTGGGGCGATGGGGCGGTGGGGCGATGAAGCGATGGAGTGGTGGAGTGGTGGAGTGGTGGAGTGGTGGAGCGATGGAGTGGTGGGGCGATGGAGTGGTGAGGCGATGGAGCAGTGGGGCGATGGGGCGGTGGGGTGGTGGGGTGGTGGGGCGATGGGGCGATGAAGCGATGGAGTGGTGGAGTGGTGGAGCGGTGGAGCGATGGAGTGGTGGGGCGATGGAGTGGTGGGGCGATGGAGCGGTGGGGCGATGGAGCAGTGGGGTGGTGGGGTGGTGGGGCGATGGGGTGGTGGGGCGATGGGGCGATGAAGCGATGGAGTGGTGGAGTGGTGGAGCGGTGGAGCGATGGGGCAATGGGGCGATGGAGCGGTGGAGAGGTGGAGTGATGGAGCGATGGAGCCGTTGGGGCCCCGTGTCGCCAGCTGCAGGTTTCCTATGATCCTTTGCTCTGGGTTATCTCGGGCTCAGATAAACCTGGAGCCGAGCCCAGCTGGAGATAAAGTTTCTACTGAAAACAAACACGAGATTGACCAAAAGTGTCGCCGTTTGGCTCAGTTTGTCCCAGAGCCAAAGTTTTATTTTTAGAATTATAACGAGCTGATTATTCACCGTGATAAAAATATTCAAATTAGGCGGCGAAAACGGAATCGCAGAGTAATCTTTGACATGAGTGTAACAAATGTTACTTCTGCACTTCGTTTCAAGTACTGTATTTTCCGCACTACAGTGGTCCCTCGCTCTATCGCGGTTCACTTTTCGCAGCCTCGCTGTTTCGGGGATTTTTTAAATTTTATTTTTAATTTCAATTAAACCAGACCGGGACCAGACCGGGACTAAGACATGAGGACCAGACCGGGACTAGACCGGAACTAGACCAGGACTAAACGTAGACTAAACGTGGACTAAACCAGGACTAAACCAGGTCTAAACCAGGTCTAAACCAGGTCTAAACCAGATCTAAACCTGGACTAAACCAGGACTAGACCAGGTCTAAACCAGGTCTAAACCAGATCTAAACCAGGACTAAACCAGGTCTAAACCAGGTCTAAACCAGGTCTAAACCAGGTCTAAACCTGGACTAAACCAGGACTAAACCAGGACTAGACCAGGTCTAAACCAGGTCTAAACCTGGACTAAACCAGCACTAGATCAGGACTAAACCAGGACTAGACCAGGTCTAAACCAGGTCTAAACCTGGACTAAGCCAGGACTAGATCAGGACTAAACCAGGATTAAAACCAGGTCTAAACCAGGTCTAAACCAGGACTAAACCAAGTCTAAACCAGGTCTAAACCAGGACTAAACCTGGACTAAACCAGGACTAAACCAGGACTAGACCAGGTCTAAACCTGGACTAAACCAGGACTAGACCAGGACTAGACCAGGTCTAAACCAGGACTAAACCAGGTCTAAACCAGGTCTAAACCAGGTCTAAACCAGGTCTAAACCTGGACTAAACCAGGACTAAACCAGGACTAGACCAGGTCTAAACCAGGTCTAAACCTGGACTAAACCAGGACTAGATCAGGACTAAACCAGGACTAGACCAGGTCTAAACCAGGTCTAAACCTGGACTAAGCCAGGACTAGATCAGGACTAAACCAGGATTAAAACCAGGTCTAAACCAGGTCTAAACCAGGACTAAACCAAGTCTAAACCAGGTCTAAACCAGGACTAAACCTGGACTAAACCAGGACTAAACCAGGACTAGATCAGGACTAAACCAGGACTAAACCAGGACTAAACCAGGTCTAAACCAGGTCTAAACCAGGACTAAACCAGGTCTAAACCAGGTCTAAAACAGGTCTAAACCTGGACTAAACCAGGACTAGACCAGGACTAGACCAGGTCTAAACCAGGACTAAACCAGGTCTAAACCAGGTCTAAACCAGGTCTAAACCAGGTCTAAACCTGGACTAAACCAGGACTAAACCAGGACTAGACCAGGTCTAAACCAGGTCTAAACCTGGACTAAACCAGGACTAGATCAGGACTAAACCAGGACTAGACCAGGTCTAAACCAGGTCTAAACCTGGACTAAGCCAGGACTAGATCAGGACTAAACCAGGATTAAAACCAGGTCTAAACCAGGTCTAAACCAGGACTAAACCAAGTCTAAACCAGGTCTAAACCAGGACTAAACCTGGACTAAACCAGGACTAAACCAGGACTAGACCAGGTCTAAACCTGGACTAAACCAGGACTAAACCAGGACTAAACCAGGATTAAACCAGGTCTAAACCAGGTCTAAACCAGGACTAAACCAGGTCTAAACCAGGTCTAAACCAGGTCTAAACCTGGACTAAACCAGGACTAG
This sequence comes from Paratrypauchen microcephalus, assembly GCA_036785185.1. Taxonomy (NCBI): domain Eukaryota; kingdom Metazoa; phylum Chordata; class Actinopteri; order Gobiiformes; family Gobiidae; genus Paratrypauchen; species Paratrypauchen microcephalus. Next base: position 380,400 of record JAVJIX010000187.1, on the reverse strand, counting down.
ACCAGGACTAGACCAGGTCTAAACCAGGACTAAACCAGGTCTAAACCAGGTCTAAACCAGGTCTAAACCAGGACTAAACCAGGTCTAAACCTGGACTAAACCAGGTCTAAACCAGGTCTAAACCTGGACTAAACCAGGACTAGACCAGGTGTAAACCAGGATTACCCCCCCCCCCCCCTTCCCCACACTTCACTGTTAATACATTTTGTTGAAAATCTACGAAGGTTTGAGTGTTTAAACAAGAGAGAAATGTGACAAAACGTTAATTCCAGTCTGAGAAAAGTGTAGAATGTGTGAGGCGTTTACAGCCTTAAAACATGTAGAATAATTGTAAAATATAAAGTTGTCCGACTTCACGGATTTCACTTATTACGGGTTATTTCTGGTACCTAACCCCCGCGATAAACGAGGGACCACTGTATAAGGCGCACCTAAAAGGCCTAAATTTTCTCAAAAGCCGACAGTGCGCCTTATATATATGGATCAATATTGGTTAATCATGGCTACCGTAGTCAGCCACTACTGTAGCTTGTATTCTATGCGTCTTATAATGCGGTGCCCCCTATATATGAAAACAGTTTTAAAATAGACCATTCATTGAAGGTGCGCCTTATAATCCGATGCTACTTATAGTGCGGAAAATACGATATGTAGAATTTTTTATTTCACAAACATGAATGAACATGTTTGAATCAAGTATAGATTTTACAAATGGCAAATGCAAACGGATGTGTTCTTCGAAGTTTGGGTTTGAGTAATGTTTTCATTTTTCATTTGAATTCTCAAGACTATTCCCCAGTCACAAAGCAGAATGACTCTCTTTTGGGTTGCTGGTTCAAAGCTGAAATCCATTTGGTTTAAATGGTTAATGGTTCATTTTAGGTTTTGGATTAAATCTTAAAATGTCTCTCTGGTCCTAAACTCCAGCCCCTGCTCCAGTCCTGAGTCAGTGCTAGTGTGGCCTCTGCAGGTCTTCACATTTTATCATCGAAACTTTGTCTTTTGGATCATTCAAAAACATATATTCACTTTCAGTTTCATTTATATGAGTAACTTTTTAATAAAATTGCACTTTTCAGAGTTCTAGCTGCATATTTCATACTTTTAGTCCTACTTCAATTATGTTTGTACTGCAGTAAAGTTCAAAGTTCAGCTTTATTGTCAAAAACCATAGCCATGTCTCAATTCCCAGTGTGCACAGTTTGGAGTGTGGTTTTAAGGGCGAAATGCGACAGGTGCATGTTGGGATATATGACTGCGCGAAGTGTGCATGGATGCACGGTTGGTCCACGCCCCGATTTCTGTGGAAACGACTGCAGTTTTCAGGGTGCATTTTTAACTGCGCATGGGACAAAAAAGAAATGGGACAACAGTTGTTGCGCCGGAAGTGACGTATGCGCCCTTAAAACCACAGGTCTAAACCAGGTCTGTGCACACTGCGAACTGAGACACGGCTCACATGTACAGGTCGCATACACAGGATTTGAAATCACAGCGCCCCCTAGGCCCACAGTAAACATAAAACATGTGATAAACAAGACAATAAACACCAGGACTAAATCATCACATATACCTGTAGCAAAAGTACAGTAAACTTGTATATGATAAAAAAGCTCAAATGTGTAATTTAAGCAGCAGTGTCAGTGTTATTTAAAGGGACAGTGTGTAAGATTTTTACCCGTTAATTACCGAAATTGAAGATACCCATTCAAAAATACATTGTTTTCCAAGCCTTTTCACTTCCATCATGAAATCAAAGTATTCTTTTGGACTTAGATATAGTCACATAAAAGGGGGATCTTCCCCATATAGAGGCAGCCATTTTGAATACGAGAGCCGCAGAAGGACATTTGGGCTCCGCCTTCGGCAAGGCTCGTGGTAGCACCGGAGGCAAAGCAGGCGGAGCGCTCGGCGCGCGCTGCGCAACAGAGAGGGAGAGAGGTGCCGGTCGGGGGGGGAGGCTCGTGGTTTTGGGTAAACAACAAGCATGCTGCTGTATCACACGTCGTAATGGATCTAACACGTGTTTTGGACTAAATTGTTTTACTGGATTTTATTCGCTGGATCCTTACGGACAGATTGAGAGCAAGTTTATGGTGAAATACAGAGTTTGACCTATCCAGAGCCTTTAAAGGTAAGCAAAGTAACAAACCTCGTTTTGTACTTTTCCGTATAAAAGCCCCATGTGCTCGGGGAGTGATTGTTGTGCCGGGAAATTAATTGCATAGTCAAAAAGAGGAAACTGTAAGGTTTCATTTGATATGTAGATTGTCATGGTACACGATCGGAAATGTGTGTTTTCATGCGAAAAGAAAAAAAAAACAGTGAACGGGAGACCGCGTTTTATTAATACCGTTGTTGTCGGCGAGGGCTCGCAGCGCCGGGTGCGCACGGGTACGCGAGCTGTCCGCTACGGCGCGTCCGGGTGACCCTCGAGGTCTGCCGTAGCTAAAACAGGAAGTGCCATAGCCACTATCCACCTATGCGCCACGAATCCTACACACTGGACCTTTAAGTATAATTTAATCAGCAGTATCAGTGTCATTTAAGTGTCATTTAAGCAGCAGTGTCAGTGTAATATGTGTCATTTAAGCAGCAGTGTCAGTGTTATTTAAAGGGATATGCCACCCCCAGGTCAAATTTGGGCATCTCCCCACAGTCCAGAGACTAAAATAAGTGATGAAAAGCGTTTTCCTGGTCACCCAGCCATTGTCCGAGTCTGTCAGCACTGACCGCCGCGGTATCTGCAGCTACTCCGCGTTAGACTGGAGGCAACGGCGCCAGAGAAAGATTTCGGCCAAAATGAATTAATTTGCTCGATGCGTTTCCCAATTACTTTCTGTGTAGTGCGCATTCATATCGAGTGCAAATAAATGTGCAAATCAACACGGAGAGCTTGCCTTGGTCATTTTGGGTGGGAACTATTTTTCAGTGCGGAAAAAGAAAGCCGAAGCACAGAGCACGCTGCCAGGGGAATCCCAGTTACGCACCAGGAAGGGAGTTCCCCCGTTACGCTGCGTGCTGTTAGACTCCAGTCTAACGCGGAGGAGCAGCAGATACCGCGGCGGTCAGTGCTGACAGACTCGGACAATGGCTGGGTGTCCAGGAAAACGCTTTTCATCACTTATTTTAGTCTCTGGACTGTGGGGAGATGCCCAAGTTTGACCTGGGGGTGGCATATCCCTTTAAGTGTCATTTAAGCAGCAGTGTCAGTGTAATTTAAATGTCATTTAAGCAGCAGTGTCAGTGTCATTTAAGTGTCAGTACTATTGAGTCAAAGTTGTGTTTTCTCTTCCCACTGGGTGAGTTTAAAGTGACAAAAACTTTATGTGGATAATATGAAATTATTTGAGCATTTCTGATCTTTGAACATGAAATTATAAATCAGATGTTACATCCAGAAAGTTATACTTTAAATTATTAATTATTTTAAAAAATTGTGGTTTTCCCAGATGTACTTTTACTTGAGAAATTTCATGGACCACTACTTTCTACTTGAGTAATAATATTTTGAAGTTTCCATTTTTGGCGACTCTACCCACCTCTGTCGATAATGTCAGTGAGTAAAATCTGGAAAATATTGCAAAATGAAAAACTTTGGTTTCAGTTCATGAAAAAATGGATACTTTTATGAATCCTACGAGCTCCATTAGATCATCAAGACTTTACACATGGAAACGAGTCGCTCCCGTTTCCTGTTTCCTGTTTCCTGTGGGGTGGCAGGGCATCTGGTTTAAACCCCGTCCCTCTCTGTTGTGTCTCAGGGAACTACGGCCTGTGGGACCAGCACGCCGCCATCTCCTGGGTCAAAAGAAACATCCAGAAGTTTGGAGGAAACCCAGACAACATGACCATATTTGGGCAGTCGGCCGGAGCCGCCAGTGTCAGCTACCAGGTCAGAGCGACATCTAAAATAACTAATATAAAAATAAAACAAATGTAAAAATTATACAAATATAAAAATAATAAAAATATAAAAATAATAAAACATAAAAATAACAAAAATATAAAAATCATAAAAATATAAAAATATAAAAATTATAAAAATTATAAAACATATAAAAATAATAAAACATATAAAAAATAATAAAAATATAAAAATAATACAAATGTAAGAATATAATATAATCTTATATAAATATAAATATAATAGAAGTATACGCACAGATAACTATTGTAATGCTGATTTATTTCATTACAAAACACAAACGGGTTTATGTTTTAATGTATGTGTTTTGGTTGTGTCCTCTCCTCTTTCCCCTCTCCCTTCTTCTCTCTCCTCTCTCACTTCTTCTTGCTCCTCTTTCCTCTCCTCTTTCCCCTCTCCTCGCTCTTCTTTCCTCACTCCTGTTTTCTCTCTCGTCTCCTCTCCCCTCTTCTTTCTCCTCTCTCCTCTCCTCCCTCCCTCCCCTTTCACTTCTTCTCCCTTCTCTCTCATCTCCTCCCTTCGTCTCTCTCCCTTCTCTCCCTGCTTCTCTCTCCTCTCTCGTCTCCTCTTTCCTCACTCCTGTGTCCTCTCTCCTCTCCTCTCTCCTCTCCCCTCTTCTCTCTCCTCTCTCACTTCTTCTCCCTCCTCTTTCCTCTCTTCTTTCCCCTCTTCTTGCTCTTCTTTCCTCTCTTCCCTCTTCTCTCTCCTCTCTTCTCTCCTCTTTCCTCACTCCTGTCTCCTCTCTCGTCTCCTCTCTCCTCTCCCCTCTTCTCTCTCCTCTCTCACTTCATCTCACTCCTCTTTCCTCTTTCCCCTCTTCTCGCTCTTCTTTCCTCTTCTCTCTCCTCTCCTCTCCCTTCTCCCTTCTTCTCTCTCCTCTCTCGTCTCCTCTTTCCTCACTCCTGTCTCCTCTCTTGTCTCCTCTCCCCTCTTCTCTCTCCTCTCTCACTTCTCACTCCTGTTTCTTCTCTCCTTTTCCCCCTCTTCCCTCCCCTTTTCTCTCTCCTCTCTCGTCTCATCTCTCACTTCTTCTCTCTCCTCTTTCCTCTCTCCTTTTCCCCTCCTCTTTCCTCTCTTCTCTCTCCTCTCTCGTCTCCTCTTTCCTCACTCCTGTCTCCTCTCTCTCCTCTCCCCTCTTCTTTCTCCTCTCCTCCCTTCCTCCCCTCCTACTTCTTCTCTCTCCTCTCTTGTCTCCTCTTTCCTCATTCCTCTCTCCTCTCCTCTCTCCTCTTCTGTCTCCTCTCTCGTCTCCTCTCTCCTCTCCCTTCTTCTCGCTCTTCTTTCCTCTCTTCTCTCTCTCCTACCCCCCTCTCCCCTCTCACTTCTTCTCTCTCCTCTCTCACTCCTCTCTCCTCTCTCCTTTTCCCCTCTCTCGTCTCCTCTTTCCTCACTCCTGTCTCCTCTCTCGTCTCCTCTCTCCTCTTCTCTCTCCTCTCTCGTCTCCTCTCTCCTTTCCCTTCTTCTCGCTCTTCTTTCCTCTCTTCTCTCACTCCTCTTTCCTCTCTCCTTTTCCCCTCTCTCGTCTCCTCTTTCCTCACTCCTGTGTCCTCTCTCGTCTCCTCTTTCCTCACTCCTGTCTCCTCTCTTGCCTCCTCTTTCCTCACTCCTCTCTCCTCTCTCGTCTCCTCTTTCCTCACTCCTGTCTCCTCTCTTGTCTCCTCTTTCCTCACTCCTGTCTCCTCTCTCGTCTCCTCTCTCCTCTTCTTTCTCCTCTCTCGTCTCCTCTCTCCTCTCCCTTCTTCTCGCTCTTCTTTCCTCTCTTCTCTCACTCCTCTTTCCTCTCTCCTTTTCCTCTCTCTCGTCTCCTCTTTCCTCACTCCTGTGTCCTCTCTCGTTTCCTCTTTCCTCCCTCCTGTCCTCCCCCTCCCCTCTCCCCGTGCAGATGCTCTCTCCGTACAGCAGGGGGCTCTTCCGCAGGGCGATCTCTCAGGGTGGGGTGGCCCTGAGCCCCTGGGCCCACCAGAGGGAGCCCTTCAAACTCCTCAAGAAGGTCAGTGTATGTTCCAGAGGACAACAGCAGAAGATATCTGAAGTTTAATCTGCCTTTTTACATCTAAATACCCAAAAATACAAATTACACTTTATTGATCCACAAGGGAAATTACTTAAATCCAATTCGAATCTTTCTCGCTCACTCCGTTCTGCTGCTGTCCTTATAAATCCTCACAATCGGAATAAAACGAGTGGTCTGTAACCCGCATGGTGACGCCCTTTACAGATCGCCAGTAAAGTGGGCTGCTGGAAGACGGACGTGGACCTGATGGTCACCTGTCTGAAGATGTCTGACCCAGTGGGACTCACCATGGCCGGCAAGATCGACGTGCTGCTGTTGCTGGGGAAAGGTACGACCGTTACCTCTAGTACGACTGCAAATACTGTTACTCAGAGAGGGTGGGTATTGTGAGATTTGATTCTAGGTATTCACTAAGGGTATTCACTGTGCCTGGTTATATTCTCTTAATTTAAGTACTGAGAGCTGTGTCCATATGTTAAAATAGGTTTTAGCTGTCTGGGTGTAATTGTATCTACCTGTTTTCTCTGTGTGTAACTCAAAGACCCTCCTATAGATGGACTCTCCTCCTGTTGTTGGCTAACTCGTCTATTATTGGTTAACTTCTGGGAGCTACTCTACAGGTCTCCTTACAAGGATGGGGAACTATGGGCAGTAAATTTAGACATTGCATATAGGTACGCTATATAGGTGGTCACAGTGGTCCAAGGGGACACGATGTCCGTGTGTGGATGATGTGACCACAATCACACATCGAGAATCCAGTCAGCCCCGGGCAGTTGGCAGAAGGTCATCCATCCATCAATCAATCCATCCATCAATCAATCCATCCATCAATCAATCCATCCATCTATCCATCCTGTCCCCCTACTCCCTGACCTGTGTGTTGTGTTGCAGGTGTGGACCTCCTGTGTTGTGTTGTTGTAGGTGTGGACCTCCTGTGTTGTGATGTGTTGTTGTAGGTGTGGACCTCCTGTGTTGTGATGTTGTAGGTGTGGACCTCCTGTGTTGTGATGTTGTAGGTGTGGACCTCCTGTGTTGTGTTGTTGTGTTGTTGTAGGTGTGGACTTCCTGTGTTGTGATGTTGTAGGTGTGGACCTCCTGTGTTGTGTTGTTGTAGGTGTGGACCTCCTGTGTTGTGTTGTTGTAGGTGTGGACCTCCTGTGTTGTGATGTTGTAGGTGTGGACCTCCTGTGTTGTGTTGTTGTAGGTGTGGACCTCCTGTGTTGTGATGTTGTAGGTGTGGACCTCCTCTGTTGTGTTGTGTTGTTGTAGGTGTGGCCATGGATCTCCTGTGTTGTGATGTTGTAGGTGTGGACCTCCTGTGTTGTGATGTTGTAGGTGTGGACCTCCTGTGTTGTGTTGTTGTAGGTGTGGACCTCCTGTGTTGTGATGTTGTAGGTGTGTACCTCCTCTGATGTGTTGTGTTGTTGTAGGTGTGGCCATGGATCTCCTGTGTTGTGTTGTTGTAGGTGTGGACCTCCTGTGTTGTGATGTTGTAGGTGTGGACCTCCTGTGTTGTGATGTTGTAGGTGTGGACCTCCTGTGTTGTGTTGTTGTAGGTGTGGACCTCCTGTGTTGTGTTGTTGTAGGTGTGGAAGTCCTGTGTTGTGTTGTTGTAGGTGTGGAAGTCCTGTGTTGTGTTGTTGTAGGTGTGGACCTCCTGTGTTGTGTTGTTGTAGGTGTGGACCTCCTGTGTTGTGATGTTGTAGGTGTGGACCTCCTCTGTTGTGTTGTTGTAGGTGTGGACCTCCTGTGTTGTGTTGTTGTAGGTGTGGACCTCCTGTGTTGTGTTGTTGTAGGTGTGGACCTCCTGTGTTGTGATGTTGTGTTGTAGGTGTGGACCTCCTGTGTTGTGATGTTGTAGGTGTTGACCTCCTGTGTCGTGCTGTTGTAGGTGTGGACCTCCTGTGTTGTGATGTTGTAGGTGTGGACCTCCTGTGTTGTGTTGTTGTAGGTGTGGACCTCCTGTGTTGTGTTGTTGTAGGTGTGGACCTCCTGTGTTGTGTTGTTGTAGGTGTGGACCTCCTGTGTTGTGATGTTGTAGGTGTGGACCTCCTGTGTTGTGTTGTTGTAGGTGTGGACCTCCTGTGTTGTGATGTTGTGTTGTTGTAGGTGTGGACCTCCTGTGTTGTGTTGTTGTAGGTGTGGACCTCCTGTGTTGTGATGTTGTGTTGTTGTAGGTGTGGACCTCCTGTGTTGTGTTGTTGTAGGTGTGGACCTCCTGTGTTGTGTTGTGTTGTTGTAGGTGTGGACCTCCTGTGTTGTGTTGTTGTAGGTGTGGACCTCCTGTGTTGTGTTGTGTTGTTGTAGGTATGGCCATGGATCTCCTGTGTTGTGTTATTGTAGGTGTGGACCTCCTGTGTTGTGTTGTTGTAGGTGTGTACCTCCTCTGATGTGTTGTGTTGTTGTAGGTGTGGCCATGGATCTCCTGTGTTGTGATGTTGTAGGTGTGGACCTCCTGTGTTGTGATGTTGTAGGTGTGGACCTCCTGTGTTGTGTTGTTGTAGGTGTGGATCTCCTGTGTTGTGTTGTTGTAGGTGTGGAAGTCCTGTGTTGTGTTGTTGTAGGTGTGGAAGTACTGTGTTGTGATGTTGTAGGTGTGGACCTCCTGTGTTGTGTTGTTGTAGGTGTGGACCTCCTGTGTTGTGTTGTTGTAGGTGTGGAAGTCCTGTGTTGTGTTGTTGTAGGTGTGGAAGTCCTGTGTTGTGTTGTTGTAGGTGTGGACCTCCTGTGTTGTGTTGTTGTAGGTGTGGACCTCCTGTGTTGTGATGTTGTAGGTGTGGACCTCCTCTGTTGTGTTGTTGTAGGTGTGGACCTCCTGTGTTGTGTTCTTGTAGGTGTGGACCTCCTGTGTTGTGTTGTTGTAGGTGTGGACCTCCTGTGTTGTGTTGTTGTAGGTGTGGACCTCCTGTGTTGTGATGTTGTGTTGTTGTAGGTGTGGACCTCCTGTGTTGTGATGTTGTAGGTGTTGACCTCCTGTGTCGTGCTGTCGTGCTGTTGTAGGTGTGGACCTCCTGTGTTGTGATGTTGTAGGTGTGGACCTCCTGTGTTGTGTTGTTGTAGGTGTGGACCTCCTGTGTTGTGTTGTTGTAGGTGTGGACCTCCTGTGTTGTGTTGTTGTAGGTGTGGACCTCCTGTGTTGTGATGTTGTAGGTGTGGACCTCCTGTGTTGTGTTGTTGTAGGTGTGGACCTCCTGTGTTGTGATGTTGTGTTGTTGTAGGTGTGGACCTCCTGTGTTGTGTTGTTGTAGGTGTGGACCTCCTGTGTTGTGATGTGTTGTTGTAGGTGTGGACCTCCTGTGTTGTGATGTTGTAGGTGTGGACCTCCTGTGTTGTGATGTTGTAGGTGTGGACCTCCTGTGTTGTGTTGTTGTAGGTGTGGACCTCCTGTGTTGTGTTGTTGTAGGTGTGGACCTCCTGTGTTGCATTGTGTTGTTGTAGGTATGGCCATGGATCTCCTGTGTTGTGTTGTTGTAGGTGTGGACCTCCTGTGTTGTGTTGTTGTAGGTGTGGACCTCCTGTGTTGTGTTGTTGTAGGTATGGACCTCCTGTGTTGTGTTGTTGTAGGTGTGGACCTCCTGTGTTGTGATGTTGTAGGTGTGGACCTCCTGCGTTGTGTTGTTGTAGGTGTGGACCTCCTGTGTTGTGTTATTGTAGGTGTGGACCTCCTGTGTTGTGATGTTGTAGGTGTGGACCTCCTGTGTTGTGTTGTTGTAGGTGTGGACCTCCTGTGTTGTGATGTTGTAGGTGTGGACCTCCTGTGTTGTGTTGTTGTAGGTGTGGTGATGGACCTCCTGGAGCTGGCCCCGGTGGTGGACGGGGACTTCATCCCAGGCGATCCCAGCACCCTGTTCTCCAACACAGGACACTTTGACTACATGGCCGGCGTCAACAGCATGGACGGGCACATCTTTGCCGGGGTGGACGTGCCCTCCATCAACAAACGCAACGCCAATACTACAGCGTGAGTACGGAGTGAGTCCAGAGTGAGTCCAGGGTGAGTACAGGGTGAGTACAGAGTGAGTACAGAGTGAGTACAGAGTGAGTACAGAGTGAGTCCAGAGAGAGTACAGGGTGAGTACAGCGTGAGTACAGAGTGAGTACAGGGTGAGTACAGAGTGAGTACAGAGTGAGTACAGAGTGAGTCCAGAGTGAGTCCAGAGTGAGTACAGGGTGAGTACAGAGTGAGTACAGAGTGAGTACAGAGTGAGTACAGGGTGAGTACAGAGTGAGTACGGAGTGAGTCAAGAGTGAGTACAGAGTGAGTACAGAGTGAGTACAGAGTGAGTACAGAGTGAGTACAGGGTGAGTCCAGAGTGAGTCCAGAGTGAGTACAGAGTGAGTCCAGAGTGAGTACAGAGTGAGTCCAGAGTGAGTCCAGAGTGAGTACAGAGTGAGTACAGGGTGAGTACAGAGTGAGTACGGAGTGAGCCCGGAGTGAGTCCAGAGTGAGTCCAGAGTGGGTACAGGGTGAGTACAGAGTGAGTACAGAGTGAGTACAGAGTGAGTACAGGGTGAGAACAGAGTGAGTACAGAGTGAGTACGAAGTGAGTCCGGAGTGAGTACAGAGTGATTACAGAGTGAGTCCAGAGTGAGTACAGAGTGAGTAGAGGGTGAGTCCAGAGTGAGTACGGAGTAAGTACAGGGTGAGTACAGAGTGAGTACGGAGTGAGTCCAGAGTGAGTACAGAGGCATGCAGGAGTACAGAGTGAGTACGGACTGAGTCCAGAGAGAGTACAGGGTGAGTACAGCGTGAGTACAGAGTGAGTACAGGGTGAGTACAGAGTGAGTACAGAGTGAGTACAGAGTGAGTCCAGAGTGAGTCCAGAGTGAGTACAGGGTGAGTACAGAGTGAGTACAGAGTGAGTACAGAGTGAGTACAGGGTGAGTACAGAGTGAGTACGGAGTGAGTCAAGAGTGAGTACAGAGTGAGTACAGGGTGAGTACAGGGTGAGTACAGAGTGAGTACGGAGTGAGTCCAGAGTGAGTCCGGAGTGAGTACAGGGTGAGTCCAGAGTGAGTACAGAGTGAGTCCAGAGTGAGTCCAGAGTGAGTACAGAGTGAGTATAGGGTGAGAACAGAGTGAGTACAGAGTGAGTACGAAGTGAGTCCGGAGTGAGTACAGAGTGATTACAGAGTGAGTCCAGAGTGAGTACAGAGTGAGTAGAGGGTGAGTCCAGAGTGAGTACGGAGTAAGTACAGGGTGAGTACAGAGTGAGTACGGAGTGAGTCCAGAGTGAGTACAGAGGCATGCAGGAGTACAGAGTGAGTACGGACTGAGTCCAGAGTGAGTCCAGAGTGAGTACAGAGGCATGCAGGAGTACAGAGTGAGTACAGAGTGAGTACAGAGTGAGTACGGAGTGAATCCAGAGTGAGTCCAGAGTGAGTACAGAGTGAGTATGGAGTGAGTACAGAGTGAGTACGGAGTAAGTCCAGAGTGAGTGCAGAGTGAGTCCAGAGTGAGTACAGAGTGAGTACAGAGTGAGTACAGGGTGAGTACAGAGTGAGTACAGATTGAGTACGGAGTAAGTCCAGAGTGAGTACAGGGTGAGTACAGAGTGAGTACAGGGTGAGTCCAGAGTGAGTCCAGAGTGAGTCCAGAGTGAGTACGGAGTGAGTCCAGAGTGAGTACAGATTGAGTACGGAGTAAGTCCAGAGTGAGTACAGGGTGAGTACAGAGTGAGTACAGAGTGAGTACAGAGGCATGCAGGAGTACAGAGTGAGTCCGGAGTGAGTACATAGTGAGTACAGAGTGAGTCCGGAGTGAGTCCAGAGTGAGTCCAGAGTGAGTACAGGGTGAGTACAGAGTGAGTACAGAGTGAGTACAGAGGCATGCAGGAGTACAGAGTGAGTCCGGAGTGAGTACAGGGTGAGTCCAGAGTGAGTACAGAGTGAGTCCAGAGTGAGTACATAGTGAGTCCAGAGTGAGTACAGAGGCATGCAGGAGTACAGAGTGAGTACAGAGTGAGTACGGAGTGAGTACGGAGTGAGTCCAGAGTGAGTCCAGAGTGAGTACAGAGTGAGTATGGAGTGAGTACAGAGTGAGTACGGAGTAAGTCCAGAGTGAGTGCAGAGTGAGTCCAGAGTGAGTACAGAGTGAGTACAGAGTGAGTACAGAGTGAGTCCGGAGTGAGTACAGGGTGAGTCCAGAGTGAGTACGGAGTGAGTCCAGAGTGAGTACGGATTGAGTACGGAGTGAGTACATAGTGAGTCCAGAGTGAGTACAGAGTGAGTACGGAGTGAGTCCAGAGTGAGTACAGAGTGAGTACAGGGTGAGAACAGAGTGAGTACAGAGTGAGTACGAAGTGAGTCCGGAGTGAGTACAGAGTGATTACAGAGTGAGTCCAGAGTGAGTACAGAGTGAGTAGAGGGTGAGTCCAGAGTGAGTACGGAGTAAGTACAGGGTGAGTACAGAGTGAGTACGGAGTGAGTCCAGAGTGAGTACAGAGGCATGCAGGAGTACAGAGTGAGTCCGGAGTGAGTACATAGTGAGTACAGAGTGAGTCCGGAGTGAGTCCAGAGTGAGTCCAGAGTGAGTACAGGGTGAGTACAGAGTGAGTACAGAGTGAGTACAGAGGCATGCAGGAGTACAGAGTGAGTCCGGAGTGAGTACAGGGTGAGTCCAGAGTGAGTACAGAGTGAGTCCAGAGTGAGTACATAGTGAGTCCAGAGTGAGTACAGAGGCATGCAGGAGTACAGAGTGAGTACAGAGTGAGTACGGAGTGAGTACGGAGTGAGTCCAGAGTGAGTCCAGAGTGAGTACAGAGTGAGTATGGAGTGAGTACAGAGTGAGTACGGAGTAAGTCCAGAGTGAGTGCAGAGTGAGTCCAGAGTGAGTACAGAGTGAGTACAGAGTGAGTACAGAGTGAGTCCGGAGTGAGTACAGGGTGAGTCCAGAGTGAGTACGGAGTGAGTCCAGAGTGAGTACGGATTGAGTACGGAGTGAGTACATAGTGAGTCCAGAGTGAGTACAGAGTGAGTACGGAGTGAGTCCAGAGTGAGTACAGAGTGAGTACAGGGTGAGAACAGAGTGAGTACAGAGTGAGTACGAAGTGAGTCCGGAGTGAGTACAGAGTGATTACAGAGTGAGTCCAGAGTGAGTACAGAGTGAGTACAAGGTGAGTCCAGAGTGAGTACGGAGTGAGTCCAGAGTGAGTACGGATTGAGTACGGAGTGAGTACATAGTGAGTCCAGAGTGAGTACAGAGTGAGTACGGAGTGAGTCCAGAGTGAGTACAGAGTGAGTACAGGGTGAGAACAGAGTGAGTACAGAGTGAGTACGAAGTGAGTCCGGAGTGAGTACAGAGTGATTACAGAGTGAGTCCAGAGTGAGTACAGAGTGAGTAGAGGGTGAGTCCAGAGTGAGTACGGAGTAAGTACAGGGTGAGTACAGAGTGAGTACGGAGTGAGTCCAGAGTGAGTACAGAGGCATGCAGGAGTACAGAGTGAGTACGGACTGAGTCCAGAGTGAGTCCAGAGTGAGTACAGAGGCATGCAGGAGTACAGAGTGAGTACAGAGTGAGTACAGAGTGAGTACAGAGTGAGTACGGAGTGAATCCAGAGTGAGTCCAGAGTGAGTCCAGAGTGAGTACGGAGTGAGTCCAGAGTGAGTACAGATTGAGTACGGAGTAAGTCCAGAGTGAGTACAGAGTGAGTACAGAGGCATGCAGGAGTACAGAGTGAGTCCGGAGTGAGTACAGGGTGAGTTCAGAGTGAGTCCGGAGTGAGTCCAGAGTGAGTACATAGTGAGTACAGAGTGAGTCCGGAGTGAGTCCAGAGTGAGTCCAGAGTGAGTACAGGGTGAGTACAGAGTGAGTACAGAGTGAGTACAGAGGCATGCAGGAGTACAGAGTGAGTCCGGAGTGAGTACAGGGTGAGTCCAGAGTGAGTACAGAGTGAGTCCAGAGTGAGTACATAGTGAGTCCAGAGTGAGTACAGAGGCATGCAGGAGTACAGAGTGAGTACAGAGTGAGTACGGAGTGAGTACGGAGTGAGTCCAGAGTGAGTACAGAGTGAGTACAGAGTGAGTATGGAGTGAGTACAGAGTGAGTACGGAGTAAGTCCAGAGTGAGTGCAGAGTGAGTCCAGAGTGAGTACAGAGTGAGTACAGAGTGAGTACAGAGTGAGTACAGGGTGAGTCCAGAGTGAGTCCAGAGTGAGTACGGAGTGAGTCCAGAGTGAGTACGGATTGAGTACGGAGTGAGTACATAGTGAGTCCAGAGTGAGTACAGAGTGAGTACAGAGTGAGTCCAGAGTGAGTCCAGAGTCAGTCCAGAGTAAGTACAGAGTGAGTACAGAGTGAGTCCAGAGTGAGTACAGACTGAGTACAGACTGAGTACAGACTGAGTCCAGAGTGAGTACAGAGTGAGTCCAGAGTGAGTACAGAGGCATGCAGGAGTACAGAGTGAGTACGGAGTGAGTCCAGAGTGAGAACAGAGTGAGTCCAGGGTGAGTCCAGAGTGAGTCCAAAGTGAGTACAGAGTGAGTACAGGGTGAGTCCAGAGTGAGTACAGAGTGAGTACAGAGTGAGTACAGAGTGAGTATGGAGTGAGTCCAGAGTGAGTCCGGAGTGAGTCCAGAGTGAGTCCGGAGTGAGTCCGGAGTGAGTCCGGAGTGAGTCCGGAGTGAGTCCAGAGTGAGTCCAGAGTGAGTCAAGAGTGAGTCCAGAGTGAGTACAGAGTGAGTACAGAGTGAGTACAGAGTGAGTACAGAGGCATGCAGGAGCACTGAGTGAGTACAGAGTGAGTACGGACTGAGTCCAGAGTGAGTCCAGAGTGAGTACAGAGGCATGACGGAGTACAGAGTGAGTACAGAGTGAGTACAGAGTGAGTACGGAGTGAGTCCAGAGTGAGTCCAGAGTGAGTCCAGAGTAAGTTCAGAGTGAGTCCAGAGTGAGTACAGGGTGAGTCCAGAGTGAGTCCAGAGTGAGCACAGAGTGAGTCCAGAGTGAGTCCAGAGTGAGTCCAGAGTGAGTACAGAGTGAGTACATAGTGAGTCCAGAGTGAGTCCAGCGTGAGTACAGAGGCATGCAGGAGTACAGAGTGAGTCCAGAGTGAGTCCAGAATGAGTACAGAGTGAGTACAGAGTGAGTCCAGAGTGAGTACAGATTGAGTACGGAGTAAGTCCAGAGTGAGTACAGGGTGAGTACAGAGTGAGTACAGAGTGAGTACAGAGTGAGTACAGAGGTATGCAGGAGTACAGAGTGAGTACAGAATGAGTCCAGAGTGAGTCCAGAGTGAGTACAGAGGCATGCAGGAGTACAGAGTGAGTCCGGAGTGAGTACAGGGTGAGTTCAGAGTGAGTACAGAGTGAGTCCGGAGTGAGTCCAGAGTGAGTCCAGAGTGAGTACAGGGTGAGTCCAGAGTGAGTCCAGAGTGAGCACAGAGTGAGTCCAGAGTGAGTCCAGAGTGAGTACAGAGTGAGTCCAGAGTGAGTACAGAGGCATGCAGGAGTACAGAGTGAGTACGGAGTGAGTCCAGAGTGAGAACAGAGTGAGTCCAGGGTGAGTCCAGAGTGAGTCCAAAGTGAGTACAGAGTGAGTACAGGGTGAGTCCAGAGTGAGTCCAGAGTGAGTCCAGAGTGAGTACAGGGTGAGTCCGGAGTGAGTCCGGAGTGAGTCCGGAGTGAGTCCGGAGTGAGTCCGGAGTGAGTCCGGAGTGAGTCCAGAGTGAGTCAAGAGTGAGTCCAGAGTGAGTACAGAGTGAGTACAGAGTGAGTACAGAGTGAGTACAGAGGCATGCAGGAGCACTGAGTGAGTACAGAGTGAGTACGGACTGAGTCCAGAGTGAGTCCAGAGTGAGTACAGAGGCATGACGGAGTACAGAGTGAGTACAGAGTGAGTACAGAGTGAGTACGGAGTGAGTCCAGAGTGAGTCCGGAGTGAGTCCAGAGTGAGTTCAGAGTGAGTACAGAGTGAGTACAGAGTGAGTTTGGAGTGAGTCCAGAGTGAGTCCAGAGTGAGTCCAGAGTGAGTCCAGAGTGAGTACAGGGTGAGTCCGGAGTGAGTCCAGAGTGAGTCCGGAGTGAGTCCGGAGTGAGTCCGGAGTGAGTCCGGAGTGAGTCCAGAGTGAGTCCAGAGTGAGTCAAGAGTGAGTCCAGAGTGAGTACAGAGTGAGTACAGAGTGAGTACAGAGTGAGTACAGAGGCATGCAGGAGCACTGAGTGAGTACAGAGTGAGTACGGACTGAGTCCAGAGTGAGTCCAGAGTGAGTCCAGAGTGAGTACAGAGGCATGACGGAGTACAGAGTGAGTACAGAGTGAGTACAGAGTGAGTACGGAGTGAGTCCAGAGTGAGTCCGGAGTGAGTCCAGAGTGAGTTCAGAGTGAGTCCAGAGTGAGTACAGGGTGAGTCCAGAGTGAGTCCAGAGTGAGCACAGACTGAGTCCAGAGTGAGTCCAGAGTGAGTCCAGAGTGAGTCCAGAGTGAGTCCAGAGTGAGTCCAGAGTGAGTCCAGAGTGAGTACAGAGTGAGTACATAGTGAGTCCAGAGTGAGTCCAGCGTGAGTACAGAGGCATGCAGGAGTACAGAGTGAGTCCAGAGTGAGTCCAGAATGAGTACAGAGTGAGTACAGAGTGAGTCCAGAGTGAGTACAGATTGAGTACGGAGTAAGTCCAGAGTGAGTACAGGGTGAGTACAGAGTGAGTACAGAGTGAGTACAGAGGTATGCAGGAGTACAGAGTGAGTACAGAATGAGTCCAGAGTGAGTCCAGAGTGAGTCCAGAGTGAGTACAGAGGCATGCAGGAGTACAGAGTGAGTCCGGAGTGAGTACAGGGTGAGTTCAGAGTGAGTACAGAGTGAGTCCGGAGTGAGTCCAGAGTGAGTCCAGAGTGAGTACAGGGTGAGTCCAGAGTGAGTCCAGAGTGAGCACAGAGTGAGTACAGAGTGAGTCCAGAGTGAGTCCAGAGTGAGTACAGGGTGAGTACAGAGTGAGTACAGGGTGAGTCCAGAGTGAGTCCAGAATGAGTACAGAGTGAGTACAGGGTGAGTCCAGAGTGAGTCCAGAGTGAGTCCAGAGTGAGTCCAGAGTGAGTCCAGAATGAGTACAGAGTGAGTACAGAGTGAGTCCAGAGTGAGTCCAGAGTGAGTACAGAGTGAGTCCAGAGTGAGTCCAGAGTGAGTCCAGAGTGAGCACAGAGTGAGTACAGAGTGAGTCCAGAGTGAGTCCAGAGTGAGTCCAGAGTGAGTACAGGGTGAGTACAGAGTGAGTACAGAGTGAGTACAGAGTGAGTACAGAGGCATGCAGGCGTACAGAGGAGGCAGGAGCAGACAGGAGCAGGAAGGAGGAGGCAAAAGGTTTGTTTTTACTTGACATATTTCAGTGAGCATTCCGCGATGTAAAACACACTTTTTTGTCTTTAGCAGAGGATTCACTGTGACCTCTCTCTCCCACCTCTCTCTTCTTTCTCTTTTCCACTCTTTCCTTTTCCTCCTCTCTTTCTCGCTCTCCCCTCTCGTCCTCTCTTTCGTCTCCCTCTCTCTCTCCTCCCGTTCTCAGGGCTGACGTCCGTGGGGTTCTAACCGGTCTGACCAAACAGAGGTCAGGCCCCGTTCTGGACCAGGCTCTGAACCTGTACTCGTCCACCTGGGGTGTTCCTCCAGCCCCGGCGCTAGTGAAGAGGACCGTGGCAGACATCGAGACGGACTTCCTGTTCCTGGTGCCCACGCAGATCGCCCTCAAGCTGCACGCCAAGCACAGCAGGTCTGAAAAAAACAAAACAAACAGCCTCTCCCTCATCTCTGTCTGTCAGGCATTAACTCCACCAACACTACTGACACTGGGGGGTATTAATTATTAATTTTGGTTATTAATTTTATTTCTACGTTGAAATCAGTAAATGTCATTGTTTACAGAAGCTGGTAAGTTCTATGTTATTATTAAGTAATGAGAGAGTGAGGTTTTACAAAAACTGAATTTATTCAGTAAAATAATTCAATGGTAAACGTGAAACATTTGTAACTCTTTTTCAGTCACATTAACCCCACAATGTTTTCTGAGTTTAACTTTCTTAACTTTGTATTAAGACACCACAATGTCTTTGTTTGACAAATAGTATAATACAAGATATGTCACAATTTTTTTTTTGTCCAACTGCCAAAATGTGTAGAAAAAAAAGTCAAAGATAGCATGTTTTAGTGTTTTTTTCTTGATCAGTGCGAGAAATGTCGCCTCTGTTGAGCTTTAACAAGTGCATCTAAGTCAGGTTCATGTTTGAGGTGGAGATGTGAAGTCCGACAGATGATCATCAGTACAAATGCATCAGTACAAATGCATTATGTACAATTTTGAAAGTAGGTTTTATTTTCTTAATTCCAAGCAACCTCTGACCGGCCCGCAGGTCGCATTTGGCCCCCCTAAGATGTGCTCTAAGGTTTAGGGTGAGGCTTTAATCTGAGCTTTCATTTAACACAATCTGACAGTTTTTCAGTCAGGTTTCTCACCTTTAAAACTTCAGAATGCAGGGGTCTGAGCTGTATAATACGCTTAAACCACAGGTACAAACTGAAACGTCTCATTTGTGAATGTGAAAATGTCTCATTTGTGACTGTTGTGAAAATCTGGACGCCCGAGAAAGTTTAATGTCAGGTATTGCGAGCTCCTGCTAATAAATCTGTCTGCTGATAAGTCTGTTAGTTACCGTTAGCTATCAACGACTCAATTATGGCAGTTTGACTAACATGCTCAGAGCAGAACTTCTTTCTACCGTCAAATGTCAAAGTTTACAAAGTTGTCACTACAACTACAAAGTTTTTAGAAGACACTTTCTCTACACCAGGGGTGCTCAATCTTTTTTTTTTTTAACCAAGATCTACTTTTTAAAGTCGCATGGGGCGAAAAAATCGGATTTGGGTCACTTCAGGCTGCAGTGTGAACGTAGCCCAAGATCTGTGGTCCTAAAACCGATACATATCCGATCTTCTGGCATGTGACTTGAGTCTGAACGGCCAGGTCGCGTTCATCCGACCTGGGCGTGTTTCCTCCAGCGAGAGTGGTACAAGTAGGCGCTCACAAATGTACACAAACATTCTTCTCGTCATGCGAAAATAGTATATGAACTCTCTTGTCTGCGACTCCGCACCAACACGTTCATTTCTACGGACGTTGCTGCCGCCGCCCCACAAAACGCCGTGGCCAAAAACCTCGTCCTTCTCCTTCTCCTCCTCCTTAAAACAAATAAGCTGTACATGTTCTGGCTCCGGTACGACAGCAACTTTAGGCGACTTCCGTAAACATTGAGAATGCTCCCTGCACGTGACCTCGTCGTGCGGGACACTTTTGGGGTGTTTAAAGTTGCCACTGGAGATTACATACAAGTCGTATTTAATTGGAAATGTGAACGACATCGCAAAAAAATCAGATTTCACTAAATAATCGGAATTGAGCATTAAGCCCTGCAGTGTGAACGTATCCATACGCGATGGACTGACACTCTGCCTGCGATCAACTGGTTGGGTACCCCTGCTCTACACAAACACAACTGAACATATCAAAATGACCAAAAGACCGTTCTCCTCGTTAACTGTTTGTGCTGATACACTCACCGGCCACTTTATTAGGTACACCTGTCCAACTGCTCTTTAACACTTAATTTCTAATCAGCCAATCATGTTTCTGTGGTGACGTAAATCCAACTGACTCGAGCTGCACCGAACCAGCCCGAGTTCAACCCAAAGTGATTTGACTGACCGTTCCATTACACTTTGTCAAGGTGGAGGTCGGTTTTCCCTGAGTGCTGAGCACAAGAGAATGCTTAACTACTGTAACTACTTGTGCATTACAGAGTATTAACGCATGGCAGTTAGACACTGGAATTCTCACGGACTGTGGTATAAGGACGTATATTAATTATAGTTTTCAAATTTTGCCCCCTACAATAGTAAAGTCCTATTTGTATCAGTTTTTTCCTGATGTCTCCTCTGTTGTCCCTGAAGGTCCAGCGGAGCGCGGACTTACTCGTACCTGTTCAACATGAAGACGCGTATCCCAGGATTCCCAGCGTGGGTGGAGGCGGAGCACGCGGAGGACCTGCAGTATCTGTTTGGAAAACCCTTCTCCTTCTCCTTGGTCTACTTCCCCCGACACAGAGACCTCTCCGGCTACATGATCAAATACTGGAGCAACTTCGCCCGCACCGGGTCAGAACTGAACCAGGACTGGACCAAGACTAGACCAGGACTGGACCAGGGCTAGACCAGGACTGAATAAGGACAGGACCGGTACTAAACCAGGGCTAAACCAGGACTAAACCAGGACTAAAGAAGCACTTGACCTGAACTGAACCAAGACTGTACTGGAAGTAAACCAGGACTAACTCTGGTCTGCAGTGATCCAAACCAAGGGGAGAGCCGGGTTCCAGTCCAGTGGCCCAGATTCACCAGCTCCCTCCAGCCGTACCTCAAAATCAACCACAAGATGTCCAAGAACTCAGTCAGGTCAGAAAGCACTCTGCACTTTACACTTTATACTCTACATTTTACACTTTACACTCTACACTTTACACTCTGCACTTTACAGTCTACACTTTACACACCACACTTTACACTCTACACTTTACACTCTACGCTTTACACTCTACGCTTTACACTGTACGCTTTACACTCTACGCTTTACACTCTACGCTTTACACTGTACACTTTACACTTAACACTTTGCACTCTACACTTTACACTCTACACCTTACACTCTACGCTTTACACTCTACGCTTTACACTGTACACTTTACACTTAACACTTTGCACTCTACACTTTACACTCTACACCTTACACTCTACAGTTTACACACCACACTTTACACTCTACACTACACACCACACTTTACACTCTACACTTTACAGTCTACACTTTACACACCACACTTTACACTCTACACTTTACACTCTACGCTTTACACTCTACGCTTTACACTGTACGCTTTACACTCTACGCTTTACACTCTACGCTTTACACTGTACACTTTACACTTAACACTTTGCACTCTACACTTTACACTCTACACCTTACACTCTACGCTTTACACTCTACGCTTTACACTGTACACTTTACACTTAACACTTTGCACTCTACACTTTACACTCTACACCTTACACTCTACAGTTTACACACCACACTTTACACTCTACACTACACACCACACTTTACACTCTACACTTTACACTCTACACTACACACCACACTTTACACTCTACACTACACACCACACTTTACACACCACACTTTACACTCTACACTTTACACTCTACACTACACACCACACTTTACACTCTAGAATTTATACTTTACACTTCACACTCTACACTTTACACTACACTTTACACTCTACACTTTACAGTTTGCACTCTACACTTTACACTACACTTTACACTCTACACTTCACACTCTACACTTTACAGTTTACACTCAGATGTTCGTCCAGATTAAAGTGCATATTGCAACTATAACGGCTCATTTCACTAAAACATTGTTAAAAGCTGCATTGCTCCACTTTTCTGGTGGAGGGTCCATCAAATGCTTTTCTCCCGTAGACGTAGAGGTCTTTAAGATTTGACTAAAAGATTTTCCCAACGTGTTCCCCAAGCGGCCATTTAACTGATGTAAAACAAAGAAAAAAGTATTTTTATTGTAAATATTTAATTAATGTTTGATTCTGTCCTACAGCCACGACCTCAGAGCGGAATACGTCTCCTTCTGGACCTCCACCTACAGCAACCAGACCATCGCAGAACTAAACCAGGACTAAAGCAGGACTAAACCAAGACTAAACCAGGACTAAACCAGGACTAAACCAGGACTAAAGCAGGACTAAACCAGGACTAAAGCAGGACTAAACCAAGACTAAACCAGGACTAAACCAGGACTAAACCAGGACTAAACCAGGACTAAAGCAGGACTAAAGCAGGAATAAACCAGGACTAAAGCAGGACTAAACCTGGACTAAAGCAGGACTAAACCAGGACTAAAGCAGGAGGAAACCAGGACTAAACCAGGACTAAAGCAGGACTAAACCAGAAATAAACCAGGACTAAAGTAGGACTCAACCAGGACTAAAGCAGGAGGAAACCAGGACTAAACCAGAACTAAAGCAGGACTAGACCAGGACTAAAGCAGGAGGAAACCAGGACTAAACCAGGACTAAACCAGGACTAAAGCAGGACTAAACCAGGAATAGACCAGGACTAAAGTAGGACTCAACCAGGACTAAAGCAGGAGGAAACCTAAACCAGGACTAAAGCAGGACTAGACCAGGACTAAAGCAGGAGGAAACCAGGACTAAACCAGGACTCAACCAGGACTAAAGCAGGAGGAAACCAGGACTAAACCAGGACTAAAGCAGGACTAAACCAACACTAAATCGTTCTCCGGTTTTCTCGACGTGTTGTCGTTTTTACATTTGGATTGAATAAAAAATGGAGTTAAGCACTGTTGAGTTGCATTTTTACAGCAGAAATATTAAATAAAGTAAATAAAAAATGGTGAGGCTGAGAAATCTGAACTGGACTGGACAATTTATTTATTATGATGTCAAAATCTCGTCTTGTTTTCTCGTTCTCGTAGTTCCAATCTCGTGTCTCGTCTCGTACGAGCTCTGTTCATGCTTACCGGAAGACGTTTGATAACGTTCGGTGGAGTTCCCGACACTGGGCGTGTGATAAAACAATAAAACCGCGGATTCAGCAGCAGTGTCTTCCCAACATGCGAAATCTTTCTTCGGAGGACGGGATTCCAATTGTATCTTGGTCGTAGGTCATGAATCGGTTTAAATTGGACGAGGGCAGTTCTAAAGCAGGACTCAACCAGGACTAAACCAGGTCTAAAGCAGGACTAAAGTAGGACTAAAGCAGGACTAAAGTAGGACTAAAGTAGGACTAAAGCAAGACTCAACCAGGACTAAACCAGGACTAAAGTAGGACTAAAGCAGGACTAAAGCAAGACTCAAGCAAGACTCAACCAGGAATAAACCAGGACTAAAGCAGGACTAAACCAGGACTAAAGCAGGACTAAAGTAGGACTAAACCAGGACTAAAGCAAGACTAAAGCAGGACTAAAGAAGGACTAAAGTAGGACTAAAGCAGGACTAAAGTAGGACTAAAGCAGGACTAAACCAGGACTAAAGCAGGACTAAAGTAGGACTAAACCAGGACTAAAGCAAGACTAAAGCAGGACTAAAGAAGGACTAAAGTAGGACTAAAGCAGGACTAAAGTAGGACTAAAGCAGGACTAAACCAGGACTAAAGCAGGACTAAAGCAGGACTAAAGCAAGACTCAACCAGGAATAAACCAGGACTAAATCAGGTCTAAACCAGGACTAAACCAGGACTAAATCAGGTCTAAACCAGGACTAAACCAGGACTAAATCAGGTCTAAACCAGGACTAAACCAGGACTAAATCAGGTCTAAACCAGGACTAAAGTAGGACTAAAGTAGGACTAAAGCAGGACTAAAGTAGGACTAAAGCAAGACTCAACCAGGAATAAACCAGGACTAAAGCAGGACTAAACCAGGACTAAAGCAGGACTAAAGCAGGACTAAAGCAGGACTAAAGTAGGACTAAAGCAGGACTAAACCAGGACTAAAGTAGGACTAAAGCAAGACTCAACCAGGAATAAACCAGGACTAAATCAGGTCTAAACCAGGACTAAACCAGGACTAAAGCAGGACTAAATCAGGAATAAACCAGGACTAAATCAGGTCTAAACCAGGACTAAATCAGGTCTAAACAGGACTAAACCAGGACTAAAGCAGGACTAAACCAGGAGTATTGTATGTTGGTCGTAGCTGTTGATCTGCTGAACATAACCAAACGCTACTATGGCATCTTTTTTATGTTTTTATTACATTAGACAAATTATAACACACAAATTAATATTTATACACTTATAAAAGGAAAAAAATAAAGAATACAATAACATGTAGATGAAGAAAACCGGGTAATTTTCTCAGTTTTCCCAGATTTCATCCGAGTTCCGATCGCCGACAGAGCCCAAAGGAAGTCGTCGTCCGCGAGTTTCCAAAGTATCAGCTTCTCCACGTGTGTTTTTGGAATCTGGGAGATTCAGTTCAAGTGAAATTGATCATAGTTCCTGGGTTTACAAACATATTGATGAATCGGTTTATTTCGGACTAGGGCAGTTCTAAAGCAGGACTCAACCAGGACTAAACGGGACTAAAGCAGAACTAAACCAGGACTAAATCGTTCTCTGGTATTCTTGACGTGCATGTGAACATCGTGAGCTTCACACTGTTTGTTATCCGTTATTATATTTACTGCATGCTCTGAAAATACTTTGAGAATTCCACAAAAAGTCTATAAAACGTCGAATATCCACAGACGGATCCTTAGGAGTAAAAAAAAACAAAAACAGACAAACAAAAAACTTTGCAAATTGGAACTTTTTTTTTTTTTTAAGCTGGATCCCCCTGCAGTACCAGCGCTGTTCATAAGAGGGCGCCAAATATGTCACTTCAGAGACCACAAAGGGAAGATTCACTCTCTCTCTCTTTCTCTCATTCATCCCTCATTCTCTCTCTCCTCTTTCTGTCTAGCGCTGTCTCTATTTTCACGCTCTCTCACTCTTTCTTTCCCTCCCTCCCTCCTCTCTTTTTCTTCTTCTTGTTCACCCCTCACTCTCTCTCCTCTCTCCCGTCGAGCTCTTTTTCTCCCTATCCCCCTCTCCCATTTAACTCTCTCTCTCTCCTCTCCCTATCTAGCTCCCTCTCTCCCACCCTCTCACTCTCTTTTTCTCCCTATCCCCCTCTCCCATTTAACTCTCTCTCCTCTCCTTTCTCTGTCTCTCTCTGGGAGAGAGGGAGCTAGATAGGGAGAGGAGAGAGCGAGATCTCTCTCCTCTCCCTATCTAGCTCCCTCTCTCCCACCCTCTCACTCTCTTTTCTCCCTCTCTCTTCCCCTCCCTCCCCTCTCTCTTTTTCTTCTTCTCATTCACCCCCACACTCTCGCCCCTCATATATCTCTCTCTCCTCTCCTGCCTTTCTCCTTTTCTCTCTCTCCCCCATTGCTCTCTTTCTTTCTCTCATTCACTCCTCACAATCTCCCTCCTCCCCTGTATCTCCCTCTTTCCCTCTTCTCCCTCTCTTCCCCTCTTCCCTCTCTCTCTATCTATCCTCCCTCCCCCTCTTCTCTCTCCTCCCCTCTTCCCTCTCATCTCTATCTCTATCTCTATCCTCCCTCTCCTCCCCTCTTCCCCCTCTTCTCTCCCTCTCTTCTCTCTCTCCCCTCTTCTCCCTCTTCTCTCTCTTCCCCCTCTCCCCCTCTCCTCTCCTCCGTCAGTAAACCGTCGTTCATGTTTCGGTGTTTATCCTTCGTGCGGCTGCAGCTGTCGTTGGGCTTCGGTGTCACAGATCAGAGGGTCAAAGAGACGTCGTCGCCAGATCCTGAAAGAGAAAAAAAAATACGCTCAATTAGACGAGTCAAAGCCTTAAAGCTGCACTGCGGAACTTTCCATTTTTGGGGGTCCGGTACCACGGAGATGGTTAAACTTAAGACCAGGACTAAACCAGGACTAAACCAGGACTAAAGCAGGACTAAACTAGGACTAAACCAGGACTAAACCAGGACTAAACCAGGACTAAACTAGGACTAAACCAGTACTTAAGCAGGACTCAACCAGGACTAAACCAGGACTAAACCAGGACTAAACCAGGACCAAACTAGGACTAAACCAGGACTAAACCAGGACTAAAGCAGGACTAAACCAGGACTAAAGCAGGATTAAAGCAGGACTAAACCAGGACTAAACTAGGACTAAACCAGGACTAAACTAGGACTAAACCAGGACTAAACTAGGGCTAAACCAGGACTAAAGCAGGACTAAACCAGGACTAAACTAGGACTAAACCAGGACTAAAGCAGGACTAAACTAGGACTAAACCAGGACTAAAGCAGGACTAAAGCAGGACTAAAGCAGGACTAAACAGGACTAAACCAGGACTAAACTAGGAATAAACCAGGACTAAACTAGGGCTAAACCAGGACTAAAGCAGGACTAAACCAGGACTAAAGCAGGACTAAACTAGGACTAAACCAGGACTAAAGCAGGACTAAACCAGGACTAAACTAGGACTAAAGCAGGACTAAAGCAGGACTAAAGTAGGACTAAAGCAAGACTCAACCAGGACTAAACCAGGATTAAAGCAGGACTAAACCAGGACTAAACCAGAACTAAACTAGGGCTAATCCAGGACTAAAGCAGGACTAAACCAGGACTAAACCAGGACTAAACCAGGTCTAAGGCAGGACTAAACCAGGATTAAACTAGGGCTAAACCAGGACTAAACCAGAACTAAACTAGGAATAAACCAGGACTAAACCAGGACTTAACTAGGACTAAACCAGGACTAAAGCAGGACTAAACCAGGACTAAACAAGGACTAAACCAGGTCTAAAGCAGGACTAAACCAGGACTAAACCAGAACTAAACTAGGGCTAAACCAGGACTAAAGCAGGACTAAACCAGGACTAAACCAGGATTAAACTAGGACTAAACCAGGTCTAAGGCAGGACTAAACCAGGATTAAACTAGGGCTAAACCAGGACTAAACCAGAACTAAACTAGGAATAAAGCAGGACTAAACCAGGACTAAACCAGGTCTAAGGCAGGACTAAACCAGGATTAAACTAGGGCTAAACCAGGACTAAACCAGAACTAAACTAGGAATAAACCAGGACTAAACCAGGACTAAACCAGGACTAAACTAGGGCTAAACCAGGACTAAAGCAGGACTAAACCAGGACTAAAGCAGGACTAAACTAGGACTAAACCAGGACTAAAGCAGGACTAAACCAGGACTAAACTAGGACTAAAGCAGGACTAAACCAGGACTAAACCAGGTCTAAGGCAGGACTAAACCAGGATTAAACTAGGGCTAAACCAGGACTAAACCAGAACTAAACTAGGAATAAACCAGGAATAAACCAGGACTAAACCAGGACTAAACTAGGGCTAAACCAGGACTAAAGCAGGACTAAACCAGGACTAAACTAGGACTAAACCAGGACTAAAGCAGGACTAAACTAGGACTAAACCAGGACTAAAGCAGGACTAAACCAGAACTGAACCAGGACTAAACCAGGACTAAACCAGGACTAAAGCAGGACTAAACCAGGACTAAACCAGGACTAAACTAGGACTAAACCAGTACTTAAGCAGGACTCAACCAGGACTAAACCAGGACTAAACCAGGACTAAACCAGGACCAAAGACTAAACCAGGACTAAACCAGGACTAAAGCAGGATTAAAGCAGGACTAAACCAGGACTAAACTAGGACTAAACTAGGACTAAATCAGGACTAAAGCAGGACTAAATCAGGACTAAACCAGGACTAAAGCAGGATTAAAGCAGGACTAAACCAGGACTAAAGCAGGACTAAACCACGACTAAACAGGACTAAACCAGGACTAAACCAGGACTAAACTAGGACTAAACCAGGACTAAAGCAGGACTAAACCAGGACTAAACCAGGACTAAACTAGGACTAAAGCAGGACTAAAGCAGGACTAAACCGGGACTAAACCAGGACTAAACCAGGACTAAACCAGGTCTAAAGCAGGACTAAACCAGGACTAAACCAGGACTAAAGCAGGATTAAACCAGGTCTAAAGCAGGACTAAACCAGGACTAAAACAGGATTAAAGCAGGACTAAACCAGGACTAAATCAGAACTAAACTAGGACTAAAGCAGGACTAAACCAGGTCTAAGGCAGAACTAAAGCAGGACTAAAGCAGGACTAAAGTAGGACTAAAGCAAGACTCAACCAGGACTAAACCAGGATTAAAGCAGGACTAAACCAGGACTAAACCAGAACTAAACTAGGGCTAAACCAGGACTAAAGCAGGACTAAACCAGGACTAAACCAGGACTAAACCAGGACTAAAGCAGGACTAAACCAGGACTAAACCAGGTCTAAGGCAGGACTAAACCAGGATTAAACTAGGGCTAAACCAGGACTAAACCAGAACTAAACTAGGAATAAACCAGGACTAAACCAGGACTAAACTAGGACTAAACCAGGACTAAAGCAGGACTAAACAAGGACTAAACCAGGTCTAAAGCAGGACTAAACCAGGACTAAACTAGGGCTAAACCAGGACTAAACCAGGACTAATCTAGGACTAAACCAGGACTAAACCAGGACTAAACTAGGACTAAAGCAGGACTAAAGCAGGACTAAACCGGGACTAAACCAGGACTAAACCAGGTCTAAAGCAGGACTAAACCAGGACTAAAGCAGGATTAAACCAGGTCTAAAGCAGGACTAAACCAGGACTAAACCAGGATTAAAGCAGGACTAAACCAGGACTAAACCAGAACTAAACTAGGGCTAAACCAGGACTAAAGCAGGACTAAAGCAGGACTAAACCAGGACTAAACTAGGACTAAAGCAGGACTAAACCAGGACTAAACCAGGTCTAAGGCAGGACTAAAGCAGGACCAAAGCAGGACTAAAGTAGGACTAAAGCAAGACTCAACCAGGACTAAACCAGGATTAAAGCAGGACTAAACCAGGACTAAACCAGAACTAAACTAGGGCTAAACCAGGACTAAAGCAGGACTAAACCAGGACTAAACCAGGACTAAACCAGGTCTAAGGCAGGACTAAACCAGGATTAAACTAGGGTAAACCAGGACTAAACCAGAACTAAACTAGGAATAAAGCAGGACTAAACCAGGACTAAACCAGGTCTAAGGCAGGACTAAACCAGGATTAAACTAGGGCTAAACCAGGACTAAACCAGAACTAAACTAGGAATAAACCAGGACTAAACCAGGACTAAACCAGGACTAAACTAGGGCTAAACCAGGACTAAAGCAGGACTAAACCAGGACTAAAGCAGGACTAAACTAGGACTAAACCAGGACTAAAGAAGGACTAAACCAGGACTAAACTAGGACTAAACCAGAACTAAACTAGGAATAAACCAGGAATAAACCAGGACTAAACCAGGACTAAACTAGGGCTAAACCAGGACTAAACCAGAACTAAACTAGGAATAAACCAGGAATAAACCAGGACTAAACCAGGACTAAACTAGGGCTAAACCAGGACTAAAGCAGGACTAAACCAGGACTAAACTAGGACTAAACCAGGACTAAAGCAGGACTAAACTAGGACTAAACCAGGACTAAAGCAGGACTAAACCAGAACTGAACCAGGACTAAACCAGGACTAAACCAGGACTAAAGCAGGACTAAACCAGGACTAAACCAGGACTAAACTAGGACTAAACCAGTACTTAAGCAGGACTCAACCAGGACTAAACCAGGACTAAACCAGGACTAAACCAGGACCAAAGACTAAACCAGGACTAAACCAGGACTAAAGCAGGACTAAAGCAGGATTAAAGCAGGACTAAACCAGGACTAAACTAGGACTAAACCAGGACTAAACTAGGACTAAATCAGGACTAAAGCAGGACTAAATCAGGACTAAACCAGGACTAAAGCAGGATTAAAGCAGGACTAAACCAGGACTAAAGCAGGACTAAACCACGACTAAACAGGACTAAACCAGGACTAAACCAGGACTAAACTAGGACTAAACCAGGACTAAAGCAGGACTAAACCAGGACTAAACCAGGACTAAACCAGGACTAAAGCAGGACTAAAGCAGGACTAAACCGGGACTAAACCAGGACTAAACCAGGACTAAACCAGGTCTAAAGCAGGACTAAACCAGGACTAAACCAGGACTAAAGCAGGATTAAACCAGGTCTAAAGCAGGACTAAACCAGGACTAAAACAGGATTAAAGCAGGACTAAACCAGGACTAAATCAGAACTAAACTAGGACTAAAGCAGGACTAAACCAGGTCTAAGGCAGAACTAAAGCAGGACTAAAGCAGGACTAAAGTAGGACTAAAGCAAGACTCAACCAGGACTAAACCAGGATTAAAGCAGGACTAAACCAGGACTAAACCAGAACTAAACTAGGGCTAAACCAGGACTAAAGCAGGACTAAACCAGGACTAAACCAGGACTAAACCAGGACTAAAGCAGGACTAAAGCAGGACTAAACCAGGACTAAACCAGGTCTAAGGCAGGACTAAACCAGGATTAAACTAGGGCTAAACCAGGACTAAACCAGAACTAAACTAGGAATAAACCAGGACTAAACCAGGACTAAACTAGGACTAAACCAGGACTAAACAAGGACTAAACCAGGTCTAAAGCAGGACTAAAGCAGGACTAAACCAGGACTAAACCAGGTCTAAGGCAGGACTAAACCAGGATTAAACTAGGGCTAAACCAGGACTAAACCAGAACTAAACTAGGAATAAACCAGGACTAAACCAGGACTAAACTAGGACTAAACCAGGACTAAACCAGGACTAAACTAGGACTAAAGCAGGACTAAAGCAGGACTAAACCGGGACTAAACCAGGACTAAACCAGGTCTAAAGCAGGACTAAACCAGGACTAAACCAGGACTAAAGCAGGATTAAACCAGGTCTAAAGCAGGACTAAACCAGGACTAAACCAGGATTAAAGCAGGACTAAACCAGGACTAAACCAGAACTAAACTAGGGCTAAACCAGGACTAAAGCAGGACTAAAGCAGGACTAAACCAGGACTAAACTAGGACTAAAGCAGGACTAAACCAGGACTAAACCAGGTCTAAGGCAGGACTAAAGCAGGACCAAAGCAGGACTAAAGTAGGACTAAAGCAAGACTCAACCAGGACTAAACCAGGATTAAAGCAGGACTAAACCAGGACTAAACCAGAACTAAACTAGGGCTAAACCAGGACTAAAGCAGGACTAAACCAGGACTAAACCAGGACTAAACCAGGTCTAAGGCAGGACTAAACCAGGATTAAACTAGGGTAAACCAGGACTAAACCAGAACTAAACTAGGAATAAAGCAGGACTAAACCAGGACTAAACCAGGTCTAAGGCAGGACTAAACCAGGATTAAACTAGGGCTAAACCAGGACTAAACCAGAACTAAACTAGGAATAAACCAGGACTAAACCAGGACTAAACCAGGACTAAACCAGGACTAAACTAGGGCTAAACCAGGACTAAAGCAGGACTAAACCAGGACTAAACTAGGACTAAACCAGGACTAAAGCAGGACTAAACTAGGACTAAACCAGGACTAAAGCAGGACTAAACCAGGACTAAACTAGGACTAAAGCAGGACTAAACCAGGACTAAACCAGGTCTAAGGCAGGACTAAACCAGGATTAAACTAGGGCTAAACCAGGACTAAACCAGACCTAAACTAGGAATAAACCAGGACTAAACCAGGACTAAACCAGGACTAAACTAGGGCTAAACCAGGACTAAAGCAGGACTAAACCAGGACTAAACTAGGACTAAACCAGGACTAAAGCAGGACTAAACCAGAACTAAACCAGGATTAAAGCAGGACTAAACCAGGACTAAAGCAGGACTAAAGCAGGACTAAACCAGGACTAAACAGGACTAAACCAGGACTAAACCAGGACTAAAGCAGGACTAAACCAGGACTAAACTAGGACTAAACCAGTACTTAAGCAGGACTCAACCAGGACTAAACCAGGACTAAACCAGGACTAAACCAGGACCAAAGACTAAACCAGGACTAAACCAGGACTAAAGCAGGACTAAAGCAGGATTAAAGCAGGACTAAACCAGGACTAAACTAGGACTAAATCAGGACTAAAGCAGGACTAAATCAGGACTAAACCAGGACTAAAGCAGGATTAAAGCAGGACTAAACCAGGACTAAAGCAGGACTAAACCACGACTAAACAGGACTAAACCAGGACTAAACCAGGACTAAACTAGGACTAAACCAGGACTAAACCAGGACTAAAGCAGGACTAAACTAGGACTAAACCAGGACTAAAGCAGGACTAAACCAGGAATAAACCAGGACTAAACTAGGACTAAACCAGTACTTAAGCAGGACTAAACCAGGACTAAACCAGGACTAAACCAGGACTAAAGCAGGATTAAAGCAGGACTAAACCAGGACTAAACCAGGACTAAACCAGGACTAAACTAGGACTAAACCAGGACTAAAGCAGGACTAAATCAGGACTAAACCAGGACTAAAGCAGGATTAAAGCAGGACTAAACCAGGACTAAAGCAGGACTAAACCAGGACTCAACCTGGGCCTCAGGACTATGCATCAGAACTGAACCAGGACTAAACCAGAGGTGAACCAGTACTAGGACTTAACCGTTGCAGCAGGACCAAGCCCAGTTTATCCCAGTACCAAAACCAGGACTTAAACAATCCTGTAAATTACACCAATAAATGAACAAACAACAGAACTTTTCTCTTATGTTATTATACATGTTATGTTATTATATTATTATTATAATATATAAAAATGAACATTTCCATGGAAACAAGTAGAGTAAGAGTCAGGTTTGTGGAGATGCAAGCCCAGGCTCAGAGTAAAGATGTATAAATTGTGTTTTTCAGTCGAATAAAAACATCTAAAAGTTTTAAACTGTACTCACGTTTGAAGGCATCTCCCACCTCCGACTCTGCTCTTGTCAAAGGATCGAGAAATGATCTCAGCGCTTCTCCTCAGTCATGATCACTCCAGCGTCACCTCAAAGTCTGCGTAAACCCTCCTATCCGAAGCGATACTTGGGCCAATATTTCACCGTCCTTTTCATCGGTACGTTCACGCTCGCGTCGGCCTCCTTCAGAGAACTCTTCGATAGCCCTTTGGTCCTGCCGGGTCTCCTGCCGTCCTGCCCCTCTTGCCCCTGGGCGATGGTGAAGCCCAGGCTCCCGTGCCCGCTCAGGCCTCCGCGGGGCAGGAAGTGGGTGGAGACGTGCTGGGGGCGCACTCTGGGACTGGAGCCCATCTTGGCCTTGCCGCGTTTGTTGAGGGCCACGTACCACTGGCGTCCGGACCGAGGGGCGCCGTGAGCCACCGACGCGTACGTGTTGTAACTGTTCTCCTGGAAACGCTCTCGGAACTGACAGTCCTCAGAGAAGTGCTCCTGCAACACAAGATGGGGGGATTTAAAGGTCCTATATTAGTCAAAAAGCTTTAAAGAATGGGTTTTACCGGCGTTCTCCTGTGTCTGGGTGGGTCCTGGCTAGCGATGCACGATATATCGGCATTAACATCAGTATCGGCCGATATTGCAATTTTTTTTAAAACATATTGGTATCAGCCCGATGTGTAAAAGTGGGCTGATATTAACGACCGATATTTGTACAGTAATCCCTCGAATTAACGTTTTCTCACATTTCTCTCTCGTTTAAACACTCAAACTTTCATAGATTTTCAACAAAATGTATCAATAGTGAAGCGTAGGGGGAAGGGGGGGGGGGTGTGTGTGTGCATGCGGACACGTGCGCTCATCGTGCTCAAATCCTTGATAGCGCAACATGTACGGCGGGGGAGGCACGCAGTCCGAGCACATCAAACCTCGACATGAACGAACGCAAGAGCCGCACGAAACCAGGCACGCCGTGGTTTAATCCTGGTCTAGACCTG
This sequence comes from Paratrypauchen microcephalus, assembly GCA_036785185.1. NCBI lineage: Eukaryota > Metazoa > Chordata > Actinopteri > Gobiiformes > Gobiidae > Paratrypauchen > Paratrypauchen microcephalus. The sequence goes on along the minus strand of JAVJIX010000187.1, from coordinate 346,993 downwards.
GTCCAGTCCTGGTTTAGTCCAGGCCTAGACCTGGTCCAGTTCTGGTTTAGTCCAGGTTTAGACCTGGTTTAGACCTGGTCTAGACCTGCTTTAGTCCGCGTTTAGTCCTGGTTTAGTTCCAGTCTGGTCCTGCCCCCCGCATCCCCCATCTATAACATCAATCGGCAAAGGTCCCTTAGCCAATCAGGACGCAGAACACAATGTTACACTATAAAAAAAAAATTTGAAAAAAAAAATTGAAATTGAAAAAAAAAAAAAAATCAGTCTTCTTTTGAAAATAAAAGAAGACATTCAAAAAATCATTTTGCATGATTTTCAGTCTGTATAAAATGTTATCTCAGAATTAAAAATAAATAAATATTGGTATCGGCTAATATCGGTATCGGCCGATATCAGCAACATTAATAACGGATATCGTATCGGATAAAATGTTCACATCGGTGCATCCCTAATCCTGGCACTCTGGTCACTCTGATTTCTCCCATCAACTCAAAACATGAACATCAGGTCAAATTCTCCAGCTAAGATCCTGACCAAGACTAGAACTTCAAACAAGACCTTATCTGACGACAGAATCAGCAAAGGAGTATATGTATGCCATGATCTTCAGCCGCAGATCTTACTGCTGCACCACATGGCCTCAAACATCTGAGGCCATCCTGAAGCCCCTGAAGTCCATCCATCCATGTTCTTCCGCTTATCTGGGGCCGGGTCACGGGGGAAACAGTCTAAGCAGGGACGCCCAGACCTCCTTCACCCCAGACACTTCCTCCAGCTCCTCCGGGGGGACCCCAAGGCGTTCCCAGGCCAGCTGGGACACATAGTCCCTCCAGCGCGTCCTGGGTCTTCCCCGGGGCCTCCTCCCGGTGGGACATGCCTGGAACACCTCCCGAGGGAGGCGTCCAGGAGGCATCTGAAACAGATGCCTGAGCCACCTCAGCTGCTCCTCTCGATGTGGAGAAGCAGCGGCTCTACTCCGAGCTCCTCACGTGTGACTGAGCTCCTCACCCTATCTCTAAAGGAGCGCCCAGCCACTCTGTGGAGGAAACTCATTTCAGCCGCTTGTATCGGCGATCTTGTCCTTTGGGTCATTACCCAGAGCTCATGACCATAGGTGAGGGTAGGAACGTAGACTGACCGGTAAATTGAGAGCTTCACCTTTCGGCTCAGCTCCCTCTTCACCACAACGGTCCGGTACAGCAACCGCATCACTGCCGACGCTGCACCGAACCGCCTGTCAATCACACGCTCCATCCTCCCCTCACTCGTGATCAAGACCCCAAGATACTTGAACTCCTCCACCTGCGGCAGGGACTCCCCACCCACCTGGAGAGGGCAAGCCACTTTTTTCCGGTCGAGAACCATAGCCTCGGATTTGGAGGAGCTGATCCTCATCCCAGCCGCTTCACACTCGGCTGCAAACTGCCCCAGTGCACATTGGAGGTCCCGGTTTGATAAAGCCATCAGGACCACATCATCTCCAAACAGCAGAGATGAGATCCTGTGGTTCACAAACCGGATCCCCTCCGGCCCCTGACTGCGCCTAGAAATTCTGTCCATAAATATGATGAACAGAACCGGTGACAAAGGGCAGCCCTGGTGGAGTCCAACATGCACCGGAAACGGGTCCGACTTACTACCGGCAATGCGAACACAGCTCCTGCTCCGGTCATACAGGGACCGAACAGCCCTTAGCAAAGGGCCCCGAACCCCATACTCCCAGAGCACTCTCCACAGGACCCCACAAGGGACACGGTCGAATGTCTTCTCCAGATCCACAAAGCACATGTGGACTGGTTGGGCAAACTCCCATGCACCCTCGAGCACCGAATGGAGAGTATAGAGCTGGTCCAGTGTTCCCCGGCCACACTGCTCCTCCTGAATCCGAGGTTCAACTATCGGTCGAATTCTCCTCTCCAGCACCCTGGAATAGACCTTACCGGGAAGGCTGAGTAGTGTGATTCCCCGATAATTGGAACACACCCTCCGGTCCCCCTTCTTGAACAGAGGGACCACCACCCCGGTCTGCCAGTCCAGAGGTACTGTCCCCGACCGCCACGCGATGTTGTAGAGACGTGTCAGCCAAGACAGCCCCACAACATCCAGAGACTTCAGATACTCAGGACGGATCTCATCCACCCCCGGGGCCTTGCCACAAGGAGCTTTCCTACCACCTCAGTAACTTCAGCCAGGGTGATGATACCGGCTGGTTAGCTCAACTGGTAAGTCATGGACTTTCCCCCTGGAGGTTGTAGGTTCAAACCCCCCCCGGGCAATGAGCTAACCAGTGTGGGTCCTTGGGCAAGACCCTTCACGGTACTGCCCCCCGGGCGCCGAAAAAGATGGCTGCTCACTGCTCCTGAAAAAGGATGGGTCAAATGCAGAAGTCAAATTTCTCCCGTGTGTCACTGTGTGTCATTGTGTGTGAGACCAATAAAGGCTAAAAGCCCAAGCTTAATGAATGAGTCCGCCTGAGGAGATCCTCAAAGTATTCCTTCCACCGTCCGATAACATCCCCAGTTGAGGCCAGCAGCTCCCCACCTGCACCGTAAACAGTGTTGGTGAAGCACTGCTTCCCCCTCCTGAGGCGCCAAAGGTTTGCCAGAATTTCTTTGAGGCGGTCTGATAGTCCTCCTCCATGGCCTCTCCGAACTCCTCCCAAACCCGCCCGGGCTGCAGCACGCTTGGCTCGCTGGTACCCGTCAGCTGCCTCAGAAGTCCCATGAGCCAACAAGGCCCGATAGGACTCCTTCTTCAGCCTGACGGCATCCCTTACTTCCGGTGTCCACCACCGGGTTTGGGGATTGCCGCCTCCCCCGGAATAAGCTCTCCCGGAGGTGTGAGTTGAAGGTGCCCCTGACAGAGGGCTCTGCCAGACGTTCCCAACAGACCTTCATGATACGCTTGGGCCTGCCAGGTCTTTCCGGCTTCCTCCCCCGCCAGCGGACCCAACTCACAACCAGGTGGTGATCGGTTGACAGCTCTGCCCCTCTCTTCACCCGAGTGTCCAAGACACGCAGCCGGAGGTCAGATGACACGACAACAAAGTCGATCATCAACCTCCGTCCTAGGGTGTCCTGGTGCCACATGCACTGATGGACACCCTTGTGCTCGAACATGGTGTTCGTTATGGACAAACTGTGGCTAGCACAGAAGTCCAATAACAGAACACCTCTCGGGTTCAATTCAGGGAGGCCGTTCCTCCCAATCATCCCTCTCCAGGTGTCACTGTCGTTGCCCACGTGGGCGTTAAAGTCCCCCAGTAGAACGACGGAGTCCCCGGTCGGTGCACTGTCCAGCACCCCTCCCAGGCATTCCAAGAAGGCCGGGTACTCTGCACTGCTGTTCGGCCCATAGGCCGATACAACAGTGAGAGACCTGTCCCCGACCCGAAGGCACAGGGACGCGACCCTCTCGTTCACCGGGGTGAACTCCAACACTCGGCGGCTGAGCTGTGGGGCAATGAGCAGGCCCACACCAGCCCGCTGCCGTTCCTCGCGGGCAACGCTAGAGAAATGGAGGGTCCAGCCCCCCTCAAGGAGTTGAGTTCCAGAGCCCAAGCTGTGCGTGGAGGTGAGGCCGACTATATCTAGTCGGTAACGCTCAACCTCCTGCACAAGCTCAGGCTCCTTTCCCCCCCAGCGAGGTGACATTCCATGTCCCCAGAGCGAGTCTCCATGTCCGGAGATCTGGTCGCCGAGGCCCCTGCCTTCAACTGCCGCCCAGATCTCTTTGCACCCGGCCTTATGGATCCTCCTGCAGGTGGTGGGTCCACAGGAGGACGGCCCCACGTTGCTCCTTCGGGCTTCGCCCGGCCGGGCCACGTGGGGAAAGGCCCGGCCACCAGACGCTTGCTGGCGAGCACCCACCCCAGGTCTGGCTCCAGGGTGGGGCCCCGGTGACGCCAGTCCGGGCGACGTATCTGACCTCGATGTAAGACTCGACATAAGGGCTTCTGAACCGCTCTTAGTCTGACCCGTCCCTCAGGACCTGTTTGCCTTGGGTGACCCTACCAGGGGCATAAAGCCAACAACACTTTCCCTGGTACACCAGGGAAAGTGCTCAAGGCACGTGCTGAGGGACCACTGTATTTAATTAAAATGTATTTTATTTTAGTTCATTCATTTTCAAAATGTAATTCTATGGCACAAAGCCAAAAAAAAGCCATTATATGCAGTGTTATTTCATTTTAAATTTCAAAAGGGTTTTGTGGCTCCCAGTGTTTTCTTTACTGTGTGAAACGGCTCCAAACGGCTCTTTGAGTGGTAAAGGTTGCCGACCCCTCCTCTAAATGCTCTTCTGTTCTGACCTGCCTTAGAAAGCTGCTGTTAATTCCGGCATATTTACATTGATGCTGTTAATTGACATGTTGATTAATACGCATTGTCCTAATTAAAATACATTAATTAAAAAAGAAGAAAAAAAGAAGAAGATCTGAAGATGGGTCCCACTGCTCCTGTTGAAATGCTCCACTGGCTTTGAAGGATGGGTCAAATGCAGAGAGCTGGTCTCCCTACAGTAACAATAAAATGTACCTTAATCTGAACACATTTCTGTTTAGTTTTTGAGTCGATCGTGCATTTTGCTAATAAAACTGCACATTGCCTCAGGTACTTGAACTCCTCCAAAAGGCAAAGCTCTCTATTTACCGTCGATCTACGTTCCTCCCCTCACCTATGGTCATGAGCTCTGGGTAATGACCGAAAGGACGAGATCGCCGATACAAGCGGCCGAAATGAGTTTCCTCCACAGAGTGACTGGACGCTCCCTTAGAGATAGAGTGAGGAGTAGACCTGGTTCAGTCCTGGTTTTGTCCTGGTTTAGTCCTGGTTTAGACCTGGTTTAGTCCTGGTTTAGACCTGGTTTAGTCCCAGTTTAGTCCTGGTTTCGTCCCAGTTTAGACCTGGTTCAGTCCTGGTTTTGTCCTGGTTTAGTCCTGGTTTAGACCTGGTTTAGTCCTGGTTTAGACCTGGTTTAGTCCCAGTTTAGTCCTGGTTTAGACACTGGTTTCGTCCCAGTTTAGACCTGGTTCAGTCCTGGTTTAGTCCTGGTTCAGTCCTGGTTTAGTCCTGGTTCATTCCTGGTTTAGACCTGGTTTAGTCCTGGTTTAGACCTGGTTTAGTCTCAGTTTAGTCCTGGTTTCGTCCCAGTTTAGACCTGGTTCAGTCCTGGTTTTGTCCTGGTTTAGTCCTGGTTTAGACCTGGTTTAGTCCTGGTTTAGACCTGGTTTAGTCCCAGTTTAGTCCTGGTTTAGACACTGGTTTCGTCCCAGTTTAGACCTGGTTCAGTCCTGGTTTAGTCCTGGTTCAGTCCTGGTTTAGTCCTGGTTCATTCCTGGTTTAGACCTGGTTTAGTCCTGGTTTAGTCCCAGTTTAGACCTGGTTTAGTCTCAGTTTAGACCTGATCTGGCTCGGGCGTCTGTTCCGGATGCCTCCTGGCTCGCCTCCCTCGGGAGGTGTTCCGGGCACGTCCCACCGGGAGGAGGCCCCGGGGAAGACCCAGGACACCCTGGAGGGACTATGTCTCCCGGCTGGCCTGGGAACGCCTTGGGGTCCCCCCGGAGGAGCTGGAGGAAGTGTCTGGGGTGAAGGAAGTCTGGGAGTCCCTGTTTAGACTGTTGCCCCGATAAACCGGCCCCGGATAAGAGGAAGAAAATGGACAGATTTGTTGTAGTGTTTTCTGGTTTTGTGTATTCATGGAGAACAGTCGTGTGGGAACATGGGTGAAGAAGGGGCGGAGCTTTGGACGGGGTCGTACTGCTAACTGAAAGGAGGGTTCCAACAGTGCCTGGGAGAGATTACTCAAACATGCATGGATGACATCTAAAACCTCTTCAGGAATGTTTTTGAATGTTATGGTAGAAAGCTCCGTCTTTAAGATAAAATAACATCATGGAGAATATTTGGCAGTGAACGGCTCATCGTTAGATTCTCTTTGACGTACACTAGATCCTGTTACCAGAACGGGCCCCAGAGCATTCGCCGGGCCCTGGAGGGTTTACAGAGCGGAGGTTCCTGGACAGACCAGTTAAAATGATCAGACTTGTAAAACACATGTGCAGCTGTCGGACATACAGAGCTGCATTTGTCACACTGCGTTAGGGACTTTCCCATAATCCCCTGGGGCCGGCGCAGGAGCCGACAGCCAGCCAACAGTTTAAAGAAGACGTACTGCGATTGTGTGTGCGCTATCGTTATAATCTATGACCCCCGTGGATCATTATGTTATATTTTGCACATTTTAAATCACAGTATTGATCTAAAGTCCATAAACGTCATCACAACAAAGCGCCGCAGGCTGTGGGCCCCTCTCATGGACAGCGGCACATCACACTAGAGCAGAGGATGATTTTCATTTGTACCAAAATCACTACGCGACGCTGTTGAATCCTACGCGTGTCACTGATTAGAAAAATCAATTTGCAGAACAAAATGCCATCTGAAAAATAAGCGATTAAAGATGACTCAAACATGCACGTGGAACACAAGTTATAAATGCGCTTGAAACGCACAGAACTCTAATAAAATCTGAAGGTGAAACTATAAATATTATTAAGACAAAGTTTATGATTTTTAGTTGCAAAAGGAAAGACATCGATGCAAGATTGGTCATACAAGGACTGGAGATTGAAAGGACAAGTGAGATCAGGTTTTTAGGTGTTATAATTGATGAACATTTGACATGGAAATCACACATAGAACAAGTTAAATCAAAAGTATCACAAACAATAGCTGTATTACACAAAGTGAAGGACTGTCCATGTTTTTTTTTGTATAACTCACTGATTGTTCCATATCTGACTTATTGTATTGAAGTGTGGGGAAGAGCCTGTAAAACCCTCATTGAACCGGTCTTCCTCTTACAGAAACGCGCTCTCCGTGTGGTAAATGGAAGTGGATACAGAGCCCACACAAACCCTATATTTATACAATTAAAAACATTAACATTTAAAGAATTGGTAGAATATAACTTACTTAAAATGATGTACAAAGCTCATCAAATAATATTACCACACAACTTGCAAAATAGATTCAAAAAAAGAAAAAATAGTTATAAATTAAGAGGAACTGATGTTTTTTCTAAACCAGTATTCAGAACAAAACCAAAGGAAAGATGTGTCTATTCAAGTTTTCAAGAAAAATGTGAAAGTGGCATTAATGAAAAGATATAGTAGTACTGCGCAGTAAAAAGATTATTATTATCATTATTATTATTATATTATTTTTTTTGTTGTAATATAATTTTGAGTTGATAAGGGGCAGATATCATAAACTTAGGTCGTTTTCACACCTGCTGTGTTTGGTTCGTTTTAAACTAACCAGAGTTCGTTTGCTCCTTTGATTCGGACCTTTTGTTCTGGTGTGAATAAAAACCAAAAGTCTCGATCCGGAGCAAACGAGCGAACCGAGACCACCTAAAAAGGTCGGTCTCGGTCCGGTTCCATACGAATCCCGGTGCGGTTCGTTTGAGGTGAGAATGCAGACCGGACTCGATCCGACACAAGTTTGTCTTTTTGTACTTAACGAGCTCCCGTCGTATGTCGAGCATTATGGGAAACCGAGGCTGACCAAACGAAACGAAACGAAACAAAACGAAACTTACGAGTCTTACTTACGTTTTGTGTGAAGAGCAAGAGTCAGAAGTTGATGCGCACATGAGCGCTGTCCTCCGTAGCCGTCTTGCCCTGTGACTTCTTCGTTTGTAAATTGATGGTAAAATAGTGTAAACCTCATGATGCTGCTCAAACATTTGTGAGAACTGTATAAACTGAGCAAACCATATTACTAAGGCTAGATTGAAAACAGCACGTAACACCATTATTCTCCTCCTTCCGGGTTTGGACACCGACAGGGCTCATTCTGTCCAGTGGCTGAGCGACCTCAGCACATGTGCTTTTGTTTATAGATGTTAGTTCGCTTGGGGGAAAACTGCAGTGTGAAAGCGAACCACACCAAAATAAAAAAAAAAAAAAGAAATTTGGTCCGGACCAAAGCAAGTGAACTATCGGACTTTCCTGGTGTGAAAACGACCTTATACTTCTTTCTGTTCCCTTTTCATTCATATTTCAGTTATAATTGTACAGATGCAATTGTGTTGCATCTGTTATTTTTTTGTTTTGTTTTAACAAATGAAATAAATAAAGAAAAGAAAAGAAAGAAAAGGGCCTGTGCTCAGTGGTCCATGGACCCAAAAATAATTTTCTCTTCGCATTTACTTCCTCGGTACAGACGAGCTCCTCCCACCCGTGTGACGTCTGTAACGTGGAGCGTTTGGACAAATCAGAGCGAGAGCGGCGAGGGTAAGTTTGACAAAGATCACTTTTAGGAGCTTTGAGGATTTAAAACGTTTTTTTAAAAAGTACTGTCTCACCTGCCTTGACTCGCATATGAACATAAGTGACATCCCGTTCTTAATCCAGAGGATGGTCGGTCCTTTGCAGCTGTAACAGCTTCAGCTCTTCTGGGAAGAGTCCACAAGGTTTAGGAGTGTGTTTATGAGAATTTTTGACCACTCCTCCAGAAGAACATTTGTGAGGTCACACACTGATGTAGGACGAGAAGGTCTGGCTCTAATTCATCCCAAAGGTGTTCTGTCGGGTTGAGGTCAGGCCTCTGTGCAGGCCAGTCCAGTTCATCCACACCAAACTCTCTCCTCCAGGTCTTTATGGACCTCGTTTTGTGCTCTGGTGCACAGTCATGTTGAAGAGGAAGGGGCCATCTCCAAACCGTTCCCACAAAGTTGGAATTGTCCAAAATGTCTTGGTCTGCTGAAGCATTTCCTTTCTCTGGAACTAAGGGTCCAAGCCCCACACCATAATCCCCTCTCCACCAAACTTTACACTTGGCACAAAGCCTCAGACAAGAACCGTTTTCCTGGCAACGCCAAACCCAGACTCGTCCATCAGATCGCCAGATGGAGAAGCTCGATTTGTCACTCCAGAGAACGTGTCTCCACTGCTCTAGAGTCCAGTGGCGGAGTTCTACACCAATGCATCCGACGCTTTGCACTTGGTGATGTTTGGCTTGGATGCAGCTGCTCGGCCGTGGAAACCCATTCTATGAAGCTGAACGTTCACTACAGAACTCACACAGGGGAAAGACCATACAGCTGTGACCAGTGTGGGAAGAAATTTAAAGAGTCTGTTCATCTCCATCAGCGTATGAGAGTCCACACAGGAGAGAAACCATTTGAATGTGACCAGTGTGGGAAGGAATTTATACAATCTGATCATCTCCATCGACATGAGGACCCACACAGAGAAAACCTCATACAGATGTGATGTTTGTGAGAAGATATTTTCACTGTCAAGCTCCCAAGACTCACATATAAGAGTCCACAGCGGAGAGAAGCCCTGCGAGTATGACCAGTGTGGGAAAGCTTTCTCTACATCATCCAATCTCAACACATTAGGCTTTTAGACCATCTCTTGAGTCGTATCACTGCGCACCTATTAGTTATTATTATCTTGTTCACTTGTAAACATCCGCTTAGAAGTGAACAGGCTAATAATAAGTAATAATCGCGCAGTGATACGACTCGAGAAAAAATAGCACGATTGCGAATTAGGCTGCTGAATTTTTCGCGGACAACTGTTTGTGATGCAAATATATCACTTTTTGGACAAATGTTGTTTTGAGGAGAAAAACAAGCTTTATTAAATGTCCCCGCTAACTTACCGGAACTACTCTGGGCCCAGAACTGGGCCCAGAGGACACTGTCATCGGTAAGTCAGTGTAAATGGACGACACTGTTGAAGGGGACGCCATACAAAAAATCCCTTTAAGTTAAACAGACACTTGTACCATACCAACAAATATCAACTTTGTATTTACATATTCACATGCATCCCAAGTATAGTCTGAATCTTGTACTTGTGCAACAATCACAACTGAACCTGTGTCTCCAGAGCCTTCGCCTGCAGATCGAGACACATCCGAGTTTGTCTCACTCTCAGTATATGGACAGACCTCAAGTGAAGGCTCAAAACTTTAGCCTGAGGAGACCGTGAAGCCCGTCTCAGAAACCCTCCTCGTGGTTAAGTCCACTATCCAGACCCTCCAGGAATTCACGATGTTGCGATTTGCAACTTCAACGCAACTTCAGCCAATCCCTGTGAATTCAGGGCGGTGTTGCAATTTTGACCAATCACCGCAACTTTCCCGCAATTTTTACTATTTTTTTTTACAATTCTGAACAATCATCTGCGACGTATTTAACGCCGACCAACTTCCTTCTGCCTTACTTCCGTGTGACGAAACGAAACTGTGGCCGTGTCCCCAGTTCCCAGAGCGCACAGCTCGGAGCGCGGCCCGAAGGGGGCTCAGACTGCAGTCAAGGAGGTGCACACTTGCTCAGCCCAGACTGCAGTCCGCGGACCGCTTAACGACTGCGGTCTTTGGACCGCGTGTTAACTGCGCATGGGACAAAAAAGAAGTGGGACAGCAGTCGTCGCGCCGGTGTTCTGGCGAAATGTGTGACGCACATGCCCTTCGGGCCACGCTCCGAGCCGCGCGCTCTGGGAATTGGGACACGGCTTCTAATGGCAAAGAAACATGTCTGCGGCGCCATTTGCCCACAAAAATAACAGCAAAAGACCGGGCGATACAGTTCCCCTCCTAGTAGTAATTTATTTTCAATGTTGGTAAGGTTGTTTTAGGACCATATCTGTGATCTCTGTGTCTTTGTATTATTCTTTGTCAGTAATAACTCAATATTCAAAATATTACTCAATTTTAATTACAAAAAGGGAAAATCGCAACTATTTATCGCAACTTTCACTTCCTCCCGCAACAAAATCGCAACAAAAGCACCGCAACTTTCATCACAACTTTTTGGAAAAGCTCCCGCAAATTCAGGCATTTTAGCCCACAACAATCACAAAAAATGCCAGTGAAATCCAGGGGGGTCTGACTATCAGACGCTGCACACGCTTCTAATCGGCTTGTGAGAGGCCAACGTGCAGCTTGCATCCCCTGCTCGGAATCTGCACTAACGACTACCGATCACTCCTTCACACAGTCAAGTGTCTTGCCCATGGACACAAAAACATACCTGAACTTCTGGATTAAACCCATCATGCGCTAACAGGGTGAGCTGGTGTCTAAGCTGCTCTGTCTCTGGTTTCCGCTTTGGACTGATCCAAGTGTTCTGGGTTTTATAGATTATACTGGGCTCAATGGGACAAACGCACTCATGCTTTAATAGTTTGAATAAAGAGCGTGGCATTTGGAGTGGAGGAGATAAAGAGGCTTACAGCTCAGTGGTGAGTTCTGTTTTATGACAAATACTGAAGTACTGATGATTCTGACCTAGTTTGAAAACTTTGAATGACATTTGCTCATATCTGAACCTTTCCTATGGTATTGTTAGATCTGTGTATTTTGCTTTTGTTAAAATATGATTTCAGTTTGATTTTACATAGACCACAGCCTGCATTATTGCCCATTATTATATATTAGAAAAGTAGGTTCCTGGTTCAGACCTGGTTCAGACCTGGTTTAGTCCCTCCCTCCCCCGGTGTGTGGGCGGAGTCTCCCGGGGACATGTGATTCCCTTCACCTGGTGCAATCAAGACTCCTGGGTATTTAAGCCCTGCTCCCTGAACAGACTTTGTCAGACTGTTCTTTTTGTCTGTTTTCTGTTTTGTTTGACATTATCTGAGTCTTGTCTCATGAGTTTTTTTTCCTACATTGCCTGAACCATTTGTTCCCTGAGTTTTTGTCCATTCTCCTCTGGAGATCCCTGCCTGTTCCAGTCTGCGTCTCTACCCGGTCTGTTAATAAATTTCCTTTTTCCTTTTTCCTTCTGGTCCATGTCCATTTTTTGGGTCCCTCCTTTGTTGAAACCGTGACAAACAACGCTAAAAACAACTCCTACGTTGAAGGGCTACGGGACACACTGACACTGCTGCTTAAAGGTCCCATGGCATGAAATTTTCACTTTCTGAGGTTTTTGAACGTTAATGTGAGCTCCCCTACCCTGTTTAGCCCCCCCCATGGTTAAAAGTTGCGAAATGTCTAAACTGAGCATTTGCGATCATTTTCTGCGTTACAAAAATTCGGAGCTCAAACGGTTTGAACAAGGCACCTGATTGACGTCAGATCGAAAAAAGAAATGCAAATGCAGTTCCACCCCCGTCTCTCTGAACTCAGCGTCTCTGTAAATCACGCCCAGAGAGTTTGGACTGCGAATGCGCTAGGCAATGCGAAATGTGTTTTTTTATTTGCCTGGAGGCACGTCCGAGTGTTTCTAGGCAACGCTTCAAATCTCTCCCCCGTGCAAAAACAAGGAAATGGATCAGAGGGCACAGCTGACAGCTCTGAGCGGAGAGTTTGGCCACGCCCCCACCCTCTACTATTGGCCAGCTCTTTTCTCCTCATTTGCATTCAAGCAACAACGCCCATTATGACCTGTTCTGAGGGAGAAAAAATACTCTTTCTCATCTTATCTCTGTTTCTCATGCACTGAGTGTTGATTTTGAAGAAGGATTCATTTACAGTATTAGGGAACCATTAAGGAGCCATATAAAAGCATCAAGAAGTACCATGTCATGGGACCTTTAAATGACAAATTATACTAACACTGCTGCTTAAATGACACTTAAATTATACTGACACTGCTGCTTAAATGACAGACACTGCTGCTTAAATGACACTTAAATTATACTGACACTGCTGCTTAAATGACACCGACACTGCTGCTTAAATGACAGACACTGCTGCTTAAATGACACTTAAATTATACTGACACTGCTGCTTAAATGACAATGACACTGCTGCTTAAATGACACTTACATTATACTGATACTGCTGCTTAAATTACACTGACACTGCTGCTTAAATGACACTTAAATTATACTGATACTGCTCCTTTAAATGACAAATTATACTAACACTGCTGCTTAAATGACACTTAAATTATACTGACACTGCTGCTTAAATGACAGACACTGCTGCTTAAATGACACTTAAATTATACTGACACTGCTGCTTAAATGACACCGACACTGCTGCTTAAATGACAGACACTGCTGCTTAAATGACACTTAAATTATACTGACACTGCTGCTTAAATGACAATGACACTGCTGCTTAAATGACACTTAAATTATACTGATACTGCTGCTTAAATGACACTGACACTGCTGCTTAAATGACACTTAAATTATACTGATACTGCTGCTTAAATGACACTGATGCTTAAACGACACTTAAATTATACTGATACTGCTGCTTAAATTACATTGACACTGCTGCTTAAATGACACTTAAATTATACTGATACTGCTGCTTAAATGACACTGACACTGCTGCTTAAATGACACTTAAATTATACTGATACTGCTGCTTAAATGACACTGCTGCTTAAATGACAGACACTGGTGCTTAAATGACACTTAAATTATACTGATACTGCTGCTTAAATGACATTGACACTGCTGCTTAAATGACACTTAAATTATACTGATACTGCTGCTTAAATGACACTGACACTGCTGCTTAAATGACACTGACACTGCTTAAATGACAGGCACTGGTGCTTAAATGACACTTAAATTATACTGATACTGCTGCTTAAATGACACTGGCACTGCTGCTTAAATGACAGAGACTGCTGCTTAAATGACACTGACACTGCTGCTTAAATGACAATGACACTGCTGCTTAAATGACACTTAAATTATACTGATACTGCTGCTTAAATGACACTGATGCTTAAACGACACTTAAATTATACTGATACTGCTGCTTAAATTACATTGACACTGCTGCTTAAATGACACTTAAATTATACTGATACTGCTGCTTAAATGACACTGCTGCTTAAATGACAGACACTGGTGCTTAAATGACACTTAAATTATACTGATACTGCTGCTTAAATGACATTGACACTGCTGCTTAAATGACACTTAAATTATACTGATACTGCTGCTTAAATGACACTGACACTGCTGCTTAAATGACACTGACACTGCTTAAATGACAGGCACTGGTGCTTAAATGACACTTAAATTATACTGATACTGCTGCTTAAATGACACTGACACTGCTGCTTAAATGACAGAGACTGCTGCTTAAATGACACTGACACTGCTGCTTAAATGACAATGACACTGCTGCTTAAATTACACTTAAATTATACTGATACTGCTGCTTAAATGACACTGGCACTGCTGCTTAAATGACAGACACTGCTGCTTAAATGACACTTAAATTATACTGACACTGGTTCTTAAATATAATGACACTGCTGCTTAAATGACACTTAAAGTATACTGATACTGCTGCTTAAATGACACTGACACTGCTGCTTAAATGACAATGACACTGCTGCTTAAATGACACTTAAATTATACTGATACTGCTGCTTAAATGACACTGACACTGCTGCTTAAATGACACTGACACTGCTGCTTAAATGACAATGACACTGCTGCTTAAATGACACTTAAATTATACTGATACTGCTGCTTAAATGACACTGACACTGCTGCTTAAATGACAGACACTGGTGCTTAAATGACACTTAAAATATACTGATACTGCTGCTTAAATGACACTGACACTGCTGCTTAAATGACAGACACTGGTGCTTAAATGACACTTAAATTATACTGACACTTAGGGCTGGGCGATTAATCGAGATTTGCGATATATGAAATCGATAAAAATTTTGGCATATCGAAAATCTCGAGAATAAGATTTCGCCACTCTGTTTATTTTCCTGAACTGTGTTGTGGAGCTGTCCGCCCCGCCTCCTTCTTGCGTTTGTGTTTCACTGCGTCTTGTGGTTCCCCCTCCCCTCGCCCTCCCCTTGCGTGTAAGCTGCGTGTGTTTGTTGATAACTTATCCAACATGGCGGTGCCCACAGAAGCGCCCACGAGAGAATTCATACCAAAGAAAACAAACGGCTCCACCACCACCACTTCTAAGAAGACACAACAAACAACGCTCCAAACATCTTTACCCCGGTGTCTACCCTATGGAAAAACAAGTGCAAGGTGGGTCAGCATTACGGAGTCCATTGCCTTCCATATCGCAAAAGACATGACGCCCATAGCGGGCTTCATACGAATGCTAAAAACGCTTGACCCTAGATACAATCTACCTAGTCGCCACTTTTTTGCGAGACAGAAACTTCAGCAGCATTGTCAGTGCGGTACAGAGCAAGCAGTGGCTGAGGATGCAGTGTTTTGGGCACAGGCTGCATTTGGCGATCGGTGAGTTTTAATCTCTCTCTCTGTCTCCCTCTCTGTGTGTGTGTGTTGCCAGTGAGTGAAATATTTGAAAAAAATGTATGCAGAATAATGTGCTAAGTTAAAGCAAATACACACACACACACACACACACACACACACATATAAAATGTACTACAGTCACAAAACACACGAGAATTCATGGATTGAGGATCTATTAATCTGTATTTAAAAACAATTTAAAGGTCCCATGGCATAAAATTTTCACTTTCTGAGGGTTTTGAACGTTAATGTGAGCTCCCCTACCCTGTTTAGGCCCCACCCATGGTTAAAAGTTGCGAAATGTCTAAACTGAGCATTTGCGATCCTTTTCTGCATTACAAAAAATCAGAGCTCAAATGGGCGAGTTTGAACAAGGCACCTTATTGACGTCAGATCGAAAAAAGAAATGCAAATGCAGTTCCACCCCCGTCTGTCTGAACTCAGCGTCTCTGTAAATCACGCCCAGAGAGTTTGGACTGCGAATGCGCTAGGCAATGCGAAATGTGTTTTTTTATTTGCCTGGAGGCACGTCTGAGTGTTTCTAGGCTCGGAAGTCCTTTATCTGAGCCTCTGGACCTTTGAACAGCAGTGGTTTAATTTAATTTTCTGTGGAAATGTGTTTATTTTTCAATGGAACGCTTCAAATCTCTCACCCGTGCAAAAACAAGGAAATGGATCAGAGGGCACAGCTGACAGCTCTGAGCGGAGAGTTTGGCCACACCCCCACCCTCTACTATTGGCCAGCTCTTTTCTCCTCATTTGCATTCAAGCAACAACGCCCATTATGACCTGTTCTGAGGGAGAAAAATTACTCTTTCTCAGCTTATCTCTGTTTCTCATGCACTGAGTGTTGATTTTGAAGAAGGATTCATTTACAGTATTAGGGAACCATTCAGGAGCCATATAAAAGCATCAAGTACCGTCATGGGATCTTTAATGTGCTTTTTCACTTGGCGAAATGAGGGATTTTTTTTTTCTTTTATTTTAAATGTTAAAGAAGCACTTCATAAGAACTGTCTACCCTCAGATTTTATGTTTACAATTAAAATAAGGCAATATACTACTTCCTTGGTTTTTCCTACTTCCTACTACTTCCTTTTTTCCCCCCTGCATAGATATCGAGATATATATCGTATATCGAGATATAGCAAACACATATCGAGATGATTTTTTTTCTCCATATCGCCCAGCCCTACTGACACTGCTGCTTAAATGACACTGCTGCTTAAATGACACTGACACTGCTGCTTAAATTACACATTTGAGCTTTATTCTGCTCCACATTGTGTGTTTTACTTATTTGTATCATACACAAGCCTTTTGTACTTTTGCTGCAGGGATATGTGATGTTTTAGTCATGGTGTTTATTGTCTTGTTTATCACATGTTTTATGTTCACTGTGGGCCTAGGGGGCGCTGCAATTTCAAATCCTGTGTGTGCAACCTGTGCTTATGGTTTTTGACAGTAAAGATGAACTTTGAAGCAAGAAAAGATTGAATATTACACATTATTACTGTCATTATTTTTGTTGGTATCAGGGCAAAATAACGAATGGATACTGATTGGTGATTCAAATGAATATTCCTTAAAAAAAATGCCCTGTGTATCGTAGTGTGAAACAGGACCAGGCACATCTGCTACGACAGAAACACTGGAGACTGAAGCTGACAAAAAATAATAAAAGCTTTTCAGCCAGCCAGACCGTAACAGAAAGTATGGCTTTCAATAATATTAGCTAGAAATTCTGTCAATGCAAATAAAATCAAACGTAAACATAAAAGACCTTACTGTAATGCTCTAGAATTTTCAGTATTTCTAAAAATTACGAATAACTAGAGCCAAAAATGAACAGGCCAAAGTAAGAAAATTGGGTTTTACTTGTTAGCACTGCTTAAAATATGAGTTTCTGTCGTAATAAAAGGAGTTTTGAATAAAAGAACCAAGTGCCTTTACATTTAGTGTTTGGAGTCTCATGAAGCACATGAGGCTTTCAGTTATACGGGCGAATTTGGAGTTTTTTTTTAAAAGGAGAATTGGTTTACAACTAGGGATGCACCGATGTGAAAATTTTAGCCGATACCGATATCCGATATTAGTGTTGCTGTTATCGGCCGATACCGATATCACCCGATACCGATATTTATATATTTTTAATTCTGAGATCATATTTTATACAGACTGAAAATCATGCAAAATGAATTTTTGAATGTCTTCTTTTATTTTCAAAACATGTTTTGACTCCTGATTTTTTTTTTTTTTTCAGTTTTTAAAAAAATTGTGTAACATTGTGTTCTGCGTCCTGATTGGCTAAGGGACCTTTGCCGATTGATGTTATAGATGGGGGACGCGGGGAGGACTGGGACCAGACTGGAACCAAACCAGGACCAGACCAGGACTAGACCAGGACTAGACCAGGACTAGACCAGGACTAGACCAGGACTAGACCAGGACTAAACCTGGACTAAACCAGGTCTAGACCTGGACTAAACCAGGACTAGACCAGGTCTAAACCAGGACTAAACCAGCACGTGCGGCTCTTTGCCTGGTTTCGTGCGGCTCTTGCGTTCGTTCATGTCGAGGTTTGATGTGCTCGGACTGCGTGCCTCCTCCTCAGGACCGTGGACGCCGTCCCGAGGAGGAGGCACGGTTTGGACACGGGTCTCGTGCTCGCAGCCCCGGGTGGGATGAGCGGTCTCGCCCCGGTCATGCTGCGCCATCACGGATTTGAGCACGATGAGCGGACGTGAGAGAAATGTGAGAAAACGTTAATTTGAGGGATTACTGTACTGACAAATATCGGTCATTAATATCGGCCAACTTTTACACATCGGGCCGATACCGATATATTAAAAATTTTGGCAATATCGGCCGATACCGATGTTAATGCCGATATATCGTGCATCCCTACAGACAACATGGCAAAACTAACACACCGGGATCGTGTAGAGCGGGTTATGGACATTTTTTTAAGACCAAACTGAGGAACCTGACAGCAGCAGTTAAAGAAACAGGTGCAACGTTTTTTTGTTTTTTTTTTTAAATACAAAGTGAATTGCAGCCAGAGTCAATGGAGCCAGAACCCACACTCACTTCCGCCTGAAAACTGTGTCTGTGCCGCGTCAGGCTTTATGAATGAGGACGGCGTGTGCTGATACCCCACATACCCCACCCCCACCCTCTCTCTCTCTATATGAGCACCCCACCCACCCACCCCAGGGCCCCTCCCGTGGGTCTCCCGAGCGTTTAAATCCTCCAAATATGAAGTGCATGCGACTGAAGTGGACACCGGATCTGAGCTTTTAGCATAGCCCCGACTGTGTTATCACAGGCCGGAATGACGGAATGCAGATGTAAATACATGTCGCGCTCCAGACCTGGTTTAGACCTTGCGTAGGCCTGGTTTAGACCCAGTGAGGTCCTGGTTTAATGCTAGGGATTACTTCTAAAATCGGTTGGAGTCCTGGTTTAGTCCATAACTATGTGTACCAGACTGTACTAATCACAGGGTTATTATCACCGTCCTCTGGTTCATGCACAGGTCGAGGTTAAAGTAATCCGTTTAGTCCTGGTTTAGACCTGATTTGAGTCCTGGTTTAGTCCTGCTTTAGTCCTGGCTCAGTCCTGGTTTAGTCCTGCTTTAGTCCTGGTTTAGTCCTGCTTCAGTCCTGGTTTAGTCCTGGCTCAGTCCTGCTTTAGTCTTGGCTCAGTCCTGGTTTAGTCCTGCTTTAGTCCTGGCTCAGTCCTGGTTTAGTCCTGCTTCAGTCCTGGTTTAGTCCTGCTTCAGTCCTGGTTTAGTCCTGGCTCAGTCCTGCTTTAGTCCTGGTTTAGTCCTGCTTCAGTCCTGGCTCAGTCCTGGTTCAGTCCTGCTTTAGTCCTGCTTTAGTCCTGGTTCAGTCCTGCTTTAGTCCTGCTTTAGTCCTGGTTCAGTCCTGCTTTAGTCCTGCTTTAGTCCTGCTTCAGTCCTGGTTTAGTCCTGGCTCAGTCCTGGTTTAGTCCTGCTTTAGTCCTGCTTCAGTCCTGGTTTAGTCCTGCTTCAGTCCTGCTTTAGTCTTGCTTTAGTCCTGCTTCAGTCCTGCTTCAGTCCTGGCCCAGTCCTGGTTCAGTCTTGGCTCAGTCCTGGTTTAGTCCTGCTTCAGTCCTAGTTCAGTCTTGGTTCAGTCCTGCTTCAGTCCTGGCCCAGTCCTGGTTCAGTCCTGCTTCAGTCCTGCTTCAGTCCTGCTTCAGTCCTGGTTCAGTCCTGGTTCAGTCCTGC
>JAVJIX010000187.1:302500-322500 GCA_036785185.1 Paratrypauchen microcephalus | reverse complement strand
TGCAAACCCCCGGAGAACGTGCAAACTCCAGGAGAACGTGCAAACTCCCGGAGAATGTGCAAACTCCCGGAGAACGTGCAAACTCCAGGAGAACGTGCAAACTCCCGGAGAACGTGCAAACTCCCGGAGACCGTGCAAACTCCCGGAGAACGTGCAAACCCCCGGAGAACGTGCAAACTCCGGGAGAACGTGCAAACTCCGGGAGAACGTGCAAAGTCCAGGAGAACGTGCAAACTCCCGGAGAACGTGCAAACTCCCGGAGAACGTGCAAACCCCGGGAGAACGTGCAAACTCCCCGGAGACCGTGCAAACTCCCGGAGAACGTGCAAACCCCCGGAGAACGTGCAAACTCCGGGAGAACGTGCAAACTCCGGGAGAACGTGCAAAGTCCAGGAGAACGTGCAAACTCCCGGAGAACGTGCAAACTCCCGGAGAACGTGCAAACCCCGGGAGAACGTGCAAACTCCCCGGAGAACGTGCAAACTCCCCGGAGAACGTGCAAACTCCCCGGAGAACGTGCAAACCCCCGGAGAACGTGCAAACTCCGGGAGAACGTGCAAACTCCCGGAGAACGTGCAAACTCCCGGAGAACGTGCAAACCCCGGGAGAACGTGCAAACTCCCCGGAGAACGTGCAAACTCCCCGGAGAACGTGCAAACCCCCGGAGAACGTGCAAACTCCGGGAGAACGTGCAAACTCCGGGAGAACGTGCAAACTCCGGGAGAACGTGCAAACTCCGGGAGAACGTGCAAAGTCCAGGAGAACGTGCAAACTCCCGGAGAACGTGCAAACTCCCGGAGAACGTGCAAACCCCGGGAGAACGTGCAAACTCCCGGAGAACGTGCAAACTCCCGGAGAACGTGCAAACCCCGGGAGAACGTGCAAACTCCCCGGAGAACGTGCAAACTCCCCGGAGAACGTGCAAACTCCCCGGAGAACGTGCAAACCCCCGGAGAACGTGCAAACTCCGGGAGAATGTGCAAACTCCGGGAGAACGTGCAAACTCCCCGGAGAACGTGCAAACTCCCGGAGAACGTGCAAACTTCAGAAAGCTCTCATCCCTGAGAACTGAACCACAGATCACACCGAAAACGAAGTGGACCCTTCCAATAAACAATGGTTCCATGGTTAGTCCTGGTTTAGTCCTGGCTCAGTCCTGATTTAGTCCCGGTTTAGACTCGGTTTAGTCCTGACTCAGTCCCGGTTTAGTCCCGGTTTAGACTTGGTTTAGTCCTGACTTAGTCCCGGTTTAGTCCTGGTTTAGTCCCGGCACAGGGCCACAGCGGCTCTCAGACTCTTGACCCCTGAAATAATAAACACCCGCCGGAGCTCGTTCATATTTTAAAACGTCTGCGGAGGTTTTCTGAGACTAAAGATCGGGATCGTCGTCAATATTTGTAGAGTTTTAATTTAACGGAATAAAAATAAAAATATCACACACACCGGACAGCGCACAGTTAATCTTGTTTGTTTGTACTTAAAGAGTTTATTTTATTTTTATTTACTTATTCGTCCCA
Source organism: Paratrypauchen microcephalus (assembly GCA_036785185.1). Lineage (NCBI taxonomy): Eukaryota > Metazoa > Chordata > Actinopteri > Gobiiformes > Gobiidae > Paratrypauchen > Paratrypauchen microcephalus. The sequence continues at coordinate 320,983 of JAVJIX010000187.1, read as the reverse complement.
TAAACACTCACCATGATTTTTGGGGCATTTTTGTCTTTTTTTTTCTTGATTTTTGCTTGATTTGAGATTTTATTTATTTTTCTATTTTATTCTGACTGGATATACACACCAGGACTAAAGCAGGACTAAACCAGGACTAATACAGGACTAATACAGGACTAAACCAGGACTAAACCAGGACTAATACAGGACTAAACCAGGACTAATACAGGACTAATACAGGACTAATACAGGACTAAACCAGGACTAAACCAGGACTAATACAGGACTAAACCAGGACTAAACCAGGACTAATACAGGACTAATACAGGACTAATACAGGACTAATACAGGACTAATACAGGACTAATACAGGACTAAACCAGGACTAATACAGGACTAAACCAGGACTAAACCAGGACTAATACAGGACTAATACAGGACTAAACCAGGACTAAACCAGGACTAATACAGGACTAAACCAGGACTAAACCAGGACTAATACAGGACTAATACAGGACTAAACCAGGACTAAACCAGGACTAATACAGGACTAATACAGGACTAAACCAGGACTAATACAGGACTAAACCAGGACTAAACCAGGACTAATACAGGACTAATACAGGACTAAACCAGGACTAATACAGGACTAATACAGGACTAAACCAGGACTAAACCAGGACTAAAGCAGGACTAATACAGGACTAAACCAGGACTAAACCAGGACTAAACCAGGACTAAAGCAGGACTAATACAGGACTAAACCAGGACTAAACCAGGACTAATACAGGACTAATACAGGACTAAACCAGGACTAATACAGGACTAATACAGGACTAATACAGGACTAATACAGGACTAAACCAGGACTAAACCAGGACTAATACAGGACTAATACAGGACTAAACCAGGACTAATACAGGACTAAACCAGGACTAAACCAGGACTAATACAGGACTAATACAGGACTAAACCAGGACTAATACAGGACTAATACAGGACTAAACCAGGACTAAACCAGGACTAAAGCAGGACTAAACCAGGACTAATACAGGACTAAACCAGGACTAAACCAGGACTAAAGCAGGACTAAAGCAGGACTAATACAGGACTAATACAGGACTAAACCAGGACTAAACTAGGGCTAAAACAGGACTAAACCAGGAGTAAACCAAGACTAAACCAGGACTAAAGCAGGAGTAAGCCAAGACTAAACCAGGACTAAAGCAGGAGTAAGCCAAGACTAAAGCAGGACTAAAGCAGGACTAAACCAGGACTAAACCAGGAGTAAACCAAGACTAAACCAGGACTAAAGCAGGACTAAACCAGGACTAAACCAGGAGTAAACCAAGACTAAACCAGGACTAAAGCAGGACTAAACCAGGACTAAACCAGGAGTAAACCAGGACTAAACCAGGACTAAAGCAGGACTAAACCAGGACTAAAGCAGGACTAAACTAGGGCTAAAACTGGGACTAAACCAGGACTAAACCAGGACTAAAACAGGACTTAAGCAGGACTAAAGCAGGACTAAAACAGGACTAAACCAGGACTAAAGCAGGACTAAACCAGGACTAAAGCAGGACTAAACTAGGGCTAAAACTGGGACTAAACCAGGACTAAACCAGGACTAAAACAGGACTTAAGCAGGACTAAAGCAGGACTAAAGCAGGACTAAACCAGGACTAAACCAGAACTAAAGCAGGACTAAAACAGGACTAAAACAGGACTAATACAGGACTAAACCAGGAATAAACCAGGACTAAACCAGGACTAAATACTATACTATTTTGTATTGTATTAAATTGACAATACAGGTGATTTTTGACTTAACATGTCCTGTGTATTATTGATTATTGAATGATTATATGGACTTTTTGTTATAAAAGCATTTCCATTTTAACAAAGTACCTTCTAATTCTGAGACCTTTCCTGAACGCTTTCAAATGGACACAACTTCTTCAAATGTTCTCAGATTTCCATGTGTAAGGCATCATTGGAAAGTTTAGAATCTACACTTTCAGAATCTGTGAAGAACTCAAAACACCTCCAGGACGACTTGTGATTGGTTTTGCTGCGGTCGGTCACAATGTGATGAGTGAGCGACTGGACCCAAATAATTTCCCTTGTGGATCAATAAAGTTTGTCCAAGTCTTAAATTTACTTGAAAGCTACCCCTTCATGACATCACGAGGTGGAACAGAGCGTTTTGAGCTTTGGAGATGTACACAGACTGATAATAAAGATAACAAAACACAACTCCAGGTCTGTTTTTGAGGAGGAACGACATTAGAACATGATTTTTGCGTAATAAGAGCGCTTTAAATTATCTTGCGTGTGATTTTTCTCATAACTTAACAGGAGAATTAATTAATTTCGCAGTTTTATCCCACTTCACTCTTTAATCCGGGTATAAAACCTGACCTGAATGCATCACTACGTGGATGAAAACGCGTCCTGCTTTAATCCTGGTTTAGTCCTGTTTAGTCCTGGTTTAGTCCTGGTTTAGTCCTGTTTAGTCCTGGTTTAGTCTTGGTTTAGTCCTGCTTTAGTCCTGTTTAGTCCTGGTTTAGTCTTGGTTTAGTCCTGCTTTAGTCCTGTTTAGTCCTGGTTTAGTCTTGGTTTAGTCCTGCTTTAGTCCTGTTTAGTCCTGGTTTAGTCCTGTTTAATCCTGGTTTAGTTCTGGTTTAGTCCTGGTTTAGTCCTGTTTAGTCCTGGTTTAGTCCTGGTTTAGTCCTGCTTTAGTCCTGCTTTAGTCCTGTTTAGTCCTGCTTTAGTCCTGGTTTAGTCCTGCTTTAGTCCTGTTTAGTCCTGGTTTAGTCCTGCTTTAGTCCTGCTTTAGTCCTGCTTTAGTCCTGTTTAGTCCTGCTTTAGTCCTGCTTTAGTCCTGTTTAGTCCTGCTTTAGTCCTGTTTAGTCCTGCTTTAGTCCTGCTTTAGTCCTGCTTTAGTCCTGTTTAGTCCTGCTTTAGTCCTGTTTAGTCCTGGTTTAGTCCTGCTTTAGTCCTGTTTAGTCCTGCTTTAGTCCTGTTTAGTCCTGCTTTAGTCCTGTTTAGTCCTGCTTTAGTCCTGTTTAGTCCTGGTTTAGTCCTGCTTTAGTCCTGTTTAGTCCTGCTTTAGTCCTGGTGTGTATATCCATTCAGAATAAAATAGAAAATAAATAAAATATCAAATCAAGAAAAAAGACCAAAATGCCCCAAAATCACGGTGAGTGTTTATGGGACGAACGCGTCACTACGTGGATGAAAACGCGTGTAAACTTACTCAGGTGGTTGGGCTCGTGGCTCCCGTTCACGCGCCCGTCCTCGTGGATCTGCAGGTGGAAGCCGATGCCCACGCGACAGTAGAGCCTGCACGTCCTGCGTCCCTCCACGGCCCCGCGCCCCGCTCCCGGTCCCGCTCCCACTCCCACGGACGCGGCGTAAACGCACTGAGCCACGGTCACGACGTACAGCGCCACGTTCATGCTTCCCGTCCTCGCGGCATTGTTCTGGAGCCCCCGAGGCACGCGCTCCGCCACGGTCCGGGCTCGCGGACGGGGCGCGTGGATGTGGATGTGCCACTGGACGCGCGGCGAGACTCGGTTTTTACGCACGACACGAGACCTCCTCTAGCAGCTCTGCCCCTGTCACTACGAACCCGCCTCTTGTTCTTCCAAAAAAGTCCCGTGGAACGTAAACAAAACGGTGCTGAACGTAATGAAGTAAAAGTATGAAGTACTGTGCTCGAGAATGCATTTTAGGTGTCTGTACTTCTACGTAAATTTTACTTTGGCTTTACATCTGCATGTACAGTATCTGTACCTTCTACTCCACTGCCAGTGACGGACTGGGACAAAAAAACGCCCCTGGCATTTTGCACCTACAAGCGGCCCCCGTACCCGTAGACCGTGGAAGGAAGGGGGGGGCTTAGGTCTGACAACGCCACACATGAAGCATTTATACATTAAGCATTTATGGACACGCGCAATACCATACATTCCGCTCTGATTAACCCATCAATCGTAACTTTAGTCCACAACCACAACATGCCAGCACAGAACCGCACAGAATAAAATACCAAAACTGTGCAGACCCCCCAGGATTTCGCAGGCATTTTTTGTGATTGTTGCGGGCTAAAATGCCTGAATTTGCATGAGCTTTTCCAAAAAGTTGCGACGAAAGTTGCGGTGCTTTTAAGGTTTTTGTTGCGATTTTGTTGCGGGAGGAAGTGAAAGTTGCAATAAATAGTTGCGATTTTCCCTTTTTGTAATTAAAATTGAGTAATATTTTGAGTTATTACTGACAAAGAATAATACAAGGACACAGAGATCACAGATATGGTCCTAAAACAACCTTACCAACATCGAAAATAAACTACTACGAGGGGAACTGTTTCGCGCGGTCTTTTGCTGTTATTTCTGTGGGCAAATGGCGCCGCAGACATGTTTCTTTGCCATTAGAAACCGTGTCCCAATTCCCAGAGTGCACAGTTCAGAGTGTGGTTTGAAGGGCATGTGCGTCATTTCTTTTTTGTCCCATGCGCAGTTAACACGCGTTCGCAGACCGCAGTCGTTTCCATAGAAATCGGGGTGTGGACCAAGCGTGTGAAAAAGCACCGTTTGCACACTTATATATCCCAGCATGCACCGCGCGCTACTTCTTCTACGGGAGAAAATGGAGTCGGCGGCTGCTTCCTGTAGTTGCGAGACCTGTTGCATTTCGCAGACGGCCATGCGGTCCGCGGAGTGCACTCAGGGCTGAGCAAGTGTGCACCGCCTTGACTGCAGTCTGAGCCCCCTTCAAACCACGCTCCGAACTGGGGACACGGCCACAGTTTCGTTTCGTCACACGGAAGTAAGGCAGAAGGAAGTTGGTCGACATGAGTTCAATACGTCGCCGATGATTGGTCAAAATTGGTCAAAATTGCGGGAAAGTTGCTTGTTTAAAATTGCACTTGGAGTCACCCGCTGGTTTTGTTTTACTTGTTGATAACTGTGGAAAGTAGAAAGTCTTTTGAATCGGAAAATTCCAGATTTTGTCCATTATTGAGCAGTAATTTTCCCAAATACTTTTTTATTCCATCCATCCATCCATCCATGTTCTTCCTCTTATCCGGGGCCGGGTCGCCGGGGCAACAGTCTAAACAGGGACTCCCAGACTTCCTTCACCCCGGACACTTCCTCCAGCTCCTCCGGGGGGACCCCAAGGCGTTCCCAGGCCAGCCGGGAGACATAGTCCCTCCAGGACTAAACCAGGACTAGACCAAGACTAAACCAGGATTAGACCAGGATTAAACCAGGCCTAGATCAAGACTAAACATGGACCAGAGTAGACCAAGACTAAACCTGGACTAGACCAAGACTAAACCAGGATTAGACCAAGACTAAATCAGGATTAGACCAGGAATAAACCAGGCCTAGAATCAAGACTAAACCAGGACTAAACCTAGATTAGACCAAGACTAAACCAGGACTAGACCAAGACTAAACCTGGACTAGACCAAGACTAAACCAGGATTAGACCAGGATTAAACCTAAATTAGACCAGGACTAAACCAGGCCTAGACCAAGACTAAACCAGGACTAGACCAAGACTAAACCAGGATTAGACCAAGACTAAATCAGGATTAGACCAGGAATAAACCAGGCCTAGAATCAAGACTAAACCAGGACTAAACCCAGATTAGACCAAGACTAAACCAGGACTAGACCAAGACTAAACCTGGACTAGACCAAGACTAAACCAGGATTAGACCAGGATTAAACCAAAATTAGACCAGGACTAAACCAGGCCTAGACCAAGACTAAACCAGGACTAGACCAAGACTAAATCAGGATTAGACCTGTGAGAAGAAACTCTTACGACCTCGTAGAAGAAATGCAGGAGTCTGAGCTGGTTCAGTAAAGGCACTTTTAATGTTGGATCAGCGGAGGATACAGGCATGATTAGTTCAGGATTCACTGGCGTCTCTGCCTTGGTACAGAACTGAGGTAAATTTAACCTACAGACTTGTAAACCATTAACCCATTACTAGGACCCTTAGGTAATGAACTTATGCAAACAATGTGTCATGGTGGTACATAACATGGTAATAAAACACAGGCAAAGTCCAGTTCAAAACACCACGTCTCTAGGTTTTTTACTGAATCAGCATAAATCAGCCATAGTTGTCGTAAACCTCAATGTATTAGTAACTAAAGATTGATAACACAAGAACAGGACGTCAGGAGTATCAGTGACCTTATGATGGATTTCATAACAAAGATATTTCCTCACAGACTCCTCCCTTTGATCACATAAACACATGTGATCACACTTACATAGTAGAGTGGCAAAACGCTCCCTCTACAAATAAAATTAATCATCCCAATATAACAATTTAACCTTAGCATTCATAGAGCATACCACATCTCAATGTCTTTATGTCAATATATCATGTAAATCATTGTACAAAACTCGGACGACAGAATAAGTCACAAAGAGCAACACCTTAGGGCTTAGAATTTAGATCATTCATTTATTCAGCCAGAACTAATTCGTTCAGTTTTGATCAGACTAGATTAATGTATCAGTAAGCTCTGGTCAGACAAGTGTCTTTACAAACAATTTTGGTATTAAAAACATGATCTATAGCGGGTATGTTTGACATACAGTCCAATATTTCACATACGTCGAATAAAACATTACATGTTTGGCCTTCATAGCAATATTTTTCAATTCTGGAAATTTTAGGAAGTTCTCTTTTGGCCCGTTTTAGTGCTCCTTGTGTCTTACCCGTATGGTTGGCTGAGTTGGTCGTGCCGTGAGTGGTCGTTGTGGTTGTCGTGTTGTTTGCCAGCCGTCCGAGATCAGTCTCAGTCAGTAGAATGTATCCCCATACTATAACAACAGAGAATAATATAATCAGCGTAGTCAAGATTACACATTGTAAATTTAACAAATTATCATAATATGGCCTATACTGTCCTTTTTCTTCTCTATCTCCTCGATCTCCTCCCTTTTTCCTCCCCTTCTGGAGCCCCAGCGGCGGAGGGTCGGGTGGGGTCATCAGGCTGTTCATCGGTTTCAGCATCCGGTTCTGCATGGGCAGCTTCATCCTGATTTCAGTAATCCATTGATGGTTTCTTAAATTCCTGCTGCTTGTTCTTCTTTGAGTTCATTTTGGTATTTCTGCAGTTGGAGTTTCACAGTGGCCAGTTCCAGCTCTTGCTTCTTCTCCTCGGCCTCTTTTTTTACCTCTCTGGCACTTGTTTATTTGATGGCTGCAGTGTGCGTCGAACTCATCGTCAGATTTAGTGTATATGCCCATCACGTCGTCCAGAGCGTCTTGCACTGCTTTTGGCATACCTTTCACCAGAGCTGAGCGATAGATGATTGACATTCCTGCTCTGGCATCGATCCGCTCTCCTGTGGCATCATGGTATAGATTAGTGGCACGTTGTTTGTAACTGTAGTAGTCTTTGTTGTCTTTCATTTGCATTGACAACAATTCTTCGGTCACGACAGAAGGATAGCGTTGACTGAGTTCTCTCTCCAGCACATCACGATAGTTGTATAACACCTTCTTGATTACGCAGTGCATATCTCAAGCTCCTTTCGATAGCTTTTCTAATGTTTCTGGCAACAGTTTCGTCAGCAGCTTTGGTCAGAGCGGCCTGAATATCACCCCAGCAAAGTTGGTCTCCTGCGGTTTGTTTGAAAAGAGCTCTTAGCCATGGTAAGCCACCTTTGGTAAGTCTTGGAAGTGTCAACATCAAAGCACTCCAGTCTTTGATTGAAAATGGCTGATAGACCACAGTTTGACCGTCTGTTCTCACTGGATACACACTTGATTTTGGCCCTCGTTCCTTCCGCTGGCTGGGAGTATAAACTCCATCAATGTGTCCTCCTGTATATTCGTTGTCATCTACTTTTCCAGTGAACCATCCGTCCACTGAGATAGGTTTTTCGCTTGGTGGTGCATTATTCCGCTGTGACGCTGCACCTGCTTGGCTTCCTTCGTCTTCGGATTCCTCCTCATCTTCTCCGATATCAGAGTCTCTTTGTAGTTTTTGTTTTTGACGTCTTTCACCACTAGGGTGTTGTTTTCGTATTTCAGTGTTCACTATTTTTGACAATGCATATAACTCATCTTCCACTGCTTGTATTTTGTTTTCGAGCCCTCCTTGGTGTGGCTCAAGAGATTCGAGCAGCAACTCTCCTGTCAGTACTTTGTGTGTTGCTCTGGGGGATGAGTCTTCTCCAAAATGGGAGGGCTTCAAGAATGTAGCAGCTTTAGTATCGGGGCTTCTCAGCTTGCGGCTTGCGTAGGGTGAGGGATAGTATGGTCTTGGTGACTTGTGGTAATAATCTCTTCGTTCAATAGGTGGGTCGGGTAATGGTCGGTACATGTTATCAAGTAGAGAAATCTCTCTGTCAGTGTCCTCATCCCAGTCTTTTGCCCTTCTGCTTCTTCTGTGTGACCTTCCTCTTCTCTCAGCAGACCCTTTTTCATCTTCTTTTCCGGTTTTCTTTAGGACCAAGATAGAGGACAGTTCTTTGGTATCTTGTAAGACTTTCAGCTCTCCTGCCCATTTTTGTAGCTTCTTAACCATCTTGAGTTCCTTCTTGTGCTTTTGTATTTTTGCTTGACGATTAGAGTCGTTTTTGATCTTCTGTATGTTTAGGCGGTTTACTTTATACAGGATGGCATTTCGTTTAGGCTCCAGTTTGCATTGTTGTATTTTTTCTTTGTAATAGTCCTTGATGTTTTTCCACTGCTCATCTGTTGGGGCGATGGCGTCCTCCCCTCCGTGTATCATCTTCTTTTTGGTGAATTTTTTAATCAGGGTTTTGATTTCAGTTTGATTTGCTCGGGCTTGTTTGGGGTCCGCTTCATCCTGGAGTGCTTTATTCAACCAATATTCTGTCAACTGGCCAACCATGATAAAGTGTGAGGTCATTTTGTGGTAATTTTGGGTTTTTTGTTGAAGTTGAATTATTTATTATACGAATTTTGGGCACAACGTCCGGTTTATGGTTTTTTGGTGAATGTATCGCTATTTTGAGTACTGTGTACTTTTGATTCTACCTTTGGCTCTAAGAAATTTAATTCTTGGGGGCTTCTCCGTTCTATAGACAGTTTTCTAGAAGGGAGAAGAAATTTGACTTAGATAATTGTGACTTCGGGTTATAATTAGTTTAAAATATTTAATTTAAAATTTTAATCACCTGATTTACGCACAGTTTTTTTGCCTCAATTAGAATATGTGTCCGTCACGTTTTGTTGTCTGCGGGACGGTCCGGATTTGCAGCTTTTAAGTTTAAGCTTCTGCAACAAAATGAGAGAGAGAGAGAAGTAGCGCAGGAGTAAACGTAGAATTTTGAAAATAATTATTTTATTAATATTTAATTTAGATAAAACAAGAACTCCCAATCTTAAGTTAATTCTTAAGAGCAATTAGTTTGTCCAGTACCTCCTTTAATATGACAGGTGATATAACCTTTTATATTTTAAATTGTACCCGGAAAAATGAACTGTAATAAATTAAAAATAACCTTGAGCAATTTAAACCTCTATACTCCAATTATTTGTGTTAAATTTTGAAATGTATCTACCTCCTCAATTGTTTTAGGGCCTGACTGCTGATAAGATTTTTACTTTAATAATTGCAATGCTTTCTCAATAGCTTAAACTGTTTCTTATTTATTTATTATTTCGTTCATTGATGGCACCGTGCAAAGAGTAATTCTCACACTGCTCCTTTAAACTCAAACTAGTCCGTGCTCTAGACCAACTCGTACTGAGCAAACATACAGACCAGAGGCGCTCCGAGCCTGAAGCAACAAAGCGCTTTCTTTAATTCCCACATAACACTCAAAATACAGATTAACACTATTCTATCCTTGTCCCTAATTTTTCTAATTCCTTACTCAACTCTTACAGCATTAACAAGAACAACAACATTAATAGAGCTAAGTTACGAGCTGACATATCTTCCCTGTGACCTCTCGACCTCTCTGCTCACTGCCGCTCATACACACACACCTCAGAGAGACCGCAGGCAAAAATAGACAAACGCCTGTAACAAGATTTATTATTCCCATGAAATTGATTAAATTAGCAAATCTTTGAGAGCTGAATTTAAAATATTTACAATTGTATTAAATTTAGAATTTATTGGTTTAAGTAAATTACACAATGCAAGACTTTTAATTGAGATTCGCCAAAACAAGACAATTTTCAGTAAATAGAAAAACGTCTCCAAGCAAAGATCATGACACTCACACAACCAGAATTTCCACAAACATCTCTCCAATAAATGCCATAATTCTTATCTTTCAACATTCTTCTATCACATTTTATTTATAATCAAAGCTTTCAACAAAACTTTACATAAACCACCATAGCCAATATTTAACTCAGATCAAGACTGGGTCTTATCCATCATAAACAGCTCTGAACATCTCTCATCTCATGCTTGCTCAAACAAGTGCTTCTTAACAAAAATTCAACCATTTACAAAGTGCCATCAATTTGAACAATTCATTTATACTGTCTTCCTCACTACATACATCGCTGTACATATCATCTCTCCGGGACCCACCGAAGTTTTTGTTAAGTTGTAATGACATGATTCTAATGTTTTCTGACCGATACGAGCACAACATTATAAATATGATGGCGACTATAATTAATGTGAGCATAACACAGATCGACACCACGAAGAAACAAATCTCCCAGGTAATTCTAAATGTGTCATACTCGTCTTTTAATTCTTTCAGTATCTGCGTAATTTTGGTGGAATTAGCCGAACACAGACTTTTCGTTATATTTTCAGCTTTTTCTGGTTGCGTTTAGTCCGGCAATTTTATCATCCGGATTACAGGGTATAAATAGGATGTTTAGTTGGACAATTGACCTTCGGCCAATTTTACAGAAGCAAGTGACGTCATCCTGTTCTTCGAACTGTTACTTCTGCATCTTGGGTGTCTTGAGAGCTTAAGGCAATCAAAAACACCAATAATGTTAGTTTCAGTATCTGTTGATACCACATTTTGGAATTCCTTTTTTTTGTAAACTCAAATTAGGAGTTTTTGTTTTTTCTTTTTTGTGTAAAGTTTAACCACAAAAGTGTTTTTTCTTACAAAATCCGCTTTTTTTCTCTCTCGTGCAAAGCAATAAACACGGAACTTAATTAATAACTTTGTTTTTAATCACGCTTTATCAAATTTAAAGCTTAAACGCTCATTATTATTTTGATTCTACGCTCCTTCTTTTTTCACGTGTTGGCGTATAAACACGGACTTTTTAATTACTGATTTTATATTGTTTTGAAATTACCACTTAATTTATTACAAAGGTCCCTCACAAAACATCACATATAATTTTGGTTTTGGCCAATGTGACAGATATTCTTTGAAAAAGGCACTGCCATACCGTTTTGTGGAGCGCTCTGGATGTGTTGTCTCTCAGAGGGGCCTTCGGGGAGACGACGGCCTGGTCCTTCTGCGTAGTTCGATCACGTCGGGGTCACCAAAATTGTGAGAAGAAACTCTTACGACCTCGTAGAAGAAATGCAGGAGTCTGAGCTGGTTCAGTAAAGGCACTTTTAATGTTGGATCAGCGGAGGATACAGGCATGATTAGTTCAGGATTCACTGGCGTCTCTGTCTTGGTACAGAACTGAGGTAAATTTAACCTACAGACTTGTAAACCATTAACCCATTACTAGGACCCTTAGGTAATGAACTTATGCAAACAACGTGTCATGGTGGTACATAACATGGTAATAAAACACAGGCAAAGTCCAGTTTAAAACACCACGTCTCTAGGTTTTTTACTGAATCAGCATAAATCAGCCATAGTTGTCGTAAACCTCAATGTATTAGTCACTAAAGATTGATAACACAAGAACAGGACGTCAGGAGTATCAGTGACCTTATGATGGATTTCATAACAAAGATATTTCCTCACAGACTAGGAATAAACCAGGCCTAGAATCAAGACTAAACCAGGACTAAACCCAGATTAGACCAAGACTAAATATGGACTAGACCAAAACTAAACCAGGATTAGAGTAGGACTAAACCAGGCCTAGACCAAGACTAAACCAGGACTAGACCAAGACTAAATCAGGATTAGACCAGGACTAAACCAGGCCTAGAATCAAGACTAAACCAGGACTAGACCAAGACTTTTAAACCGAGATTAGACCAGGACTAAATATGGACTAGACCAAAACTAAACCAGGATTAGAGTAGGACTAAACCAGGCCTAGATCGGGACTAAACCGGGACTAAACCAGGCCTAGACCGGGACTAAACCAGGACTAAACCAGGACTAGACCAGGTTGAAGGTCTCCAGGAGGACCCCAAGGTGTTCCCAGGCCAGCCGGGAGACATAGTCCCTCCAGCGTGTCCTAGGTCTTCCCCGGGGCCTCCTCCTGGTGGGACGTGCCCGGAACACCTCCTGAGGGAGGAGTCCAGGAGGCGTCCAGGAGCCACCTCAGATGGCTGTGTGTGTCACTGTGTGAGATCAATAAAGGCTTAATCTTAATCTACTACAACAACTTCTTTGCCTGAAAAGGAGCGAGAAGAAGAAAGATAATCCCAACCCCTCTTCTAATTTAGCATAATGAGCTTCTTTTGCATTCTTCGGGTATTTTACATTAGACTTGAACTATTTACAAAAGGAAACCAACAATGTTCAGATGCAGATACGATGAACAGAACAAATCAACAAACATAAAGCAGCTCTACAGAAGCAGTTTGTTCTAATATTCAGACTAATATTACAGTACCGCCTGAGGGATCGAAAGTCACACAGTAAAGAAAACACTGGGAGCCACAAAACTCTTTTGAAATTTAAAATGAAATAACACTGCATATAATGGCTTTTTTGCCTTTGTGCCATAGAATTACATTTTGAAAATGAATGAACTAAAATAAAATACATTTTAATTAAATACAGTGGTCCCTCGCTATATCGTGGTTCACTTTTCGTGGCCTCGCTGTTTCGCGGATTTTTATTCCAATTTTTTTTATAGTGTATCAACGCACATTTCTGCGTCCTGATTGGCTAAGGGACTGTAGAGCTTTGCCGATTCGTCAGTCATTCTCCTCCGTGTCTCCTGTACAGAATGTGTTCAGTTTGTCAGATTTATATAAATGTTGGATCGCAGTGTGACTCTGAAGTGCTGTATGTTTACAAGTTTTCTCCCCGACAAAACCCGCCACAGCGAAGCGGCGCCAGGACGAAGAGGCTCGGTCATAAGAACTGTGAAATACACACGAAATACACTTTGGTTTCGTTCTCTAATACTGTGCTTTTTTGTTGAAAATCTACGAAAGTTTGAGTGTTTGAACAAGAGAGAAATGTGAGAAAACGTTAATTCCAGTCTGAGAAAAGTGTAGAATGTGTGTGGTGAGGCGTTCACAGTAGAGATACGCAGATGGGCTTTTTTTTCATCCGCAACCGCATGAAAAAAACGTCATCCGTCCGCTATCCATTTGCACGCACGTTTTTTCAGGAATTTTCCAAAACTGCACCCGTCTGTCATCCGCCACCTTATGATAATTTCAAAATTCTCTGCACTGCACAGCCCCAGGTTGCGCAGGTCTATTATTAGGGACCGAGCCCCGAAGGGGGACGAAGGTCCCTATGTCCCCGAAGGGGGACGAAGGTCCCTATTGTTGTTGCTTTGTTTCCCTATTATTATTATTATTATTATTATTATTATTATTATTATTATTATTATTATTATTCTTGTTCTTGTTCACACTCGCTGGGGCAATTTTGAGCATGTTCCCATGCTTCAAAACGAACGAAACTTTGCACGGGCATCACAAAGTGCTGCCAGTACGACCACACAAAGTCCCGTCCCCCAGTGACCCCCAGGAGCTCGATAGCGCCCCCTAGCGCGTTGTCTTTCGGGGCTGGCATACCGTTTAAGATAGGCGCACGAAATTCGGTAGGGCCGTGTATCTCAATAAGACGAACAAACGCCTCACTGCAATGTCATGGCCACGCCCAACAGGAAGTGAGATAATTGGGCCTTTGTGTGATTTTTGGGTATTGGACATAGAATGGAATTTGAAACACTTCTCCTACACCGTACCTCAGATGGGCTTAAATTTTGGTGAACGTAATCTTAAGACGTTGGAGATGTTAAATTGCGAAGGATTTTCAAATAGGCGGTAATATGACGATACGGCGGATCGATAAAGTTAGGTATGGAATTTGAAACACTTCTCCTACACCGTACCTCAGATAGGCTTAAATTTTGGTGAACATAATCTTAAGACGTTGGAGATGTTAAATTGCAAAGGATTTTCAAATAGGCGGTAATATGACGATACGGCGGATCGATAAAATTAGGTATTTATTGAATGGGAGTGATGAGTTATGAATGGGAGGTATTTGTTGCTAGGCAACGCCCTGATCAAAGGTCTTTGATCTTTGTACCTTTGATCTGATATAGCTGCAAGCAGCAATGTGGGGACAAGCATCGAAGGTTCATGTAGGCCTCAGCATGTAGGCCACATGCAGGGTCTGACAGGGTCTGACAGAGTCTGACAGGGTCTAACAGAGTCTGACAGGGTCTGACAGGGTCTGACAGGGTCTGACAGGGTCTGTTCTGACAGGGTATCTACAATGTCATGGCCACGCCCAACAGGAAGTGAGATAATTGTGCCAGGCACACGAAATTTCGTATGGGTGTGCGTCTCAGTAAGACGAACAAACGCAGGTGCGAGGTCCCGACCAACGCCGCTTGCGGCTTTAATTATTATTATTATTATTATTATTATGCTTTGTTTATCACTTCACGACAAATCACTCTTTCTGTCTTTTTAAGTTTTAAATGCCTATTCCCCTAGTGGTAATTGCCGGTTGCAGTGCCGGGTTTTTTTGTTTGTTTTTTTCTAAGATATCGAAGCCAGGCAGTCTCATCCATGAGCTTGCAAGTTTGCATATAGCCTCCGTGACGGGACTTCAAACTCAGTCAACTTGCATTAGGATTGTGTGATAGAGAGAGAGGGAGGGGGGATGTTCCACATGAAATCGTAAAACACCAATTCGACAAGATTGAACTTTTAATGATATGCGGCAATACACAATTTATGTATTCAAAAACAAAAAAAATATGTATTCAATTTATAAATTCAAAACAGAAAATAAGGCAAAAATAATTGAGACACACTAGGCTGGCTGTCTCTAGTAAAGAACAAATAATAATATATCAATCACCATAAACATAAACAAGACCAAACAGACTAATTAAGACATCGCATGTCTAGAAACCAACAAACTAGAAAAGGGCTGTCTATTTTTTTTCTTTGCACTATGCAAGAACAGGATGGCATCTACAGTCTCAGGGTTCAGGCGAGAGCGCCCTGCTGCGCTGAAGGAGCGCTCACTCGCAGCACTTGTTGCTGGAATGGACAGAATTCTTTTCGCAAGGTGTTGTAGCCCAGGGAAGGTCTGTCCCTGTGTTTCCCAGAAGGAGAGTAGATTTTCATCTACTGGTAGAGGAGTATTCCTGGACTTCTTCCACAGGTCCTGTGTCATCCTCCCATTCAGTGAAGTCATTCCTCGACTTCTTCGCACCAACGGCTATACAACAGACCAATGAAATATATAAATATAATGCAAAACACATGCTTGAAATAGTCTTATTAAACCTAGAAAAATGATGCCAATTATCTACCAACCTTGCTTCGTTGATATGGTGGGATTGCTTTCCTTGCCTGACACGGATGCCTCCCTCTGCAAGTAGAAGTTCCCGAACCTGTTTTCGGACTTCTTGTCTTTCCTCTTCCATCAGCATTTTCAGGGTCTTATATTTGGGGTGGAGAAAAGTGGCAATTTTATGTGTAGCTGTAGGGTGCATCTGCTCATCAAGGGCAGACGCACGGGATTGGAGACTTCTCATGTATGGTACGTCTCCGAATTTGGGCTCACAGTGTTTCTTCAGTTTATAAAACCAGAGTAACACCATGTAATGTGGGTAACTCTCCCCCTCAAGCTCACTGATCCTGATGGATCCCATCAAGGCGATGCTGTTGGTCCCTGCTCTGCAGCAGCTCTCGTATGTCCTGATATTGTTTATGTATAGATTCCAACATGGTAATTTTGCTATTCCATCTCACGTCACATTCTTGATTCACAGTGTGCTTAAAGCTGGCTCTCGCACCGGTTCTCTTTAGATAGGCAACAAGCTCTTTGCTGTAATCGATCATGTCCAAAACATCCTCAATGCCATCCACGTCAGCGTCTTTTTTGCTAAACGTATGTCTCAGCACCGTGTTCAGAATGTGCACTGAGCACGGAATCCAGTGGTAGCATCGGAGTGCGGCCTTTATATTGGGTCCTTGGTCAGTGACAAAAACGGCTTTGTCTGGCAGTATTCCATAGGAACTTAACACACTGGTAATCTGCTCATGAAGGTTTTCACAGTTGCCAAAATATGATTCACCAGCTCCCAATCACATATGTAGTGACACGTAAGGACCGTGTATGTCCTCTTTTTAAACTCATCTGTCCACATATCTGTAGTTACAGCAATGCCACCGTTGCTGCTTAGGGCTCTCTGGATGGCCTCCGAAAGTTTCTCCTTATCAATGGATGCCTGTGCCTTTGCACGATCGCACAAAGTTTGCCTGTGTGGTAAGATGGCAGTAGCGTCAACTGCACCGAACCTGGCGCCTATGTCAATCAAGGTCTGTGCCACTTGATGGAATCCTTCACCAGACACGGTATTGAACGGCCTCATATCGAGACAGCACAGGTCCACACACGCATCAGTCCATTTTGATTTGACATCCTGTGGTACTCTATTTGGATCTCGACGGACATAACCTGCTAACGTGCTGGTGGTTTTGGGTTTAGCAGAGCAGATGTGATGCACCAAGTTTGATGTACCAGTCTTATGACTATCGTGCACATAAACAGCTTCACAGGTCCGGCACTGGTGTCATCTTCATTGACCACCTCCAAAAATTTGTCCCAGGCAGCATTTTTCCATCCTTGATTTTCTTTTGTTTTTAATTCCCCCTTTTTCAGTCTCTCTCGTACCTTCGCTTGTGCTGCCACTTTTGTTCTATGATCTCTGACTGAAACAAAACAGCAGGCATGCAACTTGGCCACCCTACATGCCTGATGAAAAATGTGCTTGTTTTTGTTTGTTTTTTTATTGGAAAAAAAATGTAGTCATTTTAAAAAATTTGGTTGTTCAACCGCCACCCGCCCGAATTTAATAAAAAATATTATTTTTCGTCACGTCATCCACCCGCTCCGCACCGCGGTTGTAACCGCAATCCGCGCATCTCTAGTTCACAGCCTTAAAACATGGAGAATAATTGTAAAATATAAAGCTGAAGACTTTGCGGATTTTGCTTATCGTGGGTTATTTTTAGAACATAACCCCCGTGATAAACGCAGTGTTGTATAGTAACAAAGTAATAATACTTCACTACTGTACTTAAGTACATTTTGGGAGACTTTGTACTTTACTTGAGTTTAAAAAAAAAAAAAGATATCTTTTACTTTTACTTCACTACATTTCCGAATTTAATTGCATACTTTTACTCCGATACATTTTCAATGTGCCGTTTAGTTACTCGTTACAAAAAAAAACTCTGAAGGAAGTCAGGACGTGCCTGGGCTTGTTCACTACTTGCGCATGACAATCAGCCTACACCTGTTGGTTTCATGCAGCTAGTTTAATCAATCAACATCCCTGATGGAAGAGGAGACAGCATCCACGTTGGCTACAAATGAAGGGGGACCTGACGATGAGCATCCCTGGCCATACTTAAACACAATGTTCTCTTACGCTGATATGAAGGATTCGTCCTATCGAATGAAGTGCCTCTTGTGCCTTCCAAGAAACGTGGAAATCCTATGCGTGAAGAATCCCTCAGTCGTCCAGGTAGAATCCATGATAAAAGGAGAAATTGGCTTGCCAGAGTGGACCGTCATCTGCCGTACATCTTCACCTAGAAGCCACGGGCCATTCATTTGAGGACAGTGAGGTTCAGATCTTAGCCAGGGAAAAGAACTGGTTTGAGAGGGGAGTTAAAGAGGCAATATTTGTCAAAAAAGAGAATCCTTTAAACAGAAGTGGGGGAGTAAGACATAACTTGTCTCCCATTTATAATTCCATTCTCAAACCAAAGTCAAAACAGACAATAGAAACAATAGGGCAGACAGGTGAGGGTCAGAGGTGTGGGGATGGTCGTTAGGGTTGAATAGGTATGCTAAACTAGACGCCAGAGAAATTTGAAAAACAAAAGAGAAAATCGCAAAACAAATTAGTTGAGATAGTTTCAGAAGAATTCAGGGTAGTGAGCTCCTCCCTGCAGCTAGATATAAGCAGTGTCTAACCAGCACTCGAACCAGAACTGACGAAGCCTCTCGGATGAGCGGCGAAACGTTTTCGACCAAACAAACTTTGTCCAGTTGACAAATTGAATTTCTCCTTTTATCGTGGAAATCCTATCTTACAGAAACTCCCCGTCCAACCTCAAGAAACACATTGAG
>JAVJIX010000187.1:152500-297500 GCA_036785185.1 Paratrypauchen microcephalus | reverse complement strand
ACTAAACCAGGACTAAAGCAGGACTAACCCAGGACTAAACCAGGACTAAATCACGACTAAAACAGGACTAAAACAGGACTAAAGAAGGACTAAACCAGGACTAAACCAGGATTAAGCAGGACTAAAAGAGGACTAAACCAGGACTAAACCAGGACTAAATCAGGAAGGGAAAGGATTTGGGAGTGAAAGGGAGCAGTGGAGAACGGGTCTGTCAGCAGCGTCCAAGACGGAGGACCGTGGGGATTCTTGACCCCGGCGCAGGTATGTGATCACGACCAGATCTGAACCAGGACCAGATCTGAACCAGGACCAGATCTGCACCAGAACCAGGACTCAGGATGGGGATCAGAACTGGTATCAGGACGGAAATCTGGTCTAAAGCAGAACTAAACCAGGTGTGAACCAAATCTAGAACAGGACTAAACCAGGACTAAACAGGTCTAACAGAACTGGTCTAACAGGACTAAACCAGTTCTGGACCAGGATTGGACTGGGTCTGGACCAGGACCGGACCGGGTCTGGACCGGGTCTGGACCGGGTCTAGACCAGGTCTGGACCAGGACTGGACCTGGTCTGGACCGGGTCTGGACCGGGACTGGACCGGGACTGGACCGGGTCTGGACCGGGTCTGGACCGGGTCTGGACCAGGTCTGGACCGGGTCTGGACCAGGTCTGGACCAGGTCTGGACCAGGACTGGACCAGGTCTATTGATGAAGTGGTCTCACATTCTGCTGATCTCGTGGATTAGACGACCTCATGTTTCTGCTCCTCTGTCACCACCATAATACTGCACATACTACAAGTACTGCACATACTACAGGTACTGCACATACTACAAGTACTGCACATACTACTACTACTGCACATACTACTACTACTGCACATACTGCAAGTACTGCACATACTACTACTACTGCACATACTACTACTACTGCACATACTGCAAGTACTGCACATACTACTACTACTGCAAATACTACAAGTACTGCACATACTACAGGTACTGCACATACTACAAGTACTGCACATACTACTACTACTGCACATACTACTACTACTGCACATACTGCAAGTACTGCACATACTACTACTACTGCAAATACTACAAGTACTGCACATACTACTACTACTGCACATACTACTACTACTGCACATACTACAAGTACTGCACATACTACAAGTACTGCACATACTACTACTACTGCACATACTGCAAGTACTGCACATACTACTACTACTGCACATACTACTACTACTGCACATACTGCAAGTACTGCACATACTACTACTACTGCACATACTAAAAGTACTGCACATACTGCAAGTACTGCACATACTACTACTACTGCACATACTGCAAGTACTGCACATACTACTACTACTGCACATACTACTACTACTGCACATACTTCAAGTACTGCACATACTACTACTGCACATACTACAAGTACTGCACATACTACTACTACTACTGCACATACTACTACTACTGCACATACTTCAAGTACTGCACATACTACTACTACTGCACATACTACAAGTACTGCACATACTACTACTACTGCACATACTACTACTACTGCACATACTGCAAGTACTGCACATACTACTACTACTGCACATACTACAAGTACTGCACATACTACTACTACTGCACATACTACTACTACTGCACATACTCTACTACTGCACATACTACAAGTACTGCACATACTACAAGTACTGCACATACTACTACTACTGCACATACTACTACTACTGCACATACTACAAGTACTGCACATACTACAAGTACTGCACATACTACTACTACTGCACATACTACAACTACTGCACATACTGCAAGTACTGCACATACTACTACTACTGCACATACTACTACTACTGCACATACTTCAAGTACTGCACATACTACTACTGCACATACTAAAAGTACTGCACATACTCTACTACTGCACATACTACAAGTACTGCACATACTACTACTACGACTGCACATACTACAAGTACTGCACATACTACTACTACACATACTACAAGTACTGCACATACTACAAGTACTGCACATACTACTACTACTGCACATACTACTACTACTGCACATACTATAAGTACTGCACATACTACTACTACTACTGCACATACTGCTACTACTGCACATACTTCAAGTACTGCACATACTACTACTACTGCACATACTACAAGTACTGCACATACTACTACTACTGCACATACTACTACGACTGCACATACTACAAGTACTGCACATACTACTACTACGACTGCACATACTACAAGTACTGAACATACTACTACTACACATACTACAAGTACTGCACATACTACAAGTACTGCACATACTACTACTACTGCACATACTACTACTACTACTGCACATACTACAAGTACTGCACATACTACTACTACACATACTACAAGTACTGCACATACTACAAGTACTGCACATACTACTACTACTGCACATACTACTACTACTGCACATACTACTACTACACATACTACTACTACTGCACATACTACTATGACTGCACATACTACTACTACTACAAGTACTGCACATATTAGTACTACTGCACATACTACAAGTACTGCACATACTGCAAGTACTGCACATACTACTACCACTGCACATACTGCAAGTACTGCACATACTACTACTACTGCACATACTACTACTACTGCACATACTGCAAGTACTGCACATACTACTACTACTGCACATACTACTACTACTGCATATACTACTACTACTGCACATACTGCAAGTACTGCACATACTGCAAGTACTGCACATACTACTACTACTGCACATACTACTACTACTGCACATACTTCAAGTACTGCACATACTACTACTGCACATACTACAAGTACTGCACATACTACTACTACTGCACATACTACTACTACTGCACATACTTCAGGTACTGCACATACTACTACTACTGCACATACTGCAAGTACTGCACATACTACTACTACTGCACATACTAATACTACTGCACATACTACAAGTACTGCACATACTACTACTACGACTGCACATACTACAAGTACTGCACATACTACTACTACACATACTACAAGTACTGCACATACTACAAGTACTGCACATACTACTACTACTGCACATACTACTACTACTACTGCACATACTACAAGTACTACACATACTACTACTACTGCACATACTACAAGTACTGCACATACTACTACTACTGCACATACTACTACTACTGCACATACTGCAAGTACTGCACATACTACTACTACTGCACATACTACAAGTACTGCACATACTACAAGTACTGCACATACTACTACTACTGCACATACTACTATGACTGCACATACTACTACTACAAGTACTGCACATATTAGTACTACTGCACATACTACAAGTACTGCACATACTACTACTACTGCACATACTAAAAGTACTGCACATACTACTACTACTGCACATACTAAAAGTACTGCACATACTACTATGACTGCACATACTACAAGTACTGCACATACTACTACTGCACATACTACTACTACTGCACATACTACAAGTACTGCACATACTACTACTGCACATACTTCTACTACTGCACATACTAAAAGTACTGCACATACTACTACTACTGCACATACTAAAAGTACTGCACATACTACTATGACTGCACATACTACAAGTACTGCACATATTAGTACTACTGCACGTACTACAAGTACTGCACATACTACAAGTACTGCACATACTACTACTACTGCACATACTAAAAGTACTGCACATACTACTACTTCTCAAGTTACTAATACTACAGATTTGACCCATTTCAATATTCCAGGTTCTATATTCTGCCAAATGGACTCATTTCATTTTCATTCACATGTTTGAGAAATTCTTTATTTTTCGTCTGTCGACATCTCCAAAGCTCCAAACGATCTGTTCCACCTCGTGATGTCATCAGGTGGGAGTTTTGAACATCTCCTTTCACATTTAGTTCAGTCGAGATCGGCGACTTCAGGACTGAAATGATCCAGATGATTCTAGTGAAGGTGTGTGGAGTTTAAAAACACAGTGGAGCACTTCCTGTATCATCACATGATGACATCACAAGGTGTGTCAGTTCCTTTAAAAAAGATTTGAGCTGTAAAAATGGACAAATAAAACGTCATGTGTTTTTGTGCAGTTTGACGAGCGTCCACACGATGGCGCCATTGGTTTACGTTTCTATGCCTGTGTCAGGGAGAAATCCAGAGGTTTTATTTTATATATTTTATATATTTTATATACTATATATATTTTATATACTTTATATATTTTATATATTTTATATATTTTATATACTTTATATATTTTATATATTTTATATAAATCTAAAACTAGAGACTCAAATCAGACCAGACCCACCAGAAATACTCAAGGAACTAAACCAGGACTGAACAAAGGACTAAACCTGGACTAAAACCAGGCTAATAACCAGGACTAAACCAGGACTAAACCAGGACTAAACAAGGACTAAACCAGGACTAAAACCAGGCTAATAACCAGGACTAAACCAGGACTAAACCAGGACTAAACAAGGACTAAACCAGGACTAAACCTGGACTAAAACCAGGTCTAAACCTAAGACTAAACCAGGACTAAACCAGGTCTAAACCAGGACTAAACCAGGACTAAACCAGGTCTAAACCAGGACTAAACCAGGTCTAAACCAGGACTAAACCAGGACTAAACCAGGTCTAAACCAGGACTAAACCAGGACTAAAACCAGGACTAAACCAGGACTAAACCAGGACTAAACCAGGACTGAACCCAGAACAAAACCAGGACTGAACCAGGACTAAACCAGGTCTAAACCAGGTCTAAACCAGGTCTAAACAAGGACTAAACCAGGTCTAAACCAGGACTAAACCAGGACTAAACAAGGACTAAACCAGGTCTAAACCAGGACTAAGCCAGGACTAAACCAGGACTAAACTCAGGACTAAACCAGGTCTAAACCAGGTCTAAACCAGGACTAAACCAGAACTAAAACCAGGACTAAACCAGGACTGAACCAGGACTAAACCAGGACTAAACCAGGTCTAAACCAGGACTAAACCAGGACTAAAACCAGGACTAAACCAGGACTAAACCAGGACTAAAACCAGGACTAAAACCAGAATTAAAACTAGGACTAAACAAGGACTAAACCAGGACTAAACGTAGGACTAAACCTGGACTAAACAAGGACTAAACCAGGACTAAACCTGGACTAAAACCAGGTCTAAACCTAAGACTAAACCAGGACTAAACCAGGTCTAAACCAGGACTAAACCAGGACTAAACCAGGTCTAAACCAGGACTAAACCAGGACTAAAACCAGGACTAAACCAGGACTAAACCAGGACTGAACCCAGAACAAAACCAGGACTGAACCAGGACTAAACCAGGTCTAAACCAGGTCTAAACCAGGTCTAAACAAGGACTAAACCAGGTCTAAACCAGTACTAAACCAGGACTAAACAAGGGCTAAACCAGGTCTAAACCAGGACTAAGCCAGGACTAAACCAGGACTAAACTCAGGACTAAACCAGGTCTAAACCAGGTCTAAACCAGGACTAAACCAGAACTAAAACCAGGACTAAACCAGGACTGAACCAGGACTAAACCAGGACTAAACCAGGTCTAAACCAGGACTAAACCAGGACTAAACCAGGTCTAAACCAGGACTAAACCAGGACTAAAACCAGGACTAAACCAGGACTAAACCAGGACTAAACCAGGACTGAACCCAGAACAAAACCAGGACTGAACCAGGACTAAACCAGGTCTAAACCAGGTCTAAACCAGGTCTAAACAAGGACTAAACCAGGTCTAAACCAGGACTAAACCAGGACTAAACAAGGACTAAACCAGGACTAAACCAGGACTAAACCAGGTCTAAACTAGGACTAAAACCAGGACTAAAACCAGGTCTAAACCAGGACTAAACCAGGACTAAAACCAGGACTAAACCAGGTCTAAAACCAGGACTAAACCAGGACTAAACCAGGACTAAAACCGGGACTAAACCAGGACTAAACCAGGTCTAAACCAGGACTAAAACCAGGACTAAACCAGGTCTAAACCAGGACTAAAACCAGGACTAAAACTAGGACTAAACCAGGACTAAACCAGGTCTAAACCAGGACTAAAACCAGGACTAAAACCAGGTCTAAACCAGGTCTAAAACCAGGACTAAAACCAGGACTAAACCAGGACTAAACCAGGTCTAAACCAGGACTAAAACCAGGACTAAAACCAGGACTAAACCAGGTCTAAACCAGGTCTAAACAAGGACTAAACCAGGTCTAAACCAGGACTA
This sequence comes from Paratrypauchen microcephalus, assembly GCA_036785185.1. Lineage (NCBI taxonomy): Eukaryota > Metazoa > Chordata > Actinopteri > Gobiiformes > Gobiidae > Paratrypauchen > Paratrypauchen microcephalus. The sequence goes on along the minus strand of JAVJIX010000187.1, from coordinate 291,134 downwards.
AACCAGGACTAAACAAGGACTAAACCAGGTCTAAACCAGGACTAAACCAGGACTAAACCAGGTCTAAACCAGGACTAAAACCAGGTCTAAAACAGGACTAAACCAGGACTAAAACCAGGACTAAACCAGGTCTAAAACCAGGACTAAACCAGGACTAAACCAGGACTAAAACCGGGACTAAACCAGGACTAAACCAGGTCTAAACCAGGACTAAAACCAGGACTAAACCAGGTCTAAACCAGGACTAAAACCAGGACTAAAACTAGGACTAAACCAGGACTAAACCAGGTCTAAACCAGGACTAAAACCAGGACTAAAACCAGGACTAAAACCAGGTCTAAACCAGGTCTAAAACCAGGACTAAAACCAGGACTAAACCAGGTCTAAACCAGGTCTAAACCAGGACTAAAACCAGGACTAAACCAGGACTAAACCAGGTCTAAAACCAGGAGTAAAACCAGGACTAAACCAGGTCTAAACCAGGACTAAACCAGGACTAAACCAGGACTAAACCAGGACTAAACCAGGACTAAAACCAGGACTAAACCAGGACTAAAACAGGACTAAACCAGGACTAAACCAGGACTAAAACCGTGACTAAACGAGGACTAAACCCAGGACTAAAACCAGGACTAAACCAGGTCTAACCCAAGACTCAACCAGGACTAAAACCAGGACTAAAACCAGGTCTAAACCAGGTCTAAAACCAGGACTAAAACCAGGACTAAACCAGGTCTAAACCAGGTCTAAACCAGGACTAAAACCAGGACTAAACCAGGACTAAACCAGGTCTAAACCAGGACTAAAACCATGACTAAAACCAGGTCTAAACCAGGTCTAAAACCAGGACTAAAACCAGGACTAAACCAGGTCTAAACCAGGTCTAAACCAGGACTAAAACCAGGACTAAACCAGGTCTAAACCAGGACTAAAACCAGGACTAAAACCAGGACTAAACCAGGTCTAAACCAGGACTAAACCAGGACTAAACCAGGACTAAACCAGGACTAAAACCAGGACTAAACCAGGACTAAAACAGGACTAAACCAGGACTAAACCAGGACTAAAACCGTGACTAAACGAGGACTAAACCCAGGACTAAAACCAGGACTAAACCAGGTCTAACCCAAGACTCAACCAGGACTAAAACCAGGACTAAAACCAGGTCTAAACCAGGTCTAAAACCAGGACTAAACCAGGTCTAAACCAGGTCTAAACCAGGACTAAAACCAGGACTAAACCAGGACTAAACCAGGTCTAAACCAGGTCTAAAACCAGGACTAAAACCAGGACTAAACCAGGACTAAACCAGGTCTAAACCAGGACTAAACCAGGACACAAACCAGAACTAAACCAGGACTAAACCAGGACTAAAACGGGACTACACCAGGACTAAAACAGGACTAAACCAGGACTAAACCAGGACGAAAACCGTGACTAAACGAGGACTAAACCCAGGACTAAAACCAGGACTAAACCAGGTCTAACCCAAGACTCAACCAGGACTAAAACCGGCACTAAACCAGGACTAAACCAGGACTAAAACCAGGACTAAACCAGGACTAAACCAGGTCTAAAACCAGGACTAAAACCAGGTCTAAACCAGGACTAAAACCAGGACTAAACCAGGACTAAACCAGGTCTAAACCAGGTCTAAAACCAGGACTAAAACCAGGACTAAACCAGGACTAAACCAGGTCTAAACCAGGACTAAACCAGGACTAAACCAGGACTAAACCAGGACTAAAACCAGGACTAAACCAGGACTAAACCAGGACTAAACCAGGACTAAAACCGTGACTAAACGAGGACTAAACCCAGGACTAAAACCAGGACTAAACCAGGTCTAACCCAAGACTCAACCAGGACTAAAACCGGGACTAAACCAGGACTAAAACCAGGACTAAACCAGGACTAAAACCAGGACTAAAACCAGGACTAAAACCAGGTCTAAACCAGGTCTAAAACCAGGACTAAAACCAGGACTAAACCAGGTCTAAACCAGGTCTAAACCAGGACTAAAACCAGGACTAAACCAGGACTAAACCAGGACTAAACCAGGTCTAAACCAGGTCTAAAACCAGGACTAAAACCAGGACTAAACCAGGTCTAAACCAGGACTAAACCAGGACTAAACCAGGACTAAACCAGGACTAAAACCAGGACTAAACCAGGACTAAAACAGGACTAAACCAGGACTAAACCAGGACTAAAACCGTGACTAAACGAGGACTAAACCCAGGACTAAAACCAGGACTAAACCAGGTCTAACCCAAGACTCAACCAGGACTAAAACCAGGACTAAAACCAGGTCTAAACCAGGTCTAAAACCAGGACTAAAACCAGGACTAAACCAGGTCTAAACCAGGACTAAAACCAGGACTAAACCAGGACTAAACCAGGTCTAAACCAGGTCTAAAACCAGGACTAAACCAGGACTAAACCAGGTCTAAACCAGGACTAAACCAGGACTAAACCAGGACTAAAACCAGGACTAAACCAGGACTAAAACAGGACTAAACCAGGACTAAACCAGGACTAAAACCGTGACTAAACGAGGACTAAACCCAGGACTAAAACCAGGACTAAACCAGATCTAACCCAAGACTCAACCAGGACTAAAACCGGGACTAAACCAGGACTAAAACCAGGACTAAACCAGGACTAAAACCAGGACTAAAACCAGGACTAAAACCAGGACTAAACCAGGACTGAACCCAGGACTAAACCAGGACTGAACCAGGACTAAACAAGGACTAAACCCAGGACTAAACCCAGGGATTGAACCAGGACTAAAACCAGGACTAAAACCAGGACTAAACCAGGACTAAAACCTGGACTAAACCAGGACTAAACAAGGACTAAACCCAGGACTAAAACCAGGACTAAACCAGGACTAAAACCAGAACTAAACCAGGACTAAAACCAGGACTAAAACCAGAACTAAACCAGGACTATACCAGGACTAAACCAGGACTAAAACCAGGACTAAAACAGGACTAAACCAGGACTAAAACCAGGACTAAAACCCGAACTAAACCAGGACTAAAACCAGGACTAAAACCAGAACTAAACCAGGACTATACCAGGACTAAAACCAGGACTGAACTCAAGAGTAAACCAGGACTGAACCAGGACTAAACCAGGACTAAAACCGGGACTAACCCAGGACTAAAACAAGGAGTAAAACCAGGACTAAACCAGGACTAAAACCAGGACTAAACCAGGACTTACCAAAGCTAAATCAGATGTACAGCGAGACTAAACCTTAAACTGGGCGAAATCAAAGCGAAATCTGCAGTTTGAAAAGTGAAATGAGGACCACGGCGAGACGTTTCAGTTGAAAATAAATCTATTTTTATTGTCAATGCATTCAACATGATTGGATAAACTATGAAATCACAAACTATTCCCAACGGACACGAGTATGAGCAAAGCAGAGTATGTACACGTGATAAATATATGAAACGGACATGCACTCCCGTACTGTACACCCCACACTCCCCCTCCGCCAAGTGCTTCAATAAATAGATTTCAAATTTCTCAAAACGCATTTTTCAAATAGACCCAAAAAACTGGACATTTGTACAAAGAGGAAAAACCGAGCCGGGTCTGAAAGGTCTGAAGAAACGGACGGATTCACGAAGCAGGTGGACGTTTAAAAAAAATAAAAAAAATAAAAAAAAGTGAAAGTTTTTTTTTTTTTTTCCTGTAAAACTTTTGTAGAATTTGTGGAAGTTCATATAAACAAATTCAGAATTCTGGCAAAAAAACCAACAAATCTGTACGTATGTCACGGTAATGCAACAACTAGCATGCTAATGGTGCACAAGACGTACACCAATGCTCCGTCAAACTAGTCCAGGTTTAGTCCTGATTTAGTCCAGGTTTAGTCTCATATTAGTCCTGATTTAGTCCAGGTTTAGTCCAGGTTTAGTCTCATATTAGTCTTGATTTAGTCCAGGTTTAGTCTCATATTAGTCCTGATTTAGTCCAGGTTTAGTCCAGGTTTAGTCTCATATTAGTCCTGATTTAGTCCAGGTTTAGTCCAGGTTTAGTCTCATATTAGTCCTGATTTAGTCCAGGTTTAGTCCAGGTTTAGTCTCATATTAGTCTTGATTTAGTCCAGGTTTAGTCTCATATTAGTCCTGATTTAGTCCAGGTTTAGTCCAGGTTTAGTCTCATATTAGTCCTGATTTAGTCCAGGTTTAGTCCAGGTTTAGTCTCATATTAGTCCTGATTTAGTCCAGGTTTAGTCCAGGTTTAGTCTCATATTAGTCTTGATTTAGTCCAGGTTTAGTCTCATATTAGTCCTGATTTAGTCCAGGTTTAGTCCAGGTTTAGTCTCATATTAGTCCTGATTTAGTCCAGGTTTAGTCCAGGTTTAGTCTCATATTAGTCTTGATTTAGTCCAGGTTTAGTCTCATATTAGTCCTGATTTAGTCCAGGTTTAGTCCAGGTTTAGTCTCATATTAGTCCTGATTTAGTCCAGGTTTAGTCCAGGTTTAGTCTCATATTAGTCTTGATTTAGTCCAGGTTTAGTCTCATATTAGTCCTGATTTAGTCCAGGTTTAGTCCAGGTTTAGTCTCATATTAGTCCTGATTTAGTCCAGGTTTAGTCCAGGTTTAGTCTCATATTAGTCCTGATTTAGTCCAGGTTTAGTCCAGGTTTAGTCTCATATTAGTCTTGATTTAGTCCAGGTTTAGTCTCATATTAGTCCTGATTTAGTCCAGGTTTAGTCCAGGTTTAGTCTCATATTAGTCCTGATTTAGTCCAGGTTTAGTCCAGGTTTAGTCCAGGTTTAGTCCAGGTTTAGTCCAGGTTGAGTCCAGGTTAAGTCCAGGTTGAGTCCAGGTTAAGTCCAGATTTAGTGCAGGTTTAGTCCAGGTTTAGTTTCATATTAGTCCAGGTTTAGTCCAGGTTTAGTCCAGGTTGAGTCCAGATTAAGTCCAGGTTTAGTCCAGGTTTAGTCTCATATTAGTCCTGATTTAGTCCAGGTTGAGTCCAGGTTTAGTCCAGGTTGAGTCCAGGTTTAGTCCAGGTTTAGTCTCATATTAGTCCTGATTTAGTCCAGGTTGAGTCCAGGTTTAGTCCAGGTTGAGTCCAGGTCGAGTCTAGGTTTAGTCCAGGTTTAGTCCTGATTTAGTCCAGGTTTAGTCCAGGTTTAGTCCAGGTTGAGTCCAGGTTAAGTCCAGGTTTAGTCCAGGTTTAGTCTCATATTAGTCCTGATTTAGTCCAGGTTTAGTCCAGGTTTAGTCCAGGTTTAGTCCAGGTTTAAATCCAAAAAGAAATCCAATCCGATCCTGTCATGTGCACGCAGGGTGTGTTTTGAAATAAAAACAAAAATTCCAAAAGGTTTTATGTCAGCGTTGGTCCGACCTGCTTCATGAGACACGTCCACTCTCCAAAAAGTGAAGTGCAAAGGGTCTGTGGTAGTCCATACGTGTTGGAGCTCCAGTGTTCTCCTCAAGTCTCATATGAACAGGCCTCCTCAGATAGAAGCCTCCTCAGATACAAGCTTCTTCAGTCACTACGTTTACATGCACGTCAGGAAAACAGGATAACTACTCAAGTTTTATTCTCAAAATGCAGCCTGGGAACTACAGTTGAGGTGTTTTGGTTGTTTTTTATTAGCAATTCTAGCTCCAAATCCTAAGAACGACGCCCCTGAACGCCTCGTAGACCCCCGCTCGCACCTGCTGGGTTCTTTGAGCTGCTGTACACTGGGAGTGTCCTGGTTTTGGCAAAGACGAATTCAATTTGGTTGTTTAGCGCACTCGGAGTTCTCATGTAAACGTAGTGAGTCTGATATGAACAAGCCTCCTCAGAAGCCTCCTTAGATAGAAGCTTCCTCAGATGGAAGCCTCCTCAGATGGAAGCCTCCTCAGATGGAAGCCTCCCCAGATAGAAGCCTCCTCAGATGGAAGCCTCCCCAGATAGAAGCATCCACAGTTAGAAGTCTTCCCAGAAGCCTCCTCAGATGGAAGCGTCCTTAGATAGAAGCTTCTTCAGATGGAAGCCTCCTCAGATGGAAGCCTCCTCAGATGGAAGCCTCCTCAGATGGAAGCGTCATCAGGCACTACGTTTATATGCACGTCAGGGAAAACAGGACAACTGGCCTACTACAATTTCAAATTGCAAAATGGGAACTCAAACTGAGGTGTTGTGGTTTGAATATTCCAGATCAAAATAACATCTGGAGAAGGTTTGAATTGTGTTGGTTTTATTGGAAAGCACTTTGGTCACCTTCAGTGTTGTAAAGAGTTGTATTTGGAGTGATTCGTGCACGTTTGAGCGATCTTTAACACGCAGAGTTCTCTGTGCATGTAAACGTAGAGAGCCTCATGTAAGCAGGCCTCCTCAGATAGAAGCTTCCACAGTTAGAAGTCTTACCAGAAGCCTCCTCAGATAGAAACCTCCTCAGATAGAAGCTTCCACAGTTAGAAGTCTTCCCAGAAGCCTCCTCAGATAGAAACCTCCTCAGATAGAAACCTCCTCAGGTAGAAGCTTCCCCAGATGGATGCCTCCCCAGATAGAAGCCTCCCCAGATAGAAGCTTCCACAGTTAGAAGTCTTCCCAGAAGCCTCCTCAGATGGAAGCCTTCTCAGATGGAAGCGTCCTCAGATAAAAGCTTCCCCAGTTAGAAGTCTTCCCAGAAGCGTCCTCAGATGGAAGCCTCCTCAGATGGAAGCCTCCACAATTAGAAATCTCCTCATATAGCAGTCCTCCCCAGATGGAAGCCTCCTCAGATAGCAGTCCCTCCTCAGTTGTGCGAGGTCATGTGACGTGACAGGTGATGCCTCTCCCGGAATGACTCGTTGCAGATGGGGCACTTGAGCTTCTCCTCCCTCCTCCTCTTCACCAGCGGCTCCATGGCGTACTCCTTCTTGTGGTGCGAGCGCATGTGGTACACCAGGTCCGAGGTCATGCGAAACGAGGCGTTGCATTTGGCGCACCAGTTTTGCGCCGGCAAACACAGCGACGTGAAGGAGGGCGGGAGCAGGGTGAGCGCCGAGGGCATCTGGAGCTGGATCGGCCCCGAGTTCTTGGGCCAAAAGGCGGTGGCGTACACGAACGGGTTCTGCTTAGCCATACCGCCCCCTCCTGGTACCGGGCAGTTGGCGCCTAGCTCGGCTCCCTGTAGCTTAGCAGCTAAGTGGTCGGCCTGGTAGAGTCTGTTGGAGGAGATGGCGTCGCCGACCGCCGGGTGACAGTCCAGCAGTTTGGGCGGCATCACCAGAGACGACATTTGGGAGAAAGAGGAACGCGAGGGCTGGCTGAACGCGCTTTTACGCTCATTCCCACCGGCGCCGCCCTGCTGGCCCACAGACGTAAAGGCGCTACCCATGGGCGGAGTCTGGGGCGGCTGCGTTTCCGAAAGAACCTGCCGGATGTTCAAATGCTTCTCCGTCGGACTCCCGTTGGGGCGTCCGCCGTCTTTGTTTTCCGAGTTCTTGCTGTGGTGTTTGAGGCTTTGGGGGGACTTTTTCACTTCCGTAAAAGCGCTGCGTTTGGCTTCCACGATCTCGGCGGGCGGCGAAAACGATCGGTCCTCCAGGCTGTAGGCGCCCCTGTAGTTCTGCGCTGATGTTGCTAGTTCCTCTTTCGATTTGGACACGCCCGCCCCGATCCGCTCCCTGCTCTCGTCGATCTCGGAGAACTTCCTCTTTCCAGAACTCTCGCTGCAGATTTCCGCCTCTTTATCGCTGGGCGGGCTGGTGCGGTTGTTTTCTAAGTCCCGTGCCAGGTTATGGAAGTCTGTGGATGGTTTGGTGCTGTCCTGGTTGGCGCTGTAGCCTTCGGAACGGCCCATTTTGGGGTTGGGGTTGGGGCTGGCTCGGGCCGGGGGGTTGCTGGTTGAATTCCCGGCCGGGCGGTCTGGACTCCCCTCTTTGGCGGCCTCCTCTTCGGATGTGCTTATGTTCTGGAGTCTCTTGGTGCAGCGGAAGCGGAGATGGGCCAGATACGGAAACTCAAACTGGAAGCGCTGGCTGCAGTCGGGGCAGACGTAGTGACTGGAGCCTGGAGACAAAGACCGAGAAGATATTTGTGTTAGAAATGATACAGAGAAATGGCTTGACTTGAAATGAATGACTTGAATGGCTAATACAGTAAGATCGTGGTTTTTATTTATTTTTTATTTTTTTCATTAAAGGGACAGTGTGTAAGATTTTTACCCATTAATTACAGAAATTGAAGATACCCATTCAAAAATACAGTGTTTTCCAAGCCTTTTCACTTCCATCATGAAATCAAAGTATTCTTTTGGACTTAGATATAGTCACATAAAAGGGGGCAGCCATTTTGAATACGAGAGCCGCAGAAGGACATTTGGGCTCCGCCTTCGGCAAGGCTCGTGGTTTTGGGTAAACAACGACAAGCATGTTGCCGGATCACACGTCGTAATGGATCTAACACGTGTTTTGGACTAAATTGTTTTACTGGATTTTATTCGCTGGATCCTTACGGACAGATTGAGACCAAGTTTATGGTGAAATACAGAGTTTGACCTGTCCAGAGCCTTCAAAGGTAAGCAAAGAAACAAACCTCGTTTTGTGCTTTTCCATATAAAAGCCCCAGGTGCTCGGGGAGTGATTGTTGTGCCGGGAAATGAATTGCATAGTCAAAAAGAGGAGACTGTAAGGTTTCATTCGATGTGTAGATTGTCATGGTACATGATCGGGAATGTGTGTTTTCATGCGAAAAGAAAAAAAACACAGTGAACGGGAGACCGCGTTTTATTTATACCGTAGTTGTCGGTGAGGGCTCGCACAGCGCCGGGTGAGCTTCACGCGTTCGTGCGCGGGTACGCGAGCTGTCCACGTTACGACGCGCCCGTTGACCCTCGAGGTCTGCCGTAGCTAAAACAGGAAGTGCAATAGCACCATCCACCTATGCGCCACGAATCCTACACACTGGACCTTTAAATCTACTGCATATACACATACATACATTATTTTAAACATATCCATGCAAACATATGAACAGAAAGATTACAAGACATAAGCGTATGTGGGATTTCATTAACATGATATATGAGTATTTACATATGTAAACTGTAATCTCTCTGTGTACAAGTATACTGTATGACTTTTGTCTATCTTTCCTGTATGTTTTTCAACCTAGTGTTCTGTAAGTAGCGTAAGCATAACTCAATACGTTTTCCATAGGTTGAGGGTGTAATGGGATATCCACCTGCTCCCATACGTCAACTATTGGTAGACTCCCCTCCTGTTATTGGCTAACTTTAACTATTGGCTAACTCGTCTGTTATTGGATAACTTCTGGGAGCTACTCTACAGGTGTCCTTACAAGGATGGGGAACTAATTCAACACTAAACGCTAATAACCTCAATCTTGACTTTTGCCCTTCTTCCGATCCCTTTTCTGAAAACTCACACGTAGTTCAATTTATTTCGATTTATTTTATTTATTTATTTATTTATTTCAGGGACAGTGCATATTAATCAGCATTTCTGTAAATATGCCAGAATTAGCCAAAAGCTATTTTTCATCTGTAGTCCCTTGACAGCTGATACTGTCCACCTGAAAACAAGAATAATAATTTCATCATTTCAGTTCTTAATAAATTGATGAATAAAGTTTAGTTTTGGGAGGTTTTCCAATTATTTAAAATCATATTGCACTTTGCATTTGAATTGAAATATATTAATATCGGTATTATTCCATTTACAACAATGAATACAATATTTTCCATATAAAATGAGAAAATTTAAAATATATGAATGTTTTTTTTAATTAATATTGTTATTTAAAAAAAATAAAAATGATTTAATATATGAATTTCCAAAGCTTCCCACACCACACAAAGATTTAAAACGGTTTTCTATTTCGCACCAAAAAACATAACATACAAAACATTCATAAAAAATATGTTTAACTGACCTAAACCAGGTCTAAACTAAATATCGGACTAAATCAGGACTAAATCAGGACTAAACCAGGACTAAACTAAATATCGGACTAAATCAGGACTAAATCAGAACTAAACCAGGACTAAACCAGGTCTAAACTGAATATCAGACTAAATCAGGACTAAACCACCTGTAATTGAATAAACGTAAAGTAGAGCTGTTTAAAGTCACACTGTGGAACATTCCAGGCAGAGCAGTGACGTCTCCATAAAATAATATAAACGTATAACTTTTCCTGATCTAAACCTCGTCCACACAGTCGTACCTTTGCTCTTGGCCGGGGCCCTGTTGGCGCTGAGCAGGAGCAGGTCGGTGAGCTCTTTGCCGTACCACACCAGGAGCTCCTCGTCCTTCTCGATTCGGCGCAGGCTGCGGTAGAAGAGCTGGCCGTTCTTCACGTAGGCCTCCAGATTCTGCTCCTCTCTGTCCCGGGAAGACTGCACCAAACGCAGCCACATCAGGCCCTCCGAGGTGCTGCTGGCCGCCGACGTGTCCACCTAAAGCACGTGGAGAAACGAGACACAAAATCAGGACTAAACCAGGTCTAAACCAGGTCTAAACCAGGACTAAACCAGGACTAAACCAGGTCTAAACCAGGTCTGGTTTAAACCAGGACTAAACCAGGTCTAAACCAGGTCTAAACCAGGACTAAACCAGGACTAAACCAGGTCTAAACCAGGTCTGGTTTAAACCAGGACTAAACCAGGTCTAAACCAGGACTAAACCAGGACTAAACCAGGTCTAAACCAGGACTAAACCAGGTCTAAACCAGGACTAAACCAGGTCTAAACCAGGTCTAAACCAGGACTAAACCAGGTCTAAACCAGGTCTAAACCAGATCTAAACCAGGTCTAAACCAGGACTAAACCAGGTCTAAACCAGGACTAAACCAGGACTAAACCACGTCTAAACTAAATATCAGACTAAACCAGGACTAAACCAGGTCTAAACCAGGACTAAACCAGGTCTAAACCAGGACTAAACCAGGACTAAACCAGGTCTAAACTAAATATCGGACTAAACCAGGATTAAACCAGGACTAAATCAGGTCTAAACTAAATATCGGACTAAATCAGAACTAAACCAGGTCTAAACCAGGACTAAACCAGGACTAAACCAGGACTAAACCAGGTCTAAACCAGGTCTAAACCAGGACTAAACCAGGTCTAAACCAGGTCTAAACCAGATCTAAACCAGGTCTAAACCAGGACTAAACCAGGTCTAAACCAGGACTAAACCAGGACTAAACCACGTCTAAACTAAATATCAGACTAAATCAGGATTAAAACAGGTCTAAACCAGGACTAAACCAGGACTAAACCAGGACTAAACCAGGTCTAAACTAAATATCGGACTAAACCAGGATTAAACCAGGACTAAATCAGGTCTAAACTAAATATCGGACTAAATCAGAACTAAACCAGGACTAAACCAGGACTAAACCAGGTCTAAACTAAATATCGGACTAAATCAGAACTAAACCAGGACTAAATCAGGACTAAACCAGGTCTAAACTAAATATCGGACTAAACCAGGACTAAACCAGGTCTAAACTAAATATCGGAGTAAATCAGAACTAAACCAGGACTAAACCAGGACTAAACCAGGTCTAAACCAGGACTAAACCAGGTCTAAACTAAATATCGGACTAAACCAGGACTAAACCAGGACTAAACCAGGACTAAACCAGGACTAAACTACTTTCACACTGCAGTTTTTTCCCAAGTGGACCAACATCTATAAACAAAAGCACGTGTGCTGAGGTCGCTCAGATACTGGACAGAAATGAGCCGTGTCCAAACACAGAAGGAGGAGAATCATGGTGTTGCTGTTTTCACTCTTGCCTTGGTTTGCTCAGTTTTTACAGTTCGCACAAATGTTTGAGCAGCATCGTGAGGTTTACACTATTTTACAATCAATTTACAAACGACGAAGTCACAGGGCAAGACGACTACGGAGGACAGAGCTCATGTGAGCATCAAGTTCTGACTCTTGCTCTTCACACAAAACGTAAGTAAACCTCGTAAGTTTCGTTTCGTCGCTCGACATACGACGGGAGCTCGTTAAGTACAAAAAGCCAACTTGTGTCGGATCGAGTCCGGTCTGCATTCTCACCTCAAACGAACCGCACCAGAGTTCGAATGGAACTGTGCTGAGACCGAGCTTTTTAGGTGGTCTCGGTCCGCTCGAGATTTTTGGTTTTTATTCACACCAGCCCAAAAGGTCCGAATCAAAGGAGCAAACGAACTCTGGTTCATTTTAAACGAACCAAACAAGGCAGGTGTGAAAACGACCTTAAAGATTAGATTTACTCGTCGATGGTTTTGTTTACACCAGACACATTTCACTTGGATTAAACCAGGACTTAATCAGGACTAAACTAGTGCAAGGATAGGGACACAGCTAAAAGTTAAAGCCAGGTTATTGTTAGATTGCCCAATATGGGTTTGTTTTAGAATCCAGAGTTGCCATTGGTCGATATTTTGGAACTCATAAGTAGAGCGAATTCTTCCCTCAGGTGTTTGTCCAAACTAAAAATACTCGGATAAAATGGGACTAGCTCAGACCTACACCAGGACCAAATCCAACTACACCAGGAATAAACCAAACCGGGATTATTACAGGTCTAAACCAGAGCTACACCAGGACGATCCAGGCCCAAACCAGGACTAAACTACCAACCAGAACTGAAGAAGAACTGAAGAAGCAGCTTGGATGAGCTGCGAAAAGTATTCGACCAAATAAACTTTTGTCCAGTTAACAAAATTGAATTTCTGCTTTTGGTACCAGAACTAAAGCAGGTCTAAAGTAAATATCGGACTAAATCAGGACTAAACCAGGTCTAAACCAGGTCTAAACTAAATATCAGACTAAACCAGGACTAAACCAGGACTAAGCCAGGTCTAAACTAAATATCGGACTAAATCAGGACTAAACCAGGTCTAAACCAGGTCTAAACTAAATATCAGACTAAACCAGGACTAAACCAGGACTAAACCAGGTCTAAAGTAAATATCGGACTAAATCAGGACTAAACCAGGTCTAAACCAGGTCTAAACTAAATATCAGACTAAACCAGGACTAAACCAGGACTAAACCAGGTCTAAAGTAAATATCGGACTAAATCAGGACTAAACCAGGTCTAAACCAGGTCTAAACTAAATATCAGACTAAACCAGGACTAAACCAGGACTAAACCAGGTCTAAACTAAATATCGGACTAAATCAGGACTAAACCAGGTCTAAACCAGGTCTAAACTAAATATCAGACTAAACCAGGACTAAACCAGGACTAAACCAGGTCTAAAGTAAATATCGGACTAAATCAGGACTAAACCAGGTCTAAACCAGGTCTAAACTAAATATCAGACTAAACCAGGACTAAACCAGGACTAAACCAGGTCTAAACTAAATATCGGACTAAATCAGGACTAAACCAGGATTAAACCAGGACTAAACCAGGTCTAAACTAAATGTCGGACTACATCAGGACTAAACCAGGACTAAACCAGGTCTAAACTAAATATCGGACTAAATCAGGACTAAACCAGGACTAAACCAGGTCTAAACTAAATATCGGACTACATCAGGACTAAACCAGGTCTAAACTAAATATCAGACTAAATCAGAACTAAACCAGGACTAAACCAGGTCTAAACTAAATATCGGACGAAAACAGGACTAAACCAGGACTAAACCAGGTCTAAACTAAATATCAGACGAAAACAGGACTAAACCAGGACTAAACCAGGTCTAAACTAAATATAGGACTACACTATGCATTGACCAGAACCAAACCAGGTTTATTACAGGTCTAAACCAGAGCTACACCAAGACTAAACCAGAGCTTAGTCAAAATTACACCAGGACTAAACTAGGCCTACACCAGAATTGAACCAGGACTATCCAGGACCAAAACAAAACTACACCAAATAAAACCAGGACTAAATCAAGCCTATGACTACAGAGGTACCAGGATCAAACCAGGCCTAAAACAGGTCTAAACCAGGGCTACACGAGGACTAAACAAGACAAAAGACGAACACCACGATAACATCAAGGTTCGAACTAAAACATAACTAAATCAAGACAAATTTTGGACAACAGCAGGACTAAACGGAGACTACACCAGGACCAAACCGAAGACCAGGATTAAACCAGGATTACACAAGAATAAAGAAGACTAAAGAAGGATTAACCTTGACATACACAACAACATCAAGGTTCATACTAAAACGTAACTAAATCAAGACTAAATTAAGACACCAGAACTAAACCAAGACTACACCAGGACTAAACCCTAGACCAGGACTAAACCAGGCCTAAAACAGGTCTAAACCAGGGCTACACAAGGACTAAACAAGACTAAAGAAGGATTAACCCTGACGTACACCACGACAACATCAAGGTTCGAACTAAAACATAACTAAATCAAGACTAAATTTGGACAACACCAGAATTAAACCAAGACTACACCAGGACCAAACCGAAGACCAGGATTGAACCAGTCCTTGAACACACCCGCCGTCGCCCTCACCCTGAATATATACGGCGCGGTCCTCTTGTCCGTGGCCTTCAGCGCGATGAAGGCGATGCTGTCGTACAGCGAAGTGTGCGAGAGGACGCAGGGCCCAAAGATGGCGCTCTCGGGCACGTCGCAGGTGGTGTAGACGCTGGTGAAGATGTCCGTCAGGCACTGCTGCACCGCCTTCGCCTCGCCATCCCAGGACAGCTTCTGAGAGCCGCACTCCTCCATCGCCCCCTGCTGGACAAGAGACGCACGGTCGGTGAGCTGTTACGGGTCCTGTATTACGCGTGTTATTGTGTTCGAACGTTGTTTCCTCCTCAAAAACAAACCGTCACACACGTTTAAGTAACCTTTTATTATTCGTCTATTTACATCTCCAAACCTGTCAGGCGATTAAAAAAAAAAAATCTAATTCATTACAGGATTTGTAATTAATTAATCTAATTAATCGCATTTTAAGAGTGTGTGATTGAGGGAGAGAGAGATTGTGAATGAGCGATCGAGCACGCGAACGAACGAACGAAACCACTTTGCAATTCAGTTTGTCAGTTTTCATGTGGTCGCTTGGCTCATTCGTTTTCAAAATTCTGCGAGCGTGGTTTGGTGGTTTGTTTGTTTGTTTGTTTGTTTGTTTGTTTGTTTGTTGGTTTGTTTGTTTGTTGGTTTGTTGGTTTGGTGGTTTGGTGGTTTGTTGGTTTGGTGGTTTGTTGGTTTGGTGGTTTGGTGATTTGTTGGTTGGGTGGTTTGGTGGTTTGGTGGTTTGTTGGTTTGGTGGTTTGTTGGTTTGGTGGTTTGTTGGTTTGGTGGTTTGTTGGTTTGGTGGTTTGGTGGTTTGGTGGTTTGGTGAAGTGCGCTCACACTCGCTCTATCACCGGTAACGATGGAACTTGTCCGGACGTGTTTATCGTTCAAATGATCCATCAGGCTGGAGCAGCTTCAGTGATCGGAATTCTTTTTTTTTTTTTTTACAAAAGCCCCAAATCACGGCGTTCTCATTGATCGTCCTGTCTTCGTTGTTTTTATAAATAAACTTGCCGTTCAAATTGCCTGGTTCCCACCAGACCATATCACAGTGATATATGGTCTGGGAGCACCTACTGAATATCTCGTAGCGGAGGTGTGGTTTACGATCGCCAACGGCCGTTTATTGGGCGTTAAGAATGTCTATCATTTGGTGTATAAGTAGCCCATAGCCAATCATGTCAGTTGTCAGTTCAAACTACAAGTTTCCGTTTGTCACGTAGTACGCGTCACCGTCTTTCCACCCCTCCCCACTCTCTGATTGGCTCCCAGAATCAGGAGAGCTCGCTTAGCCTAGTCGCCAGGCTGTATTTTAGATCGGAACGAACGAAAGCAGCCTGGGATTTCCCAGGTTACCGTTCAAAGGCCCTGGCAGCGATTTGCTTGCCAAATTTAAAATGCGCATTGAATTGCCACTCATAATTAATTGCGTTAATTTTTATAACACGTTAATTTGCAGTGTAATTAATTAATCTAATTAATGCGTTAAACTGACAGCCCTAGTAAAAACGATGAATTGTGATGAAGTCAAAATCCTGAATTGGGCTTAAATGGTCACATACACACACATACAGCACTTTCACACACACATTCATACACCAGTGTACACAGACACTGGGTCGGTTAAGTGTCTTGCCCCAGGACACAACAACAGCCAACCTGTGCACCTTGTTGCCCACAGAATCTAAGAAAACTGTCTTACGTTGTGACTGAACTGGACTCAAGAATTCACACAAACTAACTGGGAGCGGGACGTTTTTGTACGTGAAGCGTCGAAACGATCCAAATGATCCTGGTGAAGGTGTGTGGAGTTTAAAAACACACTTCCTGTGTCACCGCCTGACATCAGAAGGTGGAACAGAGCGGTTTCAGTTTGAGAGAAGGACTGAGAAGTCTAAATATGCCTAAAAACACACGTGAATGAAAAACACAACTCTAGGTCTGTGCGTGACGAGGAAACGGCATGAGAACAGAGATCGCGTCCATACGGAGGGACGGGACGGTAAACGGGGATGAAGAGCAGGGGGAGACATTCACAACATTGTAGTTCCAGTTCCATTGGCCGTCTCTCCGCCTTCACATCAGAAACTTTCAATAAACACCTTCAAAAACCTGCTCAAAACACACTTTTCCTCACAGCCTACAGCGCCCCCACATGACCGCTCCACATTACAGTTTTTAGTGTTACTTTATTGTGACGCATCTTTGTTACAGTGAAAAACGCTATATACAAATGATTTATTATTATTATTGTTGTTGTTGTTGTTGTTGTTGTTGTTGTTGTTATTATTATTATTATATTGCTTTTATTTATTTATTTATTTATTATTTTTATTATTATAGTTCAGTACAAAAATCACTTGGGTATTATGGTAGATCACCATGGTTACCTTTTATTGTTGTCTGTATTTATGTAAATTTGCTGTGCTATAACCATAAGAAGGGTTATTGCCCGGGAGAGATCACGATATTACTCAAACATGTGGTTTAAAACGTGAGTTTAAAGGGCCTATGACAAGTTAGACTACACGTTTGATCAAAACACACTTAAGATTATTATATTAAATAAAATATAAAGCTTAAAAATATATATATCCTCCTGGGACCCGAAGAAAAAAGTGTATCTAAATTATTATTATTGTTATTATTTTAATTTTCTATTTGGAGGTAAATGAACACTTTAGCATTTACATTTTGTTTATTTTATTTTTATTCACAATGTTGTAACGTGTCCTCTGTAATGGACGTTAATAGAGTTAAATCCACGTGAAGTTAACCTGACGACCAACGTCTCTGACAAACTTCTACAGTCACCTCACAGTTTTTAGAGTCCCTTTTAATTTATTATTTATGTATTTATTTATGTATTTCTATTTATTTTTTATTTTATTTATATTTATATTTATTATTTATTTATTTGTTTACTTATTTATGCATGTTTATTTATTTTTTAATTTATATTTTATGTATTAATTTATTATGTATTATTATTATTTTATGTATTATTATTATTATTATTATTATTTTATTTTTTATTTTTTTTACATTTAGTGCAGCCACAAACTAGAGTCTATCTCAAAACACTTAAAAGATCGTCTGGTTAACTCAATGTGCACTATAAAGGACACAAATGAATGGGGATATATATCATAATTTTTATCTCAGTTTGGAAATTTTTAAAGTTAGTTTCAAGATTTTACTTTCTGGTTGGAAACCATGAGATCACGCTGGGGAATTGCAAGCAAATCTCCTCATGTATACAGAAATTATGATCTGACAAATACAAATATAAGAAAACACCTTTATTTTGTTGAAATAATGTTGAAAAAAATGTGTTTCTTTTGTAAATCGTGCCAAATTTTTGGACAGAATTCTCCCAGTGTGATGTCATCAATATGGAACACTGTAAAATAGAAAAAAAAATAAAAAAAATAAAATAATAATAATAATAATAATAATAATAATAATAATAATAATAATAATAATAATAATAATAATAATAAAATAAATAATAATAATATTTTATAAAACTCATCTTTTTTATCATCATTTTTTTCATATTTTTTTTTATTTAAAAAAAAAAAAAATTAAATAAAAACTCATCTGTTCAGACTGGCCTTTTCACCTCAACCATAACTGCACTGTCCTTTTAAATGTTTTAAATGTTTTACTGTTTTAAAAGTTTTATTGTTTAAATGTTTAACTGTTTGTTTTCAACTGTTTGTATTTTAACTGTTGCTTTTAACTGCCTATAATGTATATTACACTTGTTGTAAGGCGACCTTGAGTGTCCAGAAAGGCGCCTAATAAATAAAAAGTATTATTATTATTATGATTATGATTATGATTATGATTATTATTATTATTATTAATCTGTTGATAATTAAAGGAAGTAGTGAATTCTAACTTCACACATTGTTTCCTGATTGGTGGAAAACTGTCATTTATAATTCCAGCAGGTTTTATCCCACCAAATGAAGTCAAAAAGAGAGAATCGTCAGAATCGTGGCACTTTAAACGTGCACTTCCTCCGTCTGCGGCAAGGAAACCAGATTTAATAACCGTATGTGTACAGGGTGAGCCATCCTGACAGAAATAATCTCAGTCATGAAATCCAGATTCAGTATTTTAACAGGGTGTGGGGGATTTTCTGCCTGGCAACCGCATTAAAACACAGATTGTTACTTAAATAAAAGTACAGACACATGTAAAAATGTCATTAAGAATTAAAAATGTGCTTTAAGACACAAAAGTAAACGTATTTCGCGTAGATTTCGAGCTCAAATAAAACTTCCCATGTAGAGATTTTGATACAGATTTTGAATTTGAGAATTTGAACAGAAATAATTGTTTCCGTCAGCTGTTTTTACTGATTGAAATTGTTAAAAAATAAACCCTCACACTATCATAAAAATGTGGTGGAGCAGAAAGTCCAGATCTCTGCTCTCAGATGTAGTAAAATAAAAAAGTATACACAAATTTACTCAAGTTAAGTACAGATACCTAGCATTTTTACTTATTCCATTCCACCGCGATCAGTGACGGATGTGAAATGAAGCGACTCATCGGTCACTAATCATTTACAAATACAATCGATCTCACCCATAGACTGTGTAAATATAAGTGGACAGAGCAAACCTGCTGCCCATTCCGTCTCCAGTTCACTTTGTATTGAAAAATTGAGTCATTTTTCTTAAAGGTCCCATGGCATGAAATTTTCACTTTCTGAGGTTTTTGAACGTTAATGTGAGCTCCCCTACCCTGTTTAGCCCCCCCATGGCTAAAAGTTGCGAAATGTGTAAACTGAGCATTTGCGATCCTTTTCTGCGTTTGAAAAAAAGACAGCCCAAACGGGCGATTCTGAACAAGGGAAATTTCTGACGTCACACCTGGGGGAAAATGCAAATGCAGTTCTACCCCCCCATCTGGATGTCTACCCAGCGTCTCTGGAACTCACGCCCAGAGAGTTTGGACCGCAAACGAACTACGAAATGCGAGATGCGTTTTTTTATTTGCCTGGAGGCACGTGAGAGTGTTTCCAGGCTCGGATGTCCTTTATCCGACCCTCCGAAACAGCAGTGGTTTAATTGTATTTTCTGTGGAAATGTGTTTATTTTTCAATGGAAATCGTCTCATATCTTCCTCTGCGCTTAAACGCGGAAGTGGAGCCAGCGCACATCGCACCGCTAAAGAGGAAACAGAGGAGAGTTTGGCCACACCCCCACCCGCTGCACTGGCCTGTCTCTGTCCTCCTCATTTGCATTCAAGCAACAACGCTCAGAATAAAGTGTTTCATAGAAATATTTATGACTCTGACTGTGTTCATGAGGCTTTCTCATGCACTGAGGCTTGATTTTGAAGAAGGATTCATTTACAGTATTAGGGAACCATTAAGGAGCCATATAAAAGCATCAAGAAGTACCATGTCATGGGATCTTTAAATGTTCTTATTACATTTCTACACGATCCTGGTGTTTTTATTTCACTCGTTCTCACGGCAAAAGGAGAAATTCTATTTGTCAACTGGACAAAAGTTTATTTGCTCGAACATGTTTCGCGGGGGCAGCAGTCTAAGCAGATCTGCTGCCCAGAACACAATGCCTCCCGCGGGTGGTGGGTCCACAGGAGGACGGCTCACGTCACAACTGGCCTCGTGCTTCTGTCACGGGGGCTAGCAGTGTCCGCAGACACTGGGGGCGAGCAGGGGTTAAAGTGTCTTGCCCAAGGACACAACAGCAGCGCTCATCTGTGGGAGCTGGGATCACACGCGGTCAACCCCGTCAAGAGTGGGATTCGAACAGCCAACCCCTTTTGTCCAGTTGACAAATTGAATTTCTCCTTTTGCCCTGGATTCTACCTTCCCTAATGACTGAGGGATTCTACAAACTATTCTAAATTATTTCTCTGCATTTCTCAGGAGCAGTGAGCTCATGTTTCAGCCGCCCGGGGACCCATCTCCATGATCCATGACGACATCAACGGCCTGACCCATTGCATCACGGACTACATCAACTTCTACGTGGCGAACACTGTACGAACCAGGAGAGTGCGGTGTTTCTCCAACAACCACCCCTGGGTCACCCCTGAGCTTAAAGGGATAGTGCGTTTTTTTGTTTTTATGTTAATCTGTATGGGTTTCCTTCTAAAAGTTACGTGTGTTGACACTGGCTTACCTCTGACACTCTCAGCTGATCCCGGTTCGGCTCGCTTTCTGGAGCCAACCTAAGTAGGTCCGGTAACTTCCCTGGAACATGAAATAAAGCTTGTTTTTCTTCTCAAAACAAAACATTTGTCTGAAAGGTGATATATTTGCGTCCCAAACAATTGTCCACGAAACATCCAGCAGCGTAGTTTGCTGTCATGTATTGCCTCTCTTGACTCATATCACTGCGCTCACGTTAGCTGTATCAGCCTGTTCACTTGTAAACTTCCCCTTACGGCGGATCGCATCTGCCGTACACTTCCGCTAAAGGTGAACACGCTAATACAGCTAATATGCGCGCAGTGATACGAGTTGAGAGACACAATACGCGATCGCTTAGTTCGCTGCTGGATGTTTCGTGGACAACTGTTTGGGACGCAAATATATCACCTTTCAGACAAATGTTTTGTTTTGAGAAGAAAAACAAGCTTTATTTCATGTTCCAGGGAAGTTACCGGACCTACTTACGTGGGCTCCAGAAAGCGAGCCGAACCGGGATCAGCTGAGACTGTCAGAGGTAAACCGGTGTCAACACACGTAACTTTTAGAAGGAAACCCATACAGATTAACATTTAAAAAAAAACGCACTATCCCTTTAAAGCCCTCCTGAACCAGAAGAAAAGGGTTTTCAAGAGAGGAGCAAAAGAGGATCCAGCAGGAGCTCCAGTGGAGGATCCGACGGGCCAAAAAAGACTACGGGAGGAGGATGGAGGAGCAGCTGGCCCAGAACAACGTACGGGGTGTGTGGAGAGGACTGAGGAACATGTCTGGATTTGGACAGAGTGGCAGAGGCACAGCTGATGGTGATCAGCACTTTACTTTAACAACCGACTCCCCCCTCTTCACACCTCCACGGGCCAGTCGCCACATCCCCCTCCCCCTTCACACGGACCCAACCCAGCACCATTTTCTATATTCTCTTATTTACTTGTTTTATTATTATTACTATTTTTCTGCTGCACTTTCTGTTCAAACTTTCTTTTGCACTAAACTGCCTGGAGCTAATGTGACAAGTGAATTTCTCCTGTGTGAGATCAATAAAGTCTTATCTTATCTTATTTTTGTTGTTTGTCTTGGTCGGGACCTCAGCTGGAGGATTTGTGTTTTTGGAAACCCACCCAGACACGGGAAGAACGTGCAAACCCAGGGATCGAACCTTCTTGCGGTGACGTGTGAATGCTAGCCACTCAGCCACCGTGCCGCCTCCCCTTTTTTTATACAATCTACAGTCCCAGGAAAGGGATTTGCGAAAAATTAACCACAGCAATCGACGGCAAAAGGAGAAATTAAATTTGTCAACAGTTTATTTGGTTGAATACGTTTCGCAGCTTGAATTCTACCTGGACGACTGAGGTATTCTACACACAGCCATGCAGAAATGTCATTTTGTATTCTTGTTTGGAAGGTCTTTTTTTTAAGGTCATTTTAAAATGTTTTAATACTCGGTCATTTTGCATATCTACAAAACAACAATAGTGAGATTGATCTGCAGTGTGTAACTGTACACACTGGAGTTCAGGTTAGGGGGGAAACCTGGATTCAAAGTAGAATTAGGTCGTTTTCACACCTGCCTTGTTTGGTTCATTTAAAACGAACCAGAGTTCGTTTGCTCCTTTGATTTGGACCTTTTGTTCTGGTGTGAATAAAAACCAAAAATCTCGATCCGGAGCAAACAAGCGAACCGAGACCACCTAAAAAGCTCGGTCTCGGCACAGTTCCATTCGAACTCTGGTGCGGTTCGTTTGAAGTGAGAATGCAGACCGGACTCGATCCGACACAAGTTGGCTTTTTGTACTTGACGAGCTCCCGTCGTATGTCGAGCATTATGGGAAACTGAGGCTTCCAAAACGAAACTTACGAGTCTTACTTACGTTTTACGTGAAGAGCAAGAGTCAGAACTTGATGCTCACATGAGCGCTGTCCTCCGTAGTCGTCTTGTCCTGTGACTTTGTCGTTTGTAAATTGATTGTAAAATAGTGTAAACCTCACGATGCTGCTCAAACATTTGTGTGAACTGTAAAAACTGAGCAAACCATATCGCTAAGGCTAGATTGAAAACAGTAACACCATGATTCTCCTCCTTCTGTGTTTGGACACGGCTCATTTCTGTCCAGTGGCTGAGCGACCTCAGCACACGTGCTTTTGTTTATAGATGTTGGTTCGCTTACAAAAAAAGTACAGTGTGAAAGCGAACCGCACCAAAATAAAAAAAAATAATTAAAAAAAATTTGGTCCGGACCAAAGCAAGTGAACTATCGGACTTTCCTGGTGTGAAAACGACCTTAGACAAGATCTACCATAGAATGCACACCAGTACAAACCCAGATCTAGCCCGTAAAGCGGTTTTAAACCAGGACTAATCCCTTACAGGTCCAACTCAGACACAGAGAAACTAAAAAAAGACAAACTATGCACACGTTAAGTCTATAGTTTTTACTGGAGAGGAGAAAAACACAGCCGAAGTTTTGTTCACGTTCTAGAATTTGATGTTATGATCTCAGGTGGAGGACAAGGGTTTATAGAACTCTACGGGAGATTCAGTGTTTTTGAAAAAAAATCTCCAAACTTCAGATCCACAGATGTCGTTGAACCTTCTCATTATTTGTTTGGGATCGGCTCCATAAAATTGCCATTGTAATACAGTACGCATGGTGTAAAGTCCTTTCGCCTAACGACAATCACGACTTTGGGGTTGAATAATGCTCCAAAAGATGATTTTGCTTTTGAGAAGACGCTGAACTTTGTGCCATTTTTGGTTTCACCTGGAATTAAAGAGATATGAACCATAAACCAGGTCAACAAATCTGCATCTGACTGAGTTCTGACCTCCAGCTCCAGGATTCTCCAATGTCGTGTTGTCTCATGAACCCAACCTTCTCAAACGTCTGCCTAACCACCAAGACCAAGACAATTCTCCAATCAGAACGCAGAATGAGCCTCACGTGACTCTCCCGTTTGGGTTGCCAGGTTCAATGCTGAAATCCAGTTAGTTTAAACCTCAAACTCCTCACTCCCTAAACCCCAGCGCCTGCACCAATCCCGATCCTGCTCAGGGGAGGGGATTCTGGAGGTTCTGAGCTTCACATGACGCCCGACCATAAACCGAAACTGAGACAAACGCAGGACGCGATCATCGTGGTTAAAGGGATAGTGCGTTTTTTGTTTTTTTGATGTGAATCTGTATGTCGTCCCCTTCAACAGTGTCGTCCATTAACACTGACTTACCGATGACGGCGTCGTCTGGGCCCAGTTCTGCCCCGGCTCTGAAGCTCACGATCGTAGTTCCAGTAAGTTCGCGGGGACATTTAATAAAGCTTGTTTTTCTTCTCAAAACAACATTTTGTCCAAAAAGTGATATATTTGTCTGCGAAAAATTCAGCAGCCTAATTCGCTTGGTGCTATTTTCTCTCGAGTCGTATCACTGTGCGACTATTACTATTATTAGTCTGTTCACTTCTAAGCGGATGTTTACAATCAATCAATCAATCAAACATTATTTATAAAGCGCTTTTCATACAAAATTGTAGCACAAAGCGCCTTACAGTGATTAAGGATTAGAAGATGGACTTTTTATTGCTCTCACACAGTAGAAATCCATCCATCCATGTTCTTCCTCTTATCCGGGGTCGGGTCGCCGGGGCAACAGTCTAAACAGGGACTCCCAGACTTCCTTCACCCCGGACACTTCCTCCAGCTCCACCAGGAGGACCCCAAGGTGTTCCCAGGCCAGCCGGGACACATAGTCCCTCCAGCGTGTCCTGGGTCTTCCCCGGGGCCTCCTCCCAGTGGGACATGCCCGGAACACCTCAGCTGCTCCTCTCCACGTGGAGGAGCAGCGGCTCTACTCCAAGCTCCTCCCGTGTGACTGAGCTCCTCACTCTATCTCTAAGGGAGCGTCCAGCCACTCTGTGGAGGAAACTCATTTCGGCCGATTGTATCGGCGATCTCGTCCCTTCGGTCATTACCCTGAGCTCATGACCATAGGTGAGGGGAGGAACGGAGATCGACGGTAAATCGAGAGCTTCGCCTTTTGGCTCAGCTCCCTCTTCACCACAACGGTCCGGTACAACGACAGGAGAAATCGTTTTCTCTAATAGTCGCGCAGTGATACGACTCGAGAGAAAATAGCACCATGCGAATTAGGCTGCTGAATTTTTCGTGGACAACTGTTTGTGACGCAAATATATCACTTTTTGGACAAATGTTGTTTTAGACAAAAAACGAGCTTTATTAAATGTCCCCGCGAACTTCCCGGAACTACAGAACAGGAGCAGAACTGGTCCCAGACGACGCCGTCATCGATAAGTCAGTGTTAATGGACGACACTGTTGAAGGGGACGACATACAGATTCACATAAAAACAAAAACAAAGACGCACTATCCCTTTAAGGAGCTTTTTTCTGCACGTTCTGATGACGTAATGGCGATTATAGAAGTAAAAGTAGTAACGTACTGTACTTTAGTGTAAAAACACTTACTTAAGCACACGTTAAATGAACACTTTTTACTTTTACTTCGCTACATTTTGAACAGGACTGAAAAGTAAGTGTTTTTTTTATAATAATTTCAGACCTGCTGAAAAGGCTGAGGGTTTATTTTTTAGCATAATTTGAGCAAACACAAAGCTACAAGCAACAAAATCAAACAAATTGATTCAGCTGTTTCGGCTGAGCAAAATTCAGCACAAATCTGTATCAAAACCTCTACATTTGAAGCGTTATTAGTAGATCAAAATCAAAATCCGCATGAAATATGTTCACTTTTTACTCTTTTAAGCAGGTACTTTTACACTTTTTAATATACGTTTATGTTTTTTAATACTTATGTTGATGTTTTCATGTGATTTTTGCAGTATTTTTTTGTATTATCTGTACTTTTACCCAAGTCTCAAGCCTTCTTCCCCCGCTGCAGTTCCTTTAAATACATTTACAATTTACATATACTCATGTTATGATAATATTAAAGTCTCTGTGGTCAAATGAAACGACAGATTCTGGACAATTCGCACAGATACAAAACGCTGATACGCTTTTAAACCAGTTAAACCAAACAAAAGTATGTAAATAACAAAAGAACACACAAAAAAACGTGACCAAAAGCGAATTCTGCAGAGTTGGAGCCATCTACGCTGAAGTTAATTCGACTTAAATTAAGAACATTTGACTTATTTTTACTTGTCAAGTTGAATCTGCTCAAATAAAACCAATGGAACAAGTGTTGCTTACGTTTTGTTTCTTATTTTAAGCGCAAAAAGTTTGTTTTTCTTCAAGCTGCACTGTGTAACTTTTTGGTTGGAGGTTCGTCACGTCACTGCTCTGTCTGGAATGTTCCGCAGTGTGACTTTAAACAACTTTAAACAACATTTATTCAATCACAGGTGGTTTTAGAGCTCAAAAACACCGAGAAAAACAGACAATCTGACTGTGAGCGGGGTCGCCTCTCCACGGATCTGACCTGGAACTCGGTCTGGTTTGGCCTCCGTGAAGATAGAAAGGTTTAATGCCATACTGCGGAACATTCCAGACAAGGGAATAACATCTACATGGAGAAAAGCGTTTGAAAAGTTGCACCTTTTATTGTAGCGAGATGTATTTTCATATTTTAACTCCAAAGACGCTCGTTCCATTGGGAGATTATTTGATTTGTCAAGTGAAATTTACTCAAATCATGATAAAACTTTCTTAAATCAAGCACTCTAGATTTGAGTTCTTGACGTGGATCTACAGCAGGGGGTCTCCAACTTTCTCCTTTACAAAACAACAACGCAAGAAATTGAGTAAATTTAAGAGCTTACGGCCTTAGATGTCTATAAAACCATTATTCATTTATCAGAGCACAAAGTCAGGCATCAGATCGAGACTTTAACAACAGTACTGTTACTGTTGTTAAAGTCTCGCTCTGATGCCTGACTTTGTGCTCTGATTCAGTCAAAGTTTAGTTATTCAGCGCGATATGATTCAGAAATCCCTTTGGACACCCCTGATCCAGAGTCATTACCTTCTCTCCCTGTAATTTTATATTAGTCTGATTGAATGTATTTCATTGTTTTAAAACTATATTAGTCAGTTTTATGTTTTGGGGGTGTTTCAGATGTATACTTTCAGATTTTGTTTATAAAATGTGCTAAAGAATCATTGGTGAATCAGATCTGAAAACACAGCATAGTTTTGTAGCCCTGTATTTTTACTGTATATTTTTATTGTATATTTTTATTGTATATTTTTACTGTATATTTTTATTGTATATTTTTATTGCAGATTTGTACTGTATTTTTTTACTGTATATATTTTATTGTATATTTTTTATTGTATATTTTTATTATATATTTTTGATTGTATATTTTTCCTGTATTTTTTCCTGTATATTTTACTGTATATTTTTTATTGTATATTTTTATTGTATTTTTTCCTGTATATTTTATTGTATTTTTTTATTGCATATTTTTTATTGTATATTTTTAATTGCAGATTTTTATTGCAGATTTTTCCTGTATTTTTTTTCATGTATATTTTTGATTATATATTTTTTATTGTATATTTTTGATTATATATTTTTTATTGTATATTTTTCCTGTATATTTTTGCTGTAGCCTATATTTTACTGTATATTTTTATAGTATTTTATCCTGTATTTTTCCCTGTATATTTTTATTGTATATTTTTATTGTATTTTTTTATTGCATATTTTTCCTGTATATTTTTACTCTACCTGCTCATTTTTGCATACATTCTATCTTATTAAAGTGCAAATGACAAGTTAGACCACTCACTTCACAAATTAAACTCAAACATAGTTAATTTCATGATCATACCTAAGATCTTACAAACATATCTTGTGTTTTATTTATAGAGCCTATATTTTTTTATTCTAATCTTACTTCCAAGTGTGACGTGCAGCACACACACACATAATTCTACAACTGTTTCCAAGCAACAGTAATGTACACAAAGCAGTTTTGCTTAAGAGACTAACCAAAAGAAATAAAAGACAAACTGTCAGAAAAAAGGCCATCCTTGTGCGTAAATTGCCTTTTCGGATGGAGTTTTCCGTGTTGATGACATAAGTAGAGGGATACTGTATTTTTGTTCTTTACTTTGCAACTTTTTTTCCCACTTAACTAATGTAAAAGTATGAATACTATCCAACCAAACCAAGTCAGAACTAGAAAAACATGGAAACCTGTGATGTTTCACTACATACAGTATATCGGTAATAACATTTACGCGTATTTTGTTGTTTGTTCTTGTACTTTGCGTTGCAACACTGATTTCCCACGGCTCTTGCGTTTCTTCCCCAAACGTGGGACAAATAAACAAAAGATAACAGCAGTTGTTCTCTTCTCTGGTCAAAAAGTCGCTGCGTAAAGCCTCGTTTCGTCGCGCGTAAAACTCGTGCGTAAAACCTGTGCGTAAAAGCCTTTCCGCCGGTGTGCGCCCTGGTTCCGTGGGCCGTCTCTGCGCGCCCGTGGACATAGATCTTCACCGGAACAGATTGTTGGAACCAGCTGTCCACGCGCGTCATTTGGGGCCCAGATTTACCCCTCCTTTTTTTTTTTTTGGCCCCAGTTTCCTTCTCATTAATTCTGCTCTCGTAACACGCCGCTTATTCCAAAGGCTGATTTATTTATTTATTTTTATTTATTTACCTATTCACACATTATTATTATTATTATTATTATTATTATTATTATTATTATTATTATTATTATTATTATATTTTCTCTCTAATTCCTACATAGTTCTGTTGCGCACGGTGAGGAAGAAGCCTATTTATTTGTCATTTATGTATTTTATGATTATCTCTGGTGTTTTCCTTCCTTCCTTTCAGCAGCAGCGCGTTCTCCACTTCTTTCCTTCCTCCACCGCTTCGTGGGCCTCTGCTCCTGACACACACTTCGGTCTAAGAAGCAAGAAAACCGCAGGAAAACCACAGAATTCCCTCCCCACTGCGCGTAATTTAATTTAACGCCATTGCGAAATCTAAATCATCCGTTTTCATTACGTTCTAGAACCGTTTTTGTCCAGAAATGTTGGAATCTTTTCGCATTTTTAGCACTATTTGACCCAAATTGCGAAATTGTGAAACGAGTTAAATACGAGTTAATTAAAAATATTTAAGATAAAGCTAAAATAGTTCATTACGTATTGTTTTGGAAATATAATAGCCCACATTGCTAGATTTCAAGGCATGTGAACGACACCCAAACCGTAAATTAGATATTACGCGTAAAAATCCCACTTGACCCTAAACGCAGCGCCACTCCTCGTTGGTGTTTTGGTTTTATTTGTGTTATTTTTCATGTTTAGCCTCAGTTCTCGTCCGTATTTCGCGCTTTTGCCGCAGAGCCGCCGCTGCGCACTTCCAGTCCGGGGGTTGAAGCTCGTCGTGCACGGTCCCGCCGGTCCGCGCGCGCTCGTTCCCGGTGCTTATGTTCGTCTCATTTGCATAATCCGCCACTTTCCCCCGTGACGCTGTAATTAAAGCAGCACGAGCACTTAATCATGTCCTTTTCTCCCCCCTCCGCCGCTCCGTGCGCGCTGCAAGCCCGGGGACGAGTGCAGCCTGGACGGTCACGGTTTAGACCTGGTTTAGTCCTGATTTAGTCCTGGTTTAGTCCTGGTTTAGTCCTGGTTTAGTCTGATATTTAGTTTAGACCTGATTTAGTCCTGGTTTAGTCCTGATTTAGTCCTGATTTAGTCCAATATTTAGTTTAGACCTGGTTTAGTCCTGGTTACTCATGGTTTAATCCCGGTTTAGTCCTGGTTTAGTTCTAATTTAGTCCGATATTTAGTTTAGACCTGTTTTTTCGGTGCCACGGATTATAGATCTTGTTTAGTCCTGGTTTAGTCCTGGTTTAAACCTCGTTTTAGACCTGGTTAAATTCTATTAGTATTTACTTGTTGGTTTCGAGCATAGTCCAGAACCATGCAGGGTGGTTTTACGCAGGTTTAGTCCTGGTTTAGTCCTGGTTTAGTCCTTATTTAGTCCGATATTTAGTTTAGACCTGGTTTTTCTGTGCCGCGGATTATAGATCTCGTTAAAACCTCGTTTAGTCCTGGTTAAGTTCTGAGTTCTTAAATTCTAATGCTATTACTTAGTCCAGAACCATGAAGGCCAGTTTTACGCAGGTTTAAGACCCAGTTTAGTCCTGGTTTAGTTCTAGTCCTGGTTTAAATCTAGTAAAGACATCGGTTAATTTCTGACACATCAAAATTTGGATTAAACCAGGACTAAAACAAAAAAAAAAAACTAAACCTGGACTATATCAGGACTAAGGGTGCGTCCTCGCTTGGTCCTGGCAGACTTGGTTTAGTCCTGTTTTAGTCCTGTTTTAGTCCTGGTCCAGTTCTGGTTAGAGTTTCGGATTTGGTCCCAGTTTAGACGCGATTGTGCGAAGTGTGTTACGCGTCCTAAACCAGGACTAAAACAGGACCAAGACAAGTCTAGATCAGGATTAAAGCGGGTCAGATTTAGGTCCTAGTTCTGGTTTAGTCCCTGCGTGAACAACGGGCCCGAAAAATTGATATATATTTTTTAAATTTTGATTTCTTTTCCCGTGTCGCCGCCGCTGCTGTTGCTTCAGTCACCGGGAAATGGCACACGTTTCCCGCGGGGAGATTTCGGCTAAAGAAATGCCTTAATTTGACTCCGTACGCGGTGTTAGTGGATAAATTACGCATTACTCCATTAATTAATTTAAAAATCTAAATTACGCGTGCCAAATTCGCGTCGATTTCAGCCGTGCGTAAAACCTTACATTTCTCCAAGGAAACTCACGTCAAAAAACACACTTGTATTCAATTAATTATAGCAGCTAATTACGTAAAAACTCCAAATCTAAACGTGCACAATCAACACCGAATTATTTTAGAATTAGGACGTTTAAATAAGTCTCTCCGTCGTGCGTAATTACGGGATAATCAATACCAACTGATAAATAAGTGATACATAAGTGGAAATGTGAAATTAAAAACACCACGACGTTGTATTTTGTCCCGTATTTTAAAAAGAAAAAACAAAAAAACAAAAAAAATGCACTCGTCATGAGAAATTCCGAGTTTTTCCACGTTTTGCGCGGATCATAAATCATTTCAGGACACGTTTTTCCAACCGAACTTGCAAGAGGTATTTATTATTTATCTTTAAAATGTTTTTAATCAACCGAAATATGCAAAATAGACGCGTTGGAATCATGAAATAATTAAGAATGCTTTTTTCCCAGCGCGCAATTTACGCCAAAATACCCTGTCATTTTAACGATTTTAACGATGATTCTTCGCTTTGGCGTTGGCTTGTTGCAAATAAATGAGCCTAAAAACGCGAGCGTCGTGCCGGATCGAAGGATGGCAGCGTTGGCAGGTGCCCAAGTGTGTTCCAGCGAGGTATAAATAGGTAAAAACGGCCAAAAGACACGCAAAAAGAAGGTGTTTTTTGGATTTAAACCAGGATCGGGACGGAGAGCGCACCGTGTCCCCGCGTCGTGCGTCGGCGCAAAGCCCAGCTGCGGACCGCGGGCGAGGGGCACCGCGGAGGGTAGAAAGGGGGGCACTTGTTTCCTATAGAGCCATCTGCCCGCGTCGCAAGAGCCTCCAAAAGTGCCTTAAATCACCGCTGAATGAACCGGGGGTTTGGGGGGAGCTGTCGCTTCTCACGTCCACGTTCAAAACCAGCCACATCTGTGCTTCTACAACAACAAAACACCAAAAAATCCACAATTCCGCGTCCCAACCTACCTTTTTTACGTGTAATAATCCAATAATTTAAAAAAAAATAATAAAAAAACAGGTGGAAAAACTCCCAAAATGAAGTAAAGGTGAAAGGCGAGCGCCGGTTCCCGGGAGTCAGTACATTCCCACCCCCCGGTGCAAGAAGAAGCTCTACGCCGTAAAAGAGACGCGCAGACGGGGGCACGGAGCCTCGCACTCTCTCCCGCTGAATGACAACAGTCCTCCGGAGCGCACACACTTTTTGTTTCGCCGAGAATAATCTGCCCAATGAGGCGTGTCCGTCCCCCCCTTCCCCGTCCCTCCCTCGCGTTAACTCTTCGCTGGCCGCGGCTCCTGTCAGCCCGGGCGGGGGTTTATGGGGCAAGAAGGATCGGCCCCCACCACCTCCCTCCACCTCCCACCACCTCCATCCACCTCTCCACGCTTTATTATTGTCATTTGAATGATAATAGGGGGGTTGCTGGTTCGATTCCGGAGTCAAATGGCACCAAAAAGTCAAAAATGCGTAAAAGAGAATGAGATTTCAAATTAAAAATGACAATTACTTATTTTAATTTTTTTAAATTTATGATAAATATTATGTTTGTTTGTTTTTTACCTTTATATATATATATATATTTTTTTTTAGATATTCTTTTTATTTTGGCTCGACTTCCAGAGAACCGGACGCAACCCCCGGGACCTCCCTCGCCCCCCAGCCGGCTCCAGCTGCACCAGGAGCGGCTGCGCGTACCTCGGAGCCCCGCTGTCCTCCCCGCGGTTCCACGGTGTTCTCGGGCTGCAGTTCCGCGGTGCGCGCGTAGGGGCCGCCCGCGTATAACCGGCTCCGGGGCCACACGCGTGTGGAGCGCGGCTGGACGGTGATGGATCGTAATTTTTACAGGCTGCAATGATGAGTGTCGACTTTTAAAGAGGTCACAAGGTGCTTTTTCCTAATATGCTAATGTTTTGCTGGCGGGGGGACACTGCGCAGCGTCCAGTGCGCATTTTCTTTAGTCTTTTTTGTGGTAGAAACATTGATTTAACCATTTAAATCTTTTAATATCACAGAATTCTCAATGTAAATGTTATAAAATAGCGGATAGCACAGTTTTAAATTGTTATATTACACCATTTTAACAGTAGTTTCTTATATTTGCCACTCTTTACGTGCGTCAATCTGGTTTATTATGTATTAAACTGTGAGAAAATGCAAATATAGTGTTATTAATAGATATTAAATAGGCTGCAAATGTTCCTGTTACAGTGCTATTTTTATCATTGCTTAAGTTTATAGGTTAGTTTAGAGCTTCAAGATTCTTAAAACTAAAAGAAAAAGGTTAAATAAATGCTGTTGTAAGTTAATTTTTAAAACAAACAAAAAAAAGGCAAAAACGTCCAAACACACCATGAGATAAAAACCAGACATGTTGAATAAAAAAAAAAATGTTGCAAGTAAAAAAAAATAAATAAATAAAAATAAATATTAAAAATACATAAAATAAAATAAAAAATAAATAATATATATATTATATATAAATAAATAAAATAAATTTAAAAATCCCCAAAACTGTGCACAGATTTTTGGACAGTTTGCGTTTCTGTCACGATTAACACACAACCATTTAAAATACAAATATCTAAAGGCGCACTACGTCACTTTTTCTGGTGAGTGTGATGCCTGCTCGTCTCCATGGCGATTACAGTTCCACAGTATAGCATTAAACGTATTCATCATGCGAAAAAGGTTAAATAAATGCTGTTGTAAGTTAATTTTTAAAACAAAAATGGCAAAAACGTCCAAACACTCCATTAGATAAAAACCAGACATGTTGAATTAAAAAAAAATGTTGCAAGTTAAAAAAAAGGGAAAAAAAACATAAAAATAAATATTAAAAATACATAAAATAAAATAAATACAAATAAATAATATAAACAAAATTTATATATATAAATAAAATAAATAAATAAAATAAATAAAAATTCCCCAAAATTAAAACACAACAATTTAAAATACAAATATCTAAAGGCGCACTACGTCACTTTTTCTGGTGAGTGTGACACCCGCTCGTCTCCATGGCGATGCTCTTGCTTTGCCTCTCACACAGTTCCACAGTATGGCATTAAACATTAAATGTAAAATGTATTTATTGTGCGTTCTTTAAAATCCTGCTCAAAAACACATGAGAATAAGACACGCTCTTACCGTGAACGGGGTCGCCTCTTCACAGATCTGACGTGTCACTTCGCTCGTCTCCATGGAGATATTTAAAGGACCTATTATGGAATTTTCCCATCTGTTCTAATGTCGTTTCCTCGTCACAAACACACCTGGAGTTGTGTTTTTTTGTTTTATTCACATGTTTAACACACAAACCTGTTTTAGTCCTGTTTGTAACCTTCGTAAACCAGGACTAAACCAGGACTAAAACAGGATTAAACCAGGACTAAACCAGGACTAAAGCAGGACTAAACCAGGACTAAAACAGGATTAAACCAGGACTAAAACAGGACTAAAACAGGATTAAACCAGGACTAAACCAGGACTAAAACAGGATTAAACCAGGAATAAACCAGGACTAGACCAGGACTAAACCAGGACTAAAGCAGGACTAAACCAGGACTAAAACAGGATTAAACCAGGACTAAACCAGGACTAAAACAGGATTAAACCAGGACTAAACCAGGACTAAAACAGGACTAAACCAGGACTAAAACAGGATTAAACCAGGACTAAACCAGGACTAAAGCAGGACTAAACCAGGACTAAAGCTGGACTAAAACAGGACTAAAGCAGGACTAAAACAGGACTAAAACAGGACTAAAACAGGACTAAACCAGGACTAAAGCAGGACTAAACCAGGACTAAAGCAGGACTAGACCAGGACTAAAGCAGGAGGAAACCAGTACTAAACCAGGACTAAACCAGGACTAAACCAGGACTAAAGCAGGACTATAGCAGGACTAAACCAGGACTAAACAGGACTAAAGCAGGACTAAAGCAGGACTATAGCAGGACTAAACCAGGACTAAACCAGGACTAAAGCAGGACTAAACAGGACTACACAAGGACTAAACCAGGACTAAAGCAGGACTAAAGCAGGACTAAACCAGGACTAAACCAAGACTAAACCAGGACTAAAACAGGATTAAAACAGGACTAAAACAGGACTAAACCAGGACTAAAACAGGACTAAACCAGGACTAAAGCAGGACTAAAACAGGACTAAAACAGGACTAAACCAGGACTAAAACAGGACTAAACCAGGACTAAAGCAGGACTAAACCAGGACTAAAGCAGGACTAAAACAGGACTAAAACAGGACTAAACCAGGACTAAAACAGGATTAAACCAGGACTAAAACAGGACTAAACCAGGACTAAAGCAGGACTAAAACAGGACTAAAACAGGATTAAACCAGGACTAAAACAGGACTAAAACAGGGCTAAACCAGGACTAAAACAGGACTAAAGCAGGACTAAACCAGGACTAAACCAGGGCTAAACCAGGACTAAACCAGGACTAAAACAGGACTAAACCAGGACTAAAGCAGGACTAAACCAGGACTAAAGCAGGACTAAAACAGGACTAAACCAGGACTAAAACAGGACTAAACCAGGACTAAAGCAGGACTAAAACAGGACTAAAGCAGGACTAAAGCAGGACTAAACCAGGACTAAACCAGGACTAAAACAGGACTAAAGCAGGACTTAACGCTCACAAGAATCCGTCGTGCGTAATATAGGAGCTTTAAATGACGACTAAAATACATGTGAACCCCGTGATTTCCATAACTCTGTGTATTAATAAAACGTCTTCTGTGATGTAACACGTACGATGGGACCAAACGCCGTGTTCGGTCTCGGCTCTTGGCACGAGCGGCTTCAGCTTCGTCACCTCCCGCTCGCTTTGGGGAGAGTGAGAAACAGATCGGAGAAGCTCTGGTCAGTCTGCTCCCACATCCAAAATCTACAACTTTATTATTCACAAGTGCACGCCGTCCGGGCACAACACATGTCCACTTTTAAACCACCAGTTTGGTCAAAAGTACACGAGGTTTAAGGAGGAAAACTTCTGTGGATAAAGAAGAATTTGTAACTTAAATTCTAAGACTAAACCAGGACTAAACCAGGACTAAACCAGGACTAAAGCAGGACTAAAGCAGGACTAAAGCAGGACTAAAGCAGGACTAAAGCATGACTAAAGCAGGACTAAACCAGGATTAAAGCAGGACTAAAGCAGGACTAAACCAGGACTAAACCAGGACTAAAGCAGGACTAAACCAGGACTAAAGCAGGACTAAACCAGGACTAAACCAGGATTAAAGCAGAACTAAAGCAGGACTAAACCAGGACTAAACCAGGACTAAAACAGGACTAAAGCAGAACTAAAGCAGGACTAAACCAGGACTAAAGCAGGACTAAACCAGGATTAAAGCAGGACTAAAGCAGGACTAAACCAGGACTAAACCAGGACTAAAGCAGGACTAAACCAGGACTAAAGCAGGACTAAACCAGGACTAAACCAGGATTAAAGCAGAACTAAAGCAGGACTAAACCAGGACTAAACCAGGACTAAAGCATGACTAAAGCATGACTAAAGCGGGACTAAACCAGGACTAAAGCAGGACTAAAGCAGGACTAAAGCAGGATTAAAGCAGGACTAAACCAGGATTAAACCAGGACTAAACCAGGAAAAGCAGGACTAAACCAGGACTAAACCAGGACTAAAGCAGGACTAAACCAGGACTAAAACAGGACTAAACCAGGACTAAAACAGGACTAAAGCAGGACTAAAGCGGGATTAAAGCAGGGCTAAACCAGGACTAAACCAGGACTAAAACAGGACTAAACCAGGACTAAAGCAGGACTAAAGCAGGACTAAAGCAGGACTAAACCAGGACTAAAACAGGACTAAACCAGGACTAAAGCAGGACTAAAGCAGGACTAAACCAGGATTAAAGCAGGACTAAAGCAGCAGTAAAGCAGGACTAAACCAGGACTGAAGCAGGACTAAACCAGGACTAAACCAGGACTAAAGCAGGACTAAAGCAGCACTAAAGCAGGATTAAACCAGGACTAAACCAGGACTAAATACTATACTATTTTGTATTGTATTAAATTGACAATACAGGTGATTTTTAACTTAACATGTCCTGTGTATTATTGATTATTGAATGATTATATGGACTTTTTGTTATAAAAGCATTTCCATTTTAACAAAGTACCTTCTAATTCTGAGAACTTTCCTGAACGCTTCAAACGGCCACAACTTCTTCAGATGTTCTCAGATTTCCATGTGTAAGGCATCATTGGAAAGTTTAGAATCTACACTTTCAGAATCTGTGAAGAACTTAAAACACCTCCAGGACGACTTGTGTCGGTCGGTCACATATACACTGAGCTTTCGATTCGATATGAAGTATTTCAAATCGATTCGATACGATTTGCGCAGCGTCCAATGCGCATTTTTTAGTCCTTTTGTGGTAATGAAGTAAAGAAACATCGATTTAACCATTTAAACAATTTAATATCACAGAAATCTCAATGTAAATAGGATAAAATAGCAGATTAAAAGTTTTCAATGTTATATTAGGTCATATTAACAGGCGAAATACAGATTTTCTTTATATTTGTCGCTCTTTACGTGTGTCAGTCTTTTTTATTATGTATTACATTATGAGGAAAATGCAAATATTACATTATTAATAGATATTAAATAGGCTGCAATGGAAAAGCAGTTACAAAAGTTCCTGTTAGAGTGCCCTGGGTCGACCGTATCATAGAACAGGGTTATTTTTATCATTGCTTTCGATTCGGTATGAAATATTTCAAATCGATTCAATATAATTCAATAAAAAATAATGGTTAAATCATGGGTGCGATACTAAAAGTCTTTGTTAAACCACTTCTCGTGCAACGTGCATTGTATATTTACATTTTTATTCTTATTTTTATATACCTACTTACTACGGACCAGATAGTGTGTGTTCTTAATAAAGATCGAATTTAATTGAATTGTAAATCAAGAAAACTATGCACCTGTGATTTTGAGTTGGCTAAAAATCTGTGACAACTTTTTTCTAAATCCTAAAACGTTTCTATTCTTAAAATGAATCATAAATAAACCCTAAAAGACACGTTCAGTTAAAGTCTGGAGATGTAAGTACGCAATAATCAGTCTGATTGAGGTTATGTACCAAAAAATATAATAATAATAATAATAATAATAATAATAATAATAATAATAATGATAATAATAATACTACTACTACTACTACTACTACTACTAATAATAATAATAATAACAGAAAAAATTGAGGTAACATACCAAAAATGTAAAAAATAAAAATAAAGATAATAATAATAAATAAAAAGAGATTGAGGTTATGTACCCAAAAAAAAAAAAAAAAAAAGTAATAATAATAATAGAAAAAAAAGAAAAAAAATAGTTTGAGGTTATGTACCAAAAAAATAATAAAATAAAATAAAACTACAATAATAACAATTTTTTTTAAAAATTAGGTTAAGCACCAAAAAATAATAAAATACAAATAAATAATAATATAATAAAAAATAAAATAAAATAAAATAAAGATTTAGGTTACACACCAAAAAAATAATAAAATAAAACTAAAATAATAATAAAAGAAAAAGAAAAAAAAAAAGATTAAGGTTATGTACCAACTTTTCAATTAGGACTTATTAGTTATATGAAAAAACGCCCATTTTTAATCCTCAAAACAGTGAAAATGTCAAATGT
Organism: Paratrypauchen microcephalus; assembly: GCA_036785185.1. Taxonomy (NCBI): domain Eukaryota; kingdom Metazoa; phylum Chordata; class Actinopteri; order Gobiiformes; family Gobiidae; genus Paratrypauchen; species Paratrypauchen microcephalus. The sequence continues at coordinate 252,978 of JAVJIX010000187.1, read as the reverse complement.
GTCGCTTAAACTTTAAATAAATCTAACTTTAAATCATTTCCCTTGTGGATCAATAAAGTTTGTCTAAGTCTACGTTACGTGTTCTTCCTCTAAACAAGCAACAAAACTGTAGCTCTGTAATAAAATAATAGCAAAAATAACAATAACGGCGTTTAAAAATACATAAAATCCAGTGTAATGTGTATGTATGGAAAAAGAAAACTAAGATGTGCTTAAAAATGAAGCGTTCTCTTTACAATTGATTAATAATTGTGATCAAAAATGGAACGTATTGATAAAATGTTTTACATTATTGTCTGGAAAAGGGAAGAGGAGCAGAGAACAGTGTACCGTTCTCACACTGTTGATGTCTTTTTATAATTTAGGAATGAAATAAACAAAAACAAACAAAAATAATTAGGTCAAATATACTAAAAAATACTCCTGGCGATATATCGATGCAGCAGCCCATGAAACTTGTTGGTTTCGAGCTACAGTCCAGAACCACCTGGTTTAGTCCTGGTTTAGTCCTGGTTTAGTCCTGGTTTAAACCTGACTAATCCGATATTTAGTTTAGACCTGGTTTAGTCCTGATTTAGTCCTGGTTTAGTCCTGACTTAGTCCGATATTTAGTTTAGACCTGGTTTAGTCCTGGTTTAGTCCTGACTTAGTCCGATATTTAATTTAGACCTGGTTTAGTCCTGGTTTAGTCCTGACTTAGTCCGATATTTAATTTAGACCTGGTTTAGTCCTGGTTTAGTCCTGATTTAGTCCGATATTTAGTTTAGACCGGATATACACTCAACAAAAATATAAACGCAACACTTTTGTTTTTGCTCCCATTTTTCATGAGATGGAGTAAAAATCTAAAATTCATTCCAGACACACAATATGACCATTTCTCTCAAACATTGTTCACAAATGTGTCTAAATGTGTGATAGTGAGCACTTCTGCTTTGCTGAGATAATCCATCCCACCTCACAGGTGTGCCACATCAAGATGCTGATCTGACATCATGATTAGTGCACAGGTGTACCTTAGACTACCCACAATAAAAGGCCACTCTGAAATGTGCAGTTTTGTCTCACAGCAAAATGCCACAGATGTCACAAGCATTGAAGGAGCGTGCAATTGGCATGCTGACAGCAGGAATGTCAACCAGATCTGTTGCTCGTGCATTGAATGTTCATTTCTCCACCATAAGCCGTCTCCAAAGGCGTTTCAGAGAATATGGCAGTACATCCAACCGGCCTCACAACCGCAGACCACGTGTAACCACACCAGCCCAGGACCTCCACATCCAGCAGGTTCACCTCCAAGATCGTCTGAGACCAGCCACTCGGACAGCTGCTGAAACAATTGGTTTGCATAACCAAACAATTTCTGCACAAACTGTCAGAAACCGTCTCAGGGAAGCTCAACTGCATGCTCGTCGTCCTCATCGGGGTCTTAACCTGACTCCAGATCGTCGCCGTAACAGACTTGAGTGGGCAAATGCTCACATTCGATGGCATCTGGCACGTTGGAGAGGTGTTCTCTTCACGGATGAATCTCGGTTTACATTGTTCAGGGCAGATGGCAGACAGCGTGTGTGGCGTCGTGTGGGTGAGCGCTTTGCTGATGTCAATGTTGTGGATCGAGTGGCCCATGGTGGTGGTGGGGTTATGGTATGGGCAGGCATCTGTTATGGACGAAGAACACAGGTGCATTTTATTGATGTCATTTTGAATACACAGAGATACCGTGATGAGATCCTGAGGCCCATTGTTGTGCCATACATCCATGAACATCACCTCATGTTTCAGCAAGATAATGCACGGCCCCATGTTGCAAGGATCTGTACACAATTCTTGGAAGCTGAAAATGTCCCAGTTCTTGCATGGCCAGCATACTCACTGGACATGTCACCCATTGAGCATGTTTGGGATGTGCTTGACCGGCGTATACGACATCGTGTACCAGCTCCCACTAATATCCAGCAACTTCACACAGCCTTTGAAGAGGAGTGGACCAACATTCCACAGGCCACAATTGACAATCTGATAAACTCTAGATGTGTTGCACTGCATGAGGCAAATGGTGGCCACACCAGATACTGACTGGTTCTGAGTCCCCAGACCCCCAATAAAGCAAAAAAAAATGCACATTTCGGGGTGGCCTTTTATTGTGGGCAGTCTGGGGCGCACCTGTGCACTGGTCATGATGTCAGATCAGCATCTTGATGTGGCACACCTGTGAGGTGGGATGGATTATCTCAACAAAGCAGAAGTGCTCACTATCACACATTTACCGACGGCACGCTTGTTAGCGTCCTTGGAACGGGATATGCGTCATATCCGGCGCGACAAGGGCCGTTCCATTCGTTTTTTTCCCCCTGCACCGTCAAGACGAGCTCTGAACGGCGCCGTCGTTTCCATGGAAATCGGGGCGTGGACCAAGTGTGCAAACATGCACGCTCCGCACACTTAAAAGCCCCAGCATGCACAGCGCGGGAGGATATATGACTACAAAGACCGACTCGCCAGCGACATCCACAAGTGAGAGTTGCGACGTCACTATAAAATATACGTACTGGTTCACCTCACCTACAACTATGCTACATGAAACTCTTCATAAACTACACTAAACATGTGTGACGGTAGCCGTAACGGCATAGTTCACGGCACCTGTATTACCGTTCACATGCTTTTCCCCTTACACTTCTATATTTCCTTTGCTGTTGTAATGCTGGATATTCTACAGTGTCGCCATGTCCAGCGTTTACTCTTACCTGCGCACTGTTCGCACATTCTCAGCGCACAAGAAAACTTGTGCAGCGCACTGTAAATCAGGGATGAAAGAGCTTTTTATTCAGCCGCGGGGTCATTTTTTTTATATCTGCAAAGTGCGAGCCGCGCGGGGGGGGTTCATTTCGGATGTGGAGTTTGTGTGTTTGCTCAGACACATTAAAAATTAGGGGGAACATTGGCCATGTCCCAATTCCAAGTATTACTAGTCGCAATAGTATAATATTTTTGTCTTTAGGGAACAAGGAGCAGACCACCCGGCTCATTGAGCTGAGGCGGGACCTGTTCAATTTCTCAGGCGGCCATGTGAGAAACGTAGTGCACTAAGGACAGAGCGAGTGTGCGCCGTCTCGACGACAGCCCGAGTGCACACTCACAAGCGTGCCGTCACTGAATTGGGAAACGGCCTTAGACAGATTTGTGAACAATGTTTGAGAGAAATGGTAGTGTTGTGTATCTGGAGTGAATTTTGGATCTTTGGGTCCATCTCATGAAAAATGGGAGCAAAAACAAAAGTGTTGCGTTTATATTTTTGTTGAGTGTAGTCCTGCTTCAGACCTGGTTTAGTCCGATACTTAGTTTAGACCTGGTTTTTCTGTGCCGCGGATTATAGTTCTTGTTTAGTCCTACTTTAGTCCTGTTTTAGTCCTGGTTTAATCCTGGTTTAGTCCCGGTTTAGTCCTGGTTTAGTCCGATATTTAGTTTAGACCTGGTTTTGCTGTGCTGCGGATTATAGATCTCGTTAAGACCTCGTTTAGACCTGGTTAAGTTCTGAGTTCTTAAATTCTAATGCTATTACTTAGTCCAGAACCATGCAGGCCAGTTTTACACAGGTTTAAGACCCAGTTAAGTCCTGGTTTAGTCCTGGTTTAGTCCTGATTTAGTCCGATATTTAGTTTAGACCAGATATAGTCCTGCTTCAGACCTGGTTTAGTCCGATACTTAGTTTAGACCTGGTTTTTCTGTGCCGCGGATTATAGTTCTTGTTTAGTCCTACTTTACTCCTGTTTTAGTCCTGGTTTAGTCCTGTTTTAATCCTGTTTTAGTCCTAGTTTAGTCCTGGTTTAGTCCTGTTTTAGTCCTGGTTTAGTCCTGTTTTAGTCCTGTTTTAGTCCTGGTTTAGTCCTGGTTTAGTCCTGGTTTAGTCCTGGTTTAGTCTGGTCAAATCCATTATTAACCGTTTTCTGACAGGATAACAGTTCTGTCCTCAATTTTTAAAAATATTTTCCGAGCGGCAGATCATATTTCCGTCCCCTCGGTAACAAATCCGGACAATTCTTATCAAATATTAGCCGTGTTTTTGCCGTCACATGAGAACTGGCGTCTGAACTCATAAACAGAATTGTGTGTTTTTTTCCGACAGGTGCGGATGATTTTTTAATGCTTCGATTCGCCGGGACACGAATCCTCTTTAGGTCTTTTATTCTCTTTTATTCTCTTTTATTCATTTGTCTGCTCTCGTCGGTGGCGTGTGGGGTCCCGGAGGCTTTTGAACAATTTCATTTTTCATAACGTCCACGTCCAGACTCATTAATTATTGCTCGTTCGCTAATTGTTTACAGTGCTGAGGTCTTCATGAGAGTTTGGGATGTTTGGTGAATCGGGTTTTTATGAGTTTTTGGAAGGACTTGATCGTCCCTGTAGATCAGGGGTGCTCAATGTTTTATTAAACCGAGATCTACTTTTGAGGTTGATGGTGTAAGTCCTGGTTTAGTCCTGTTTTAGTCCTGGTTTAGTCCTGGTTTAGTCCTGGTTTATCCCCGGTTTAGTCCTGGTTTAGTCCCCTTTTAGTCTCATTTTAATCCCGTTTTAGTCCTGGTTTAGTCCTGGTTTAGTGCCGGTTTAGTCCTGGTTTAGTCCTGGTTTAGTCCTGGTTTAGTGACGGTTTAGTCCAGTTTTAGTCCTGGTTTAGTCCTGGTTTAGTCCTGGTTTAGTCCTGATATAGCCCCGGTTTAGTCCTGGTTTAGTCCTATTTAAAATCCCGTTTTAGTCCTGGTTTAGTGCCGGTTTAGACCTGTTTTAGTCCTGGTTTAGTCCTGGTTTAGTGCCGGCTTAGCCCTGTTTAAGTCCTGTTTTAGTCCTGGTTTAGTCCTGTTTTAGTCCTGTTTTAGTCCTGGTTTAGTCCTGGTATAGTCCCGTTTTAGTCCTGTTTTAGTCCCGGTTTAGTCCTGTTTTAGTCCTGTTTTAGTCCTGGTTTAGTCCTGGTATAGTCCCGTTTTAGTCCCGGTTTAGTGCCAGTTTAGTCCTGGTTTAGTCCTGGTTTAGTTCTGTTTTAGCCTGGTTTGGTTTAGTCCTGGTTTAGTCCCGATTTAGCCCCGGTTTAGTGCTGGTTTAGTCCCCTTTTAGTCTCATTTTAATCCTGTTTTAGTCCTGGTTTAGTGCCGGTTTAGTCCTGGTTTAGTGACGGTTTAGTCCAGTTTTAGTCCTGGTTTAGTCCTGATTTAGCCCCGGTTTAGTCCTGGTTTAGTCCCCTTTTAGTCATGTTTTAATCCCGTTTTAGTCCTGGTTTAGTGCCGGTTTGGACCCGTTTTAGTCCTGGTTTAGTCCTGGTTTAGTGCCAGTTTAATCTTGGTTTAGTCCTGGTTTAGTCCCGGTTTAGTCCCGTTTTAGTACTGTTTTAGTCCTGTTTCAGTCCTGTTTTAGTCCTGTTTTAGTCCTGGTTTAGTCCTGGTTTAGTCCTGGTTTAGTCCTGGTATAGTCTGGTTTTAGTCCCATTTTAGTCCTGGTTTAGTCCTGGTTTAGTCCTGTTTTAATCCCGTTTTAGTCCTGGTTTAGTGCTGGTTTAGACCCGTTTTAGTCCTGTTTTAGTCCTGGTTTAGTCCTGGTTTAGTCCTGGTATAGTCTGGTTTTAGTCCCGTTTTAGTCCTGGTTTAGTCCTGGTTTAGTCCTGTTTTAATCCCGTTTTAGTCCTGGTTTAGTGCCGGTTTAGTCCTGTTTAAGTCCTGTTTTAGTCCTGGTTTAGTCCTGGTTTAGTCCTGTTTTAGTCCTGGTTTAGTCCTGTTTTAGTCCTGTTTTAGTCCTGGTTTAGTCCTGGTATAGTCCCGTTTTAGTCCCGTTTTAGTCCTGGTTTAGTCCTGGTTTAGTCCTGTTTTAGTCCTGCTTTATTCCTGGTTTAGACCTGGTTTAGTGCCGGTTTAGTGCCAGTTTAGTCCTGGTTTAGTCCTGGTTTAGTTCTGTTTTAGCCTGGTTTGGTTTAGTCCTGGTTTAGTCCCGATTCAGCCCCGGTTTCGTCCTGGTTTAGTCCCCTTTTAGTCATGTTTTAATCCAGTTTTAGTCCTGGTTTAGTGCCGGTTTGGACCCGTTTTAGTCCTGGTTTAGTCCTGGTTTAGTGCCAGTTTAATCTTGGTTTAGTCCTGGTTTAGTCCCGGTTTAGTCCCGTTTTAGTACTGTTTTAGTCCTGGTTTAGTCCTGTTTTAGTCCTGTTTTAGTCCTGTTTTAGTCCTGGTTTAGACCTGGTTTAGTCCTGGTATAGTCTGGTTTTAGTCCCGTTTTAGTCCTGGTTTAGTTCTGTTTTAGTCCTGCTTTATTCCTGGTTTAGACCTGGTTTAGTGCCAGTTTAGTGCCAGTTTAGTCCTGGTTTAGTCCTGGTTTAGTTCTGTTTTAGCCTGGTTTGGTTTAGTCCCGATTTAGCCCGGTTTAGTCCTTGTTTAGTCCCGTTTTAGTCTCAATTTAATCCTGTTTTAGTCCTGGTTTAGTCCTGGGTTAGTCCCCTTTTAATCCTGTTTTAATCCCGTTTTAGTCCTGGTTTAGTCCTGGTTTAGTCCCGGTTTAGTCCCGGTTTAGTCTCGGTTTAGTCCCGGTTTAGTCCCGGTTTAGTCCCGGTTTAGTCCTGCTTTAGTCCTGGTTTAGTCCCGGTTTTTGGAGTGAGATTATTTTTAAAGTCGCACAGGGGCAAAAAAAATCGGATTTGGGTCACTTCAGGCTGCAGTGTGAACGTTGCCCAAGATATGTGCTCCTAAAACCGATACATATCCGATCTTTTGGCCTGCGACTTCAGTCTGAACGGCCAGGTCGCATTCATCCGACCTGGCCGTGTTTCCTCCAGTGAGAGTGGTACAAGTCGGCGCTCACAAATGTACACAAACGTTCTTCTCGTCATGTGTCATAGTACATGAACTCCGTGTCAGTGAAGCGACGAAGCACGTAGCAATCCCACCCTGCGACTCTGCACCCACACGTTCATTTCTACGGACGTTGCTGCCACTGCCCCACAAAACGCCGTGGCCAAAAACCTCGTCCTTCTCCTCCTTAAAACAAATAAGCTGTACATGTTCTGGCTCCGGTACGACAGCAACTTTTGGCGACTTCCGTAAACACTGAACACGTTCGCTGCACGTGACCTCGTCGTGTCCTCCAAGGCGCATGCGGGACACTTTTGGGGCGTTTAAAGTTCACACTGGAGATCACGTACAAGTCGTATTTAATTGGAAATGTGAACGACCTCGCGTAAAAACCGGATTTCACAAAAAAATCGTAATTGAGCGTTAAGCCCTGCAGTGTGAACGTATCCATACGCCATCGACTGTTTGGGCACTCCTGCTGTAGAGAAATGAGTCCTTTGCGTTTGAACAAACCTCCAACACCGGAGCTGGACGATGGAGCAATGGAACATTCCAGACAAAACAAAAACATCTCCGTGGAGGAAAATGTTTGATGGAGGCTCCAACAGAAAAGTTACACAGTGCAGCTTTCACCGCTGGCTTTAATCGTAGTCGTCATAGTGACAGGGACAAGAGACGCCGCTCCACAGACCAGACTAGGGAGGAGAGGATGAAGAGAGGAAGGAGGAGAGGATGGAGGAGAGGATAGAAAGAGAAGAGGATGGAGGAGAGGATGGAGGAGAGGATGAAGGGAGGAGGAGAAGAGGATGGAGGAGAGGATGAAGAAGAGGTTGGAGGAGAGGATGGAGGAGAGGATGGAAGGAGAAAAGAAGGAGGGGAGGATGGAGGGAGGAGAGGATGGAGGAGAGGATGAAGGGAGGATGAAGGGAGGATAGAGGGAGGAGAGGATGGAAGGAGGAGAGGATGGAAGGAGGAGAGGATGGAGGAGAGGATGGAGAAGGGGATGAAGGGAGGAGGAGAGGATGAAGGGAGGATGGAAGGAGAAGAGGATGGAGGAGAGGATGAAGGGAGGAGAGGATGGTGAAGAGGAGGGAAGGAGAAGAGGATGGAGGAGAGGATGGAAGGAGAAGAGAAGGAGGGGAGGATGGAGGGAGGAGAGGATGAAGGGAGGATAGAGGGAGGAGAGGATCGAAGGAGGAGAGAATGAAGAGAGGATGGAGAAGGGGATGAAGGGAGGAGGAGAGGATGGAGGAGAGGATGGGGAAGGGGATGAAGGGAGGAGGAGAGAATGAAGAGAGGATGGAGAAGGGGATGAAGGGAGGAGGAGAGGATGGAGGAGAGGATGGAGAAGGGGATGAAGGGAGGAGGAGAAGATGAAGAGAGGATGGAGAAGGGGATGAAGGGAGGAGGAGAGGATGAAGAGAGGATGGAGAAGGGGATGAAGGGAGGAGGAGAGGATGAAGGGAGGATGGAAGGAGAAGAGGATGGAGAAGGGGGATGAAGGGAGGAGGAGAGGATGGAGGAGAGGATGGAGGGATGAAAGGAGAAGGGGATGAAGGGAGGAGGAGAGGAGCACACTCTGAGTCACCGTCCAGGCCTCTGAAACGGGGGCGCGGCCAAAAAAGATTGTGTACGGCATATGGCCTCTCCCGCTGCCATATGCGCCCGCGTGCACCCCAACTGGCAACGCCCGCCGCCGCCGCCACCGCCACGGGCAGGAGAGGGGGAGGACAGGGGCAAAGAGAGAGAGAGAGAGGGGCAGAAAGAGGGAAGAGAGAGCAGAGGGGGGAGGGATGAACAGCCAGAAAGAAAGGTGTGGGCAGAAAAAGTGGAGGAGAGAAAGAGAGGGGCATGAGAGCCAGAGAAAGGAGGAGGGTAAGAGAGAGAGAAGAGGAAGAGAGAGAGAAAGAGAGGAGAGAGGGAAAAGGGAAAAGGGAAAAGGAACAGCCAGAAAGAGAGGAGGGGGAGAGAGGGGGGATTGAGGGACAGCCAGAAAGAGGAGAAAGGGATTGGAATGAGGAAATGCCAAAAAGGGGGGAAAAAGGGGGTGAGAAAGAGATGAGACAGAGGAGAAAGAAGAGAGAGAGCAACAGCCAAAACCAAAGAAAGGAAAGAAGGAAGGAGGGGGGAGAGAGAGAGAAAGGGGAACAGCTGAAACAAAAAGAAAAAAAAGAGCGAGGAGGAAAGAGAAAAGAAGAGGGGGAAGAGAAGAGGAGGCAGAAGATGGAAGAGCCAAAAAGAAAGAGAAACAGGAAGAGGGAGGGAGGATGGAGGGAACAGCCAAGAGGAAGAGAAGATCAGATTGTCCAATTAAAGGTGCTAGGTTTGATTTCTACTAGGGCTGTCAGTTTAACGCGTTAATTAAATTAATTAATCACACCGCAAATTAACGTGTTATAAAAATTATAAAAACGCAATTAATTATGAGCGGCAATTTAATGCTTGCCCATTTTAAATTTGGTGTGCGGGGCCTTTGAACGGCAAGTTTATTTATAAAAACGTGACGGAGCGTTGTCCCCGGGGAGAGCACGTGAAGACGAGCGCCCGTTTCCTTATCTGATGCTCCGCGCGCCGAACAGTTTCATTATCAACCGTAAACTAACTCCCCATAACCTCTCCACCTTGACTCAGGGTGCACACTTAGAAGCGGCAGTTTTGCCCATCCAAATAGCGCTAAACTCGATCATTCACTCACCTTCGCGCTGCCGCCTTCTCCCTCCTCCCGCGGTGCGATCTGGCAAACCCAAACACATCTGCACCGGGAGTTTAAATCCTCCAGTTTCGCGGGTTTCGGGGGTCATGTGATTATTTGTATTCTCTGTATATTTGAAGCTTTGTATATTATTTATTGACGTTGCATGAAAGCTACTGTACGTGCTCACCTTTTGGCACCAGAAATATACACCATTTAATAGTGGAATGGTGTAAATGAGCTTTTGAATGAACGTTCTGTAATGTGGGAGGGGGAATGGGGGTATACAGGTGCACTCTGCAGGTCTGCCAGCAGTCTGAGAGAAAGAGCGAGCCAAAGACTGAAAGACTTAAAGAAGTCTGTAGTCTTTTCTCTGTATCACTATAAATATTTTTCACACATGTTTGACACCTTTTTTACACTATGTAAGAGCACAATAAACCACCTAAAAATGTATTAAAATGCGATTAATTAGATTAATTAATTACAAATCCTGTAATTAATTAGATGAAAATTTGTTTAATCGCCTGACAACACTAATTTTTACCATTTAAAAATAAAATACAGTTTGCAATTGTCCAAAGTTCTTCCGCATTTACCTAAAACCTAAAAATATCTAATATTATAGTCGAGCTAACAGCAACTGGCATGCTAACCGTGCACTTCCTGATCCTCAGGCAATAAAACATGGAGTAAGTGGATGCAGACAGTGCCGTATTTCAAAGGTGCATCGACTGAAGGGGGCGCTCTTAATCTGAGGAGGGAGAGCGTCACCCCAGGGTTACCCCAGGGTCCCCTCAGGGTTACCCCAGGGTCACCACAGGGTCACCTCAGGGTTACCTCAGGGTCACCTCAGGGTTACCTCAGGGTCACCCCAGGGTTACCCCAGGGTCACCCCAGTAACATCCCAGGGTCACCTCAGGGTTACCCCAGGGTCCCCTCAGGGTCACCACAGGGTCACTACAGGGTCACCCCAGGGTCACCACAGGGTCACCCCAGGGTTACCTCAGGGTCACCCCAGGGTCACTACAGGGTCACCCCAGGGTCACCACAGGGTCACCCCAGGGTTACCTCAGGGTCACCCCAGGGTCACCTCACGGTCACCTCAGGGTCACCCCAAGGTCACCCCAGTAACATTCCAGGGTCACCCAGGGTCCCCTCAGGGTCCCCTTAGCGTTTCAGTCTCGTTTTTGGTATGATACGTTGGAGCCGGGCCTCGGACCTCAGGTGTGTAGGAACAGTGAGTTCTGAGATGTCTGTTGGGGCCGGTCCTTGAAGTGCATTAAAAACAAACGCGTGAAAAGTCCCTCAGTCGTCCAGGTAGAATCCATGATCAAAGGAGAAGTTCAATTTGTCAACTGGACAAAGTTTGTTTGGTTGAAAACGTTTCGCCGCTCATCCGAGAGGCTTCGTCAGCTCTGGTTATTGTACTGGTTAGACCCTGCTTATATCTAGCTGCCGGTCTAAGAAGACCAGTCAAACAGAGCCAGGGCAGAGGGGTGGAGAGGGTCGTTAGACGTTGAATAGGGGGTCGAAACTAGCCGTCAGTGTAATTTGAAAAACAAAGAGACAGATTAGGGGGGATCGTTTTCAGAGCTTTGTCATTGTAGGACGCGCCTCCCGGCAGCTAGATATAAGCAGTGTCTAACCAGTACAATAAACAGAGCTGACGAAGCCTCTCGGATGAGCGGCGAAACGTTTTCAACCAAACAAACTTTGTCCAGTTGACAAATTGAACTTCTCCTTTGATCATTAAAAACAAACAATAACAATTTAAAATCAACTCTGAATTGAACGGGGAGCCGGTGCGTGAGGATAAAACAGGTGCGACGCGTTCTCCACGACGTGTCCGGTTAAAAGACATGCTGAGTTTTGGACTCGCTGTAAGCCTGACAGATGAGCTCAGACGATACCAGCAGGAGATAAACGCCTGGATCACCCGCTCGAAATCACGAAAACCTAAAACCGATTTGAGTCTGGATAAAAGCCGCAGGTGATAAAAACTGGATTTAACCACTGCATTTATCTGCTTGTCAAACTTAAAACATCTCAAGCAAAGCAGTAACATCTCCATGAACATCTCCATGGAAACAAGCAAGCCACAGTCTAGAAAAGTTACTTTAAGAGCTGCTTAAACAACATAGTGGGGCATGTTTTTGTAATCAGACTAGTAATTGCTTTGTTAACGTTTTATTTTTAAGCAGTGCTGTGAGGCGAAAATTAATTTTAAAAATTAATCTAATTATTTACAGGATTTGTAATTAATTAATCTAATTAATCGCATTTTAATACATTTTTAGGTGGTTTATTGTGCTCTCCCACAGTCCAAAAAAGGTGTCAAACGTGCGATTTACAGCGGTACAGTGAAAAGACTACAGACTTCCCCTTTCAGTCTTTCAGTCTTTGGCTCGCTCTCTTTCTCTCTGTGCACGTTACCTCCACTGTAACCAGTGGTGAAAGTAGTTTTCATTTCTTACAAGTGCTATAATGTCCAGTGCATCACTTTACCATAAAAAAAAAACACTTGTTTTACCCATTTTTAATTTTTTTTTTTTTTTTTTTTTACATTTTACACCTTTTTCATAGATAAATAACTTTTTTAATATACTTGATTATTTCTTATTTTTGTGGGCCTACGTAAATGGAGCTGCCTACCTAGGCAAAAAAGGTATGTGAAAAAAAGTAGCATAAACATGCAAACTCCACTCAGAAAGGCCTGGGCAACCCAGGGATTGAACCCGGAACCTTCTTACTGTAAAGCATGAGTGCTACCCACTCAGCCACCATACCGCCTAGGCTTTTTTCACAGCTACAGTCAGATAAGTTTTGACAATCCTTGCTTAACAGACTGCAGATATCTCTGCACGAGAGTTTCGGGTAGCTTTCAGTTATTCTTCAATGGCATAGTGGGGTTGTTTGTGTTTTCTACTTAAATAGCGCACCTTACTTTTTATTTTTTCAAATGTGGGTTTTGGCCACCATTAACCATATTCTCTTAGCGGTGCTGCGTTCCGGTGCACACCGCTTTACTTTCACCACTGACTATAACCAAGACAAGACTGCTGGCAGACCTGCAGAGTGCACCTGTATACCCCCATTCCCCCTCCCACATTACAGAACATTCATTCGAAAGCTCATTTACACCATTCCACTATTAAATGGCGAATATTTCTGGTGCCAAAAGGTGAACACGTACAGAAGCTTTCATGCAACGTCAAATAATATACAAAGTTTCAAATATACAGAGAATACAAATAATCACATGACCCTCGAAACCCGCGAAACTGGAGAATTTAAGCTCCCGGTGCGGATGTGTCCGGGTTTGCCAGATCGCACCACAGGAGGAGGGAGGAGGCGGCAGCGCGAGGGTGAGTGAACGATCGATTTTATCGTGATTTGGATGGGCAAAACTGCCGCTTCTAAGTGTGCACCCTGAGTCAAGGTGGAGAGGTTATGGGGAGTTAGTTTACGGTTGATAATGAAACTGTTCGGCGCGCGGAGCAGCAGATAAGGAAACGGGCGCGTCTTCACGTGCTCTCCCCGGGGACAACGCTCCGTCATGTTTTTATAAATAAACTTGCCGTTCAAAGGCCCCGCACACCAAATTTAAAATGTGCGTTGAATTGCCGCTCATAATTAATTGCGTTCATTTTTATAACGCGTTAATTTGCAGTGTCATTAATAAATCTAATTAACGCGTTAACCTGACAGTCCTATTTTTTAGTATTAAAGTAGTATGTTAGTATTTTTAAGTATTATGTTTTTCAATTTTTGTCCTTTTTTTGTACATTTTCTTGGTCTTCTCCGGAAACCACAGTCTTCTCTGGATTCAGAATGGCTTCAGTTGCTCTCCAGGCCGAGAATTTGGAAGAGATGAAACAACGCTAGCCTCTGGGGCATTCGCTGTTGCCACGGCGATCACAGACGGTTCGCTCAGAGTGTCCACACGAGCAGGTGCTTCAGTGGGCTTTGTTTGAGATCCACAGCCCAGAGAGAGAGGACTTTTCTGGGGCTCAGTCAGAGGAGCGTGCTGGTCTGATCTCCAGGCTCCACCGACTGAGCGAACGTCTGAACATGTCCGATGATCGAGGTCCGAGGAAGGTTGACACACAAATAAAGGTCATGATAGAAGGGATAAACATTGAAAGAGTTCAGCAAAGTAAACTCCTGGGGGTAATAATTGATGAAAAACTAAAATCGCATACTAAATATATCCAATCTAAATGATCGAGGAGCATTGCAGTATTGGCAAAAGCAAAACAAGAGCTACATAAAAAGTCTCTTCAGCAACTATACTTTTCACTCACTTACCCTTACTTAAGGTATTGTGCAGAAGTTTGGGGAAATAATTTAAAAACCAACATACATTCTTTAACAATATTACAAAAACGTGCTATTAGGATTATACATAATGTGGGGTTCAGGGAGCACACCAACAGCTTATTTCTAGAATCAAAACTCTTAAAGGGACAGTGTGTAAGATTTTTACCCGTTAATTACCCAAATTGAAGATACCCATTCAAAAATACAGTGTTTTCCAAGCCTTTTCACTTCCATCATGAAATCAAAGTATTCTGTTGGACTTAGATATACCTGCATAAAAGGGGGATCTTCCCCATATAGAGGCAGCCATTTTGATTACAAGAGCCACAGAAGGACATTTGGGCTCCGCCTTCGCCTTCGGCAAGGCTCGTGGTTTTGGGTAAACAACGACAAGCATGTTGCCGGATCACACGTCGTAATGGATCTAACACGTGTTTTGGACTAAATTGTTTTACTGGATTTTATTCGCTGGATCCTTACGGACAGATTGAGACCAAGTTTATGGTGAAATACAGAGTTTGACCTGTCCAGAGCCTTCAAAGGTAAAGCTAAGTAACAAACCTCGTTTTGTGCTTTTCCGTATAAAAGCCCCATGTGCTCGGGGAGTGATTGTTGTGCCGGGAAATGAATTGCATAGTCAAAAAGAGGAGACTGTAAGGTTTCATTTGATTTGTAGATTGTCATGGTACATGATCGGGAAAGTGTGCTCTCATGCGAAAAGAAAAAAAACACAGTGAACGGGACCGCGTTTTATTTATACAGTAGTTGTCGGCAACTCTGCGCGGTTCGTGCGCGGGTACGTGAGCTGTCCGCGTTACGGCGCGCCTGGGTGACCCTCGAGGTCTGCCGTAGCTAGAACAGGAATTGCAATAGCACCATCCACCTATGCGCCACGAATCCTACACACTGGACCTTTAAAATTTCCTGATTTAGTAGAATATTTGTCAGGACTTATTATGTTCAAAGCAAGAAATCATCAACTACCAGTAAATATTCAAAATGTATTTACAGAAAGAGAAGTAGGGTATAACCTAAGAGGAACAGTAATATATAAACATGCTCTAGCGCTGACCACAAGGAAGAGTTTATGTATATCGGTCTGTGGGGTGAAAATATGGAAAAGCCTGAGTGATGAACTAAAACACTGTTCAAACTTTAAGCAGCTTAAAAAAATATACAAATTTAGTTTTCTGAGTCGTTATAGTGATGCAATGTTGTAATGGTTAGTATATTAAATTATTATAAATACCTTATCTGTGAACATTGTAAATATAAGTTGTATAGTAACATCAGATAAATGTGATGAAGATGGTTCAGAAGAAACCGGACAATATTCATGTTTAAAGGAGAATTAGACATAGTTTCGAGTAGATGAGAAGGACAGTGCGCATGTGCGGAGTCACAGCTAAATTTCGCTCTCAACTCTCGGGACCCAAACATGAAACGCAAAGATGTAAATTATGGATAAATCTCAGATTAGAGGCACTTTTGACTCAAACCAAAGTGTAGACTAAGACATCGAGCTTCTGTAATTTGAAAAGTGCTCAAGTTTGTGTTATTTGGAGACCGCAAACATATGCCCCGAGAACTCACATTACGGATATCGCTAAACTAAAACCTCTCCGGAAATACTCCAAATGACACCAAAGTGCTATGGGTAAGTAAAACAACTTGTTTTATTACCGAAAATAAGCCTCAGATTAAAAAAAAAAATTCTCCTTTAATGCTTAAGTGACTGTGAGGGGCGGGATTCAAAAAAGTTAACACTTCTTCCCATAACACTTTGAAATATGTTTACTTATGTAAAGAATATGCCTACACGTACATGTATACGTGTAATGTATTATGTCAGGAGTGTCAAACATGTGGCCCGGGGGCCTGATCCGGCCCTCCAAGACCTTTAATCTGGCCCTCAGCTGATTTTCTATTCAAATATTTCAATTATATTTTAATTTTCTATTAAAATATTGGTCATTTTCTGTGCATTTTAGCAGAGCAGTGTCTCCAGCGCCTCTGTGCGCGGCCCCTCCCACCAGAGCAGCACAAATGAAGACTCTTTCCAAACGCTCTTAAAGGACCATCGTTTTGACTGTCGACCGTGACACCCTCATCAACAAAATGTCAAAAATGAGAAAAGTGGACGGTAAGTGCAGGATTTTCCAAGAAAAATTGACTAATTCCTATTTGTTCACGTTGGTGAATGGGAAACCTGTACGCTCGGTGTGTTTGCAACAAGTGGCGGTGCTCAAGGAATATAATCTTAAACGCCACTACGAGACACGGCGTTTCGAACAATACAATAACTTGAACGGAGAATTGAGAAGACAGAAGATAAATGAATTATTGCTGCGACTGAAGAAACAGCAGTCTGTAATAGATTTGTGTTTCTCTGGACAAATATTTGGACTCATTGCTATTTTTGGGGTTTATTTGAGTTTTCTGATCCGGCCCCTTTGGGATCAAGGTCGGTTAGATACGGCCCCCGGGCCAAAATGAGTTTGACACCCCTGTATTATGTACTGTATATTGACTTTGTGATGTACTCAATAAATTTGTTCATTCATTCAGTCCGTGTGTGTCGCCAGGAGAAGATCCAGCTTTGGTTTGGCTCTGAACACTTGGACGTTCTTATTTAAGGGCCCACGTTACACTGTTTTCTGATCTGTTCTAATGTTGTTTTCTCGTCACAAACACACCTGGAGTTGTGTTTTGTTTCATTCACATGTTTAACGCACAAACCTGCACATTTAAATTCTTCTCTCAAACTGAAACCACTCTGTTCCACTTTGTGATGTCGTGGTAATACAGGAAGAAGAAGAATTTCAGTCCTGGAATTGCCAATCTCTGCTGAAAAAAAGGTAAAAGGAGCTATTGAAAACGACCGCTTCATGACATCACAAGGTGGAACAGAGAGTTTGGAGTTTTGGAGGTGTAAACAGACGAATAATATGTGTTACTTAAAACACAACTCCAGGTCTGTTTTTGAGGAAACAACATTAGAACATGTTTTAA
The DNA here is from genome assembly GCA_036785185.1 of Paratrypauchen microcephalus. Classification (NCBI taxonomy): domain Eukaryota; kingdom Metazoa; phylum Chordata; class Actinopteri; order Gobiiformes; family Gobiidae; genus Paratrypauchen; species Paratrypauchen microcephalus. The sequence continues at coordinate 236,124 of JAVJIX010000187.1, read as the reverse complement.
AGCTCACACGAGTCACGTTTGTGCGGTAGAGGACCTTTAAGCTTCGATGCAGAGACACTTCAGATCACCTCTGAAGTTAAAGGAAAAGTAATGTTTTTTACAATCTGAGCCTTATTTCGGTAATAAAACAAGTTGTTTTACTCACCCATAGCACTTTGGTGTCATTTGGAGCACTTCCAGAGATGTTTTAGATTTGCGATCTCCATAATGTGAGTTCTCGGGGCACATGTTTGCGGTCTCCAAATAACACAAACTTTAGCACTTTTCAAATCATAGAAGCTCGATGTCTTAGTCTATGATTTTGTTTGGTCAAAAGTGGCCTGTAACTATGGCCTGAGATTTAGCCATAGTTTCGAGTAGATGAGGAGCTCCCGGGACCCAAACATGAAACGCAAAGCTGTAAACTATGGCTAAATCTCAGATTACAGGCCACTTTTGACTCAAGCTAAATCGTAGACTAAGACATCGAGCTTCTATGATTTGAAAAGTGCTAAAGTTTGTGTTATTTGGAGCCCGCACGGGGCATATTACATGCTTGGGGAATATATTATATGCCCCGAGCTATGGCTAGAACTCGCGCTAGGCTAACGCTAATCTAAAACATCTCTGGAAATGCTCCATATGACACCAAAGTGCTATGGGTGAGTAAAACAACTTGTTTTATTACCGAAATAAGGCTCAGATTGTAAAAAACGTTACTTTTCCTTTAAAGCCACACTAAGGAACATTGTCCATGGAGACATACAGTAGTAGCGACAGTTTTATGCCGTACTCTGAAATATTAAAGACAGAGAAAGAACATTTTCATGGAGATAAGCCCTCCACCAGACAAACAGGAGTCAGGTTTGTGGAGATGCAAGCCTGCTCAGAGTATGAACGCAGAATGTTTTTGCTGAAAGATTAAATACTGTGCCTTTATGTCTTTATTTGATCTTTGTCACCAGAAGATGGCAGATGTGAAACCTGTTCCCCACCTCCTCCATCTCCTCACCTGGTGAACGTCGCCTCGATTCTGCCGACGGTCCGTGTGCCTCGGCTCACACATGGGACTCACCTCTCCAGAGACCACCACGTGACGGTGGGTGTGTTCAGTCTGATAAGCTGACCACACCAGATCCGACAAACTGATGCGGGATTTCATTCTTTGATTTATATGTGTATTTTGATGTAAAGATATGCATTCTTATATTCTCTGAATTTAAGTACTGAAAAGTGTGTCTATCTGTTAAAATGGGTTTTAGCTGTCTGGGTGTAATTGGATCTACTTGTTTTTCTCCTTCTATTTCAAATGTTTGTGTAACTTAAAGACCCTCCTATAGACCCCTTTACTGTTAGTAAACAAACGTGACGTCACTGGCATGTGCGCGCATGCCCGACTCAGAAGCAACCATGGTGGACCATAGCGGAGTATCTGAACTATAGGGAAAGCTACATTCAAGAGCTCACGTTGAGCAACGGGGTTCGACTACCAGATCCTTATGCGATCACGGAGTACGACCGCAGAAAGTGGCCAGATTTACAGTGGCCAGATATCCACTGTTATTTAGTCGAGAAGCCCAGCGTGTATACAAGAGAGAAAGTGCACGCATACAAATCCATGGATGCCTACCAGTTTGCTGTGTGTGGCCATGTACAGGAGGGAAAATACCACGATATCGATGGGGAGTTTCTCCGTAGTATCTTCCTTCCTACTACCGGCTTTCCCAGTCGGCTTCTCCGCCGCGGCCTGGGGCCCCGTGGGGGCTGACATCGCGCCGTCCGCCCGGGGGTGAGCAAAGCTCGCGGGGAAAAGAGAAAGGTCCCCCTCCTCAGCCGGGACACAGAGAGGAGGTGAACTAACAACCGAAAGGAGGAGAAAAGACAAAATAATCTAAAAAGTTCAAAGAAAAAACGAAAAAAAAAGCACCAAACAAAGACAGCCCTAGGGAGCTCACCACACATACGACCGTGTACAACGCTTGGGCTATCATCAACAAGCTACGTTCTGACCGCCAACTGCACTTGCGTTGTGGGGTAAGTAACATACTACGACTTAATTCACGAGTCACAGATGTGGTCTCAGTCATGTCAAATGCCATTTATGATGGTCATGCGAAAACGTATCATGCATTTTAACAAAGTTATTCGTGTTTGTTTACATGTGTCTGTCGTAGAGGTTACCCGGTTAATATGTCTGTGAGCTTTGCGGTGTCCTGTGCTTGCTAGTTAATCAGCATGATTAAACACCATTGAACACCTGGGCAAATTACCCTAAACAAGCAGCAGGTGTTCACTTGTGTGTATGTCACTTGAATGGTATGAACTATCATTTATTCCATCTGTTTCTCTTTATTTGAGTTCTTCTCTTCTATATCTTCGCTGGGGTTTTATGGCAGCAGTGGCTTTTTTTGAGTCGGAACTGCGCGCGCATTCAGTGATGACGTAGCTTTGAAACTGGTCTATAGGTTGGGGGTGTAATGGGATATCCACCTGATCCATCAAACTATTGGTAAACTCCTCTCCTGCTATTGGTTAACTGTTGGGAGCTGATGTCATAGCATGCTACAGATCTGCATTTAGGAAGACAGCTCTATGGACGAGGTGTGTGGACGAGGGGACATGACCAGCATGTGGACGATGAGACAACAGAAAGATGTCTGATGCCATTTACGTTTGTATTCTTCTGCCTAATTCAACATTAAATGCTAATAACCTCAATCTACAGTTTTTGCCCTTTCTTCCGATATCTTTCTGAAACTCACACTGACCACACCTGAACATCAGCTGATCAGAGACACGTCACTGCAGAGACGCCGCCCAAACATGCCAGGTACTTGGACTATTTAGATTCTTACAAAGCATTAGAAGACAGTTCCTGTATAACAAGAATTCAAAATGAGTTTTCTAAACACTTTAAAATGTACATATACCTAAAGATTCTCCTTAAATCCAGAACATTACTACCTCTACTTCTCTTCCACCACTGTGTGTAGACCGGAGTCGTACACCAGTGGTTCTTAAGCTGGATTTGATTGAACTCTAGGGGTTTGGCGGAGGTCAAGACTCATATTTTTATACCGTTTGTTACAACATATCTTTGTGAGCCATCCTTTTGGAGGATGCTGGACATAAAAACAAAGAAAATGAACAGACTTTGCTGTGGAAATGACATGAGAGTGGCACTTGCCAAGGTGAACGTTTCTGAACTCGTCTCTCAAAGGCAACAGCAGAAGTCACTGATGTGCAGTAAATGTTCATTATTATTGTAGGTGATGGAAATTAGGTGACGGGTGTGTTAAAATGTTACATATAATAAATAGCATAAATGCAATAAGTTATTATTATTGGAACAGTTATTAGTAGTAATAGTTATTATTGGAATACTGTACTTTTTGTACTATAGAGCGCACCTGACTATAAGCTGCACCAACCAAATAAAAAAAAAAGATTTGTACATATATAAGCCACACCTGTCTATAAGTCACAGGTTTCCACATTGTAACTTGAGATATTTACACAGAAAGATGGTACACAAAAGTTTTTTTAAATTTTATTTTAATTAACGTAAATACCGGTACGTGCTTCTTTTTTTTAAAACAGCGCCTACGGCAGAAACACGGCAGTAAAACAAGTGTAAAATGGTAGTCCTGGTTTATTCCTTGTTTATTCCTTGTTTAGTCCTGGTTTTGTCCTGGTTTAGTCCTTGTTTAGTCCTGTTTTAGTCCTGTTTTAGTCCTGCTTTAGTCCTGGTTTAGTCCTGGTTTAGTCCTAATTTAGTCCTGGTTTAGTTCTAGTTTAGTCCTGCTTTAGTCCTGGTTTATTCCTTGTTTATTCCTTGTTTAGTCCTGGTTTAGTCCTGCTTTAGTCCTTGTTTATTCCTTGTTTAGTCCTTGTTTAGTCCTGCTTTAGTCCTTGTTTAGTCCTAGTTTAGTCCCCAGCCTGTAGCCTCTGGAAGCCTTAAAATAAAGTTTAAAGTTTAACTTCAAGGGTAAACCCCCTGAACTCAACCTCACAGAACTGTTGATGCCTGTAGGAGATTTTAAGTGGCTAAAATAAGGCTTCATTAGTCCGGTTTCGCCAGGGTACGCGCGTAAACACCGGCGCGTGCAGTTACATTCGCTGTCTTGATAACGATTAATCCATACATAAGCCGCACCTGACTATAAGCCGCAGGGTCCGAAGTGTGAGAAAAAAGTAGCGGCTTATAGTCCGAAAAGTACGGTACATAAGGTTAAAAATGAAAACCATTTCCGTGTGGTAGTATTAGTCATTTGTTGTGAGTTCATGCATTGTATTGGTTTTGTTTGAACACAGTCATGTTACACGGTTCATTTCGTGCACCAGTAAAACATATACCTATGTCTTGAATTGGAAAAAAAAATCATATTTTATTTTTCAATAAAGAAAGGTTTGGTGAATGTGCAAATGAAACTGGAGGAGTTCAGTACCTCCAACAAGGTTAAGAACCACAGTTATACAGATAAGATAAGATAAGATCTGCCTTTATTAGTCTCACAGTGGGGAAATTCCAGTGTTGCAACGCACAGATCAAGAACAGCAGGAAAATGTAGCATGCAATAAAACAAGATAATAAATAATGGCTTAAAATAGACTTAAAAATAGACTCTAGAACACCCCCGTTCTAGAGACCAACGCGTTGATCGCGATTGACCGGTAGCTCGGCGGCCAAGTGTCAGTCGATCGTCAGGGCTTAATGCTCAATTCCGATTTTTTTGTGAAATCCGATTTTTTGCGCATGCGCCCCGGAGGACACGACGAGGTCATACACAGCGTGCTCAGTGTTTACGGAAGTCACCGCCGATACGTTCGGGATATGTCCCTCTCTCCGGAGCTCCGGATAATTAAAGTCTGTGGATATACAGCGCGACACACGTGGATACACGAACTGTCGACAACACGGCAAACTGTTACTACGGAGCTGACACGTTCTTATGGGTGAGTCAGATTATCGTGTTATTTCTGCATCAAAGGGACAGATTATCTGACAGCAGGGGCCCGGGACTAAACCAGGACTAAACCAGGTCTAAACCAGGACTAAACCAGGACCAATCCAGGACTAAACCAGGACTAAACCAGGACTAAACCAGGTCTGAACCAGGACTAAACCAAGACTAAACGGGGACTAATCCGGGACTAAACCAGGTCTAAACCAGGACTAAACCAGGACTAAACCAGGACTAATCCAGGACTAATCCAGGAATAAACCAGGACTAAACCAGGTCTAAATCAGGACTAAACCAGGTTTAAACCAAGACTAAGCCAGGTCTAAACCAGGTCTAAACCAGGACTAAACCAGGTCTAAACTAGGACTAAACCAGGAATAAAACCAGGACTAAACCAGGTCTAAACCAGGTCTAAACCAAGACTAAGCCAGGTCTAAACCAGGTCTAAACCAGGACTAAACCAGGTCTAAACTAGGACTAAACCAGGAATAAAACCAGGACTAAACCAGGTCTAAACCAGGTCTAAACCAAGACTAAACGAGGTCTAAACCAGGTCTAAACCAAGACTAAACCAGGTCTAAACCAGGACTAAACCAGGACTAAACCACGTCCAAACCAGGTCTAAACCAGGTCTAAACCAGGTCTGAACCAGGACTAAGGTGTGTGTGTGTGTGTGTGTGTGTGTGTGTGTGTGTGTGTGTGTGTGTGTGTGTGTGTGTGTGTGGTAGATCTCGGCACAAAATCAACCTCAAAAGTAGATCCCGGTCCAAAAAAGTTTGACACCCCTGCTCTAAAATATAGTTGAATTCACTGACCAAATAAAGTAAAGTACATTCAGGCCTCATCATCCGGAGTGAAAAACGCCACCAACATTTCAAATATTTCTGCAATTTTGACTCGTTTGATGGAACAACAAACAGCATGGACAAAAAAAAAAAAAAACTCTCAAATATTTGAAATCCGTCCGGCATAACTGTCACTCCTGGTGCCCGGTGGACTGGGGAACTCACGCATTCAAAACAGGCCTTCAAAGCCGATGCCCGCTCCCGACGGGCGCCGAGGAGGTGGGTACAGCTGGCGCGGGCAGGGCAGATGAGTTCGCCGGAGTTTTTTACCTTTTATAAAAGTGAAAATGTGTGGTCAAAATCCCAGCGCAGGGACCGGAGCAGAGCGCATCAAAGAATCAGCCGAAACACTGACAGAAAGTGGCTGTGGTGGAATTACAATGAGCAGAGAGGTAGAGACATGCTCCAGTCGCAGATCAGGAGTCTAACCCACAACCTCGTACCATACTTACTGTACTGACGCTGTAGCAAGACGCTGGAGGAAGTGTCTGGGGAGTGGGAAGTCTGTTTGGACAGAGATGCTTGTAATGTATAATTCTACAATATAGGCCTTTTTCCATGCTCTCCTTGTTAATGTTTTTTATTATTATTACTTATTTCATCAGACTGTATTATCAAATCTCTCCTGAACCGAAGGTAAATAAATAAATAAAAAAAAACAAAAAAAAAACAAATAAACAAACACACAAAAAACATATTTAACCAAAATAAACAGAAAATAAACCAAAAGAAACCCCAAAATAAATTAAAATAAACAGAAAACCCAAAATAAACAAAAAACATAAACAAAATAAACACAAAAAAAACACAAAAAAACACAAAATAAACAGAAATAAACAAAATAAACCCAAATAAACCCCAAATAAACCAAACAAACCAAATAAGCAAACAAAAAACATAATTAACCAAAATAAACCGAAAAAATAAATAAATATATAAATAAATAAATAAAAATAAACAGAAAACCCAAAATAAACAAAAAAACATAAAAAAATAAACCAAAAATAACCAAAATAAGCTAAAAAACAAATAAATTAATAAAAAACAAATAAACTAATAAACAAACAAAAAAACATAATTAACCAAAATAAACCAAAAATAAACCAAAAAAAACCCAAAATAAACAAAAAAAATAATAATAATAAAAAAATAAACAGAAATGAACAAAATAAAAAATAAACCCAAAATAAACAAAACAAACCAAAATAAACCAAAATAAACTAAAAATAAACAAAATAAACCAAAATAAGCTAAAAAAAAATAAATAAAATAAAAAAAATAAACAAAAAATGAACAAAAAACAAAAACAAAAAAAACAACAAAAATAAACAAAAATAAACAAAATATAACCAAAATTAACCAGAATAAACCAAAATAAACCACATTGAACCACAATATATCAAAATAAACCACAATAAACCACAATATACCAAAATAAACCAAAATAAGCCAAAATAAACCCAAAAATAAACCAAAATAAACTCAAATTGTGTTATTTGTTAACTGCAACATCGTGCCCCGACCACTCACATTAAACGGGTATCGCCAAACTCGCTAAATCTACGTGCAATATCCTTTTCCCATGCTCTCCTTGTTAATGTTTTTTTATTATTATTACTTATTTCATCAGACTGTATAACTCCGCTATATGGTCCAAACGTGCAATATCTTCTTTTTTTTCCCATACTCTCCTAGTAACTGTTTGTATTATTATTATTATTACTTATTTTTATTATGACTTACTTAATTCCATTCTTGCTGAATGCACTTTTTCTTTCTTGTTCAAACTGTCCCTGCCTGGAGCTACTGTTGCAAGTAAATGTCTCCTGTGTGAGATCAATAAAGTCTTATCTTATCTTATCTTATCTTACCTCTTAATATGCGTTATAAAGGGTTTTTGTGGTAAAAGAATGTGGGGCTATGATGCAAAATTGACAAAATAGACAAATGACCCCTGGAATTATCAAATCTCTCTTGAACCGAAGGTGAAAGGAGGTGCTCACTTGAAATCTAAACAGCAAAAAAGCTTGATATAAACACTTAAATCTGTCAGAAAAAGACTTAAAAATAGTGAAATGATCTGTTCATGCAGTTCAAGATCATTTTACTTGACAAGTTCTCTTCAAATAAAGTCCCTCTAGAGTAGAATTAATCCATTGTAGAACTAGTAAGTAGATAATAAACCTGAAAACAAGATGAATGACCTGACATAAGTTTTACAATTTTGGCCAAATCCGAGAAATTTGCAGTGTAGCTGTTAACTTCATGACGTCACCAGGTGGAACAGAGCGTTTGGAGCATTGGAGATGTTACAGACGAATAATAAAGAGTTCCTCAAACATGTGAATGAAACAAAACACAAGTCCAGGTCTGTTTTTGAGGAGGAACAACATTAGAATATGACTTAAAGAAGAATTAACGTTTTTTAACAATCTGAGCCTTATTTCGGTAATAAAACAAGTTGTTTTACTCACCCATAGCACTTTGGTGTCATTTGGAGCAGTTTCGTAGATGTTGTGGTTTAGCGATATCCGTTAACGTGAGTGCTTGGGGCAGGCGATTGCAGTCACCAAATAACACAAACTTTAGCACTTTTCAAATTACAGAAGCTCAATGTCTTAGTCTACACTTTCGTTTGAGTCAAAAGTGCCTCTAATCCGAGATTTAGTCATAGTTTCGAGTAGATGAGGAGGACAGTCGCATGTGCTCAGTCACAGCTGATTTGCAGATAAGAAGACGCTCAGAACTTTTCTGTTGCGAGCGACACATGGCAGAAGATTGGGACTTTGAGGCTGAAGAGGACTTATGGAGGACTGAGGACTGAAGAGGAGTATACGGATGAGGAGACAGAATGGATACAGAAAGAATGAAGCGGAGACAGTTTTAGGAGCAGCAGAGAACATCCATCGGTTTCACATTACTCCTCAGAATCGTGTGCTGAATCCGCTGGCCTTCTTTCTTTTCCTTTGCTGGTAAAAAATGGTCCTGACTGAAGTGGGTACTGCAAAGACGATGGTCCAAACGTCTTACAGCTTTGCCTTTCATGTTTCGGTCCTGAGAGCTGAGAGCGAAATCAGCTGTGACTCCGCACATGCGCACTGTCCTAATTATGGATAAATCTCGGATTAGAGGCACTTTTAACTCAAACAAAAGTGTAGACTAAGACAATGAGCTTCTGTGATTTGAAAAGTGATAAAGTTTGTGTTATTTGGTGACGGCAATCGCCTGCCCCAAGAACTCACGTTAACGGATATCGCTACACCACAACATCTACGAAACTGCTCCAAATGACACCAAAGTGCTATGGGTGAGTAAAACAACTTGTTTTATTACAGAAATAAGCTTCAGATTGTAAAAAAACGTTAATATTTCTTTAAAGCTAGAGTCAGTTTTGTGTCGTATACTGTAGGAGCTTTAACTGTGGTGGAACCCGTAGAAGGAGGTCAGGATAGTGGTCACTCTGGTCACTGTGGTCCCCCGGGTCAGAGCGTGGATCCGCCATGTTACTGCTGTTCAGAGCGTGCCGTGCTGTCGGTCACGGGGCGGTATTTAGGTCACATCAGATCAGCCGTGCTCAGAGTGAAGGAGGGCAGCACCATCCACCATGAGAGGACACCGGCTCCTGACCCCCACGCCCGGACCCCCCCGCGCCCACCAACTCCGGGGTCATAATGAGGGGCCGGGGCTGTCAGGCCTGCCCGGGGAGGGAGCGGGTCACGGGGCAGGCGGTGGGGAGCAGAGGGGTGGGGGTGGAGCAGATTTCCCTCATCAGTGTCGAGGAGGAATCGCAGTAATTTGACTCTATTGCCGTTACTGCGCTCATGATGATGCCACTATAATAATAATTAGACCTAGAAACATCGTCGCTACATGTCCTACTACTTCTGCTAATGTGCAGTGAGGACGTCAGGACAGCGTCGTCAGTTCAGTGCCCCCTACTGGACTCTAAATTGTGAGGAAAAGTTGAAAAATGGCTGTGTCTGAATGTCCGCACTATTCCCTACTTAAAAGAAAAGTAAAATTTTTACAATCTGGACCTTATTTCGGTGATGAAACAACGTCATTTACTCATTGTACTTTGGTGTCATTCGGAGTATTTCCGAAGATTTTGGAGTTTAGTGATATCCGTTTAACGTGAGTGGTCGGGACAAATGACAAAAGTTCAATGTGTTAGTTTACACTTTCGTTTGAGTCAAAAGTGGCCTGTAATCTGATATCCAGCCATAGTTCCGATTGGATGACGTCATTAACAAGGACAGCGCGCATTCACAGCTGATTTGCAGATAAGACGCTCTCAGCTCTCGGTTACAGTCATAAAGAAGCAAAGGAATAAGAAGAAGAAAACATCTCCGCTTGAGAAAACCCGAAATGGTGCGAACATGCATTTATCCCGGTTATAAAAACAAAATGACAGCTTGGATGTAGTTGAGTGTTCACAGATGTCCTCGTCACAATCCGGAGTTATTGAAGCTGTTGCTTTGAGAATGGACCCAAACATGAAAGGCAAAGCTGTAAGACGTTTGGACCATCGTGTTTGCAGTACCCACTTCAGTCCGGATGATTTTTTATCAGCAAAGGAAAAGAAAGAAGACCAGCGGATTCAGCGCACGAGAAGTAATGTGAAACCGATGGCTGTTCTCTGCTGCTCCTCAAACTGTCTCCGCTTCATTCTTTCTAATACCTCCTCATCCGTATACTCAGGCTCAAAACGACAGGGACGCACATCATACTCAAATAAGTCCTCTTCAGTCTCCAAGTCCCAATCTTCAGCCATGTGTCGCTCGCAACAGAAAAGTTATGAGCGTCTTCTAAGCAAAGTAGCGGAATGAATGAATGCGCACCGTCCTTGTTAATGACGTCATCCAATCGGAACCATGGCTGGATATCGGATTAGAGGCCACTTTTGACTCAAACGAACGTGTAAACTAACAAAATGAACTTTTGTCATTTGAAAAGTGATAAAGTTTGTGTTATTTGGTGACTGTAACAGTCTGCCCCGACCACTCACGTTAAACGGATATCGCTAAACTCCAAAATCTCCGGAAATACTCAGAATAACACAATAACCTAAGTACAATGGGTGAGTAAATGACGTTGTTTTATCACCGAAATAAGGTCCAGATTGTAAAAACGTTACTTTTCCTTTTTTTTTGGTCTTCATAATTACAAGGCTGCTGCATCTCTATAATGATATTTTGAACTTTCATTGACAGTCACTGCGTGCACATGGACGACTGCAAACGGATTGGGATTGTATCGAGTTCATGTGCACAGGCTAAGGATTGTACAGGGATTGGTTTCCCGAATAGTAATCCGAATCCGATAGTAATCCGCTCGGTGCCGCCTTGCACGCGATATTGGATCGGATTAACGTACTGTGCATGCGCGGGAATTTTCGCCAAGGATTTCACCCGGAAGTGGCAGGAGGCGCCGACGCCGTCATAAGTAGCGATTGTTGCCGGAAAATTCAGATGAAATCATGGCTGCGAAAAAAGAATGCACAACACGTACACCAATGCTGCTCCGGCAAACTCCTCGAGCTCCATCTTTGTAAACTGCCACATAGTTTGTTGTGTTTTTATTGAAGTAGTTGGACGACAGCGCCACATAGCGTAGCGGAGCCGGCCAGGTCGCTGACCATTATCCCATTACACAAGCTTCATGAGCACTTGGATTTAAGGACAGACCACCCGCCGAGTAACGGGATCGGATTTGGAGAAATCCAATCCGATCCTACCATGTGACCGCAGTGAGTTTGAAACAAAAAAAAATAAAAAATCCTCCACACAACCTGTACTTTAGCTGTATAAAAATGTGACTACCACTTCATGACATCACAAGGTGGAACAGGCGTTTTGAGCTTTGGAGATGTAGACAGATGAATAATAAATAGTAGTTACTCAAACATGTGAATGAAACAAAACACAACTCCAGGTCTGTTTTTGAGGAAGAACGACATTAGAACATGACTTAAAGTTCACAGAAGTACATTTTGTGTAATATAGGACCTTTAAACATGGAATAACCCGGGGAAGCAGGTCATATCTGAGCCTGGACTCTGGTCACTCTGGTCATTCTGCCCCACACAGAGTCCCTCAGATCAGAGAGTGAATCCACAACCTTATTGCTGTTCAGAAATCTGCCATGTTCACGCGCACACTCAGAGAGATCGGGAGTCTAACCCAAAACCTCTTAGGGACAGGCTAACCGCTCGACCACAGCGACACAGAAGGACATGCTTATGTTTTTAATTAAGTTTTGCCACGTCTTCAGAAACCGTTTTATTTAAATCTGAGTCCAAGAATGTGACATTAATTATGAGCGAGATGAGGACACATCTGTTCCATATGATTCTCTCTCTATTCAAGGTTCAGATTGTCTCATCAGGCCTTCACAGAGACCAGATCCTACTGAAAAGGTTTAGTCCCAGTGACGTACATAGACTTTAATATCGGATGAATGCTGTGTGCTGTGGTCCGAGGCAAGAAGGACGATCTGGACAGGTTTTTTTTGGCCGAAACGTTATTTGAAAATGGAAGGAGCTTTTGGATATCAGCCATCTGAGTTTGCTATGCATTTTTTCACTTTTATATTTTAATATCTTATCACCATTATCACAACTAGGTCTTATATTACCTTAAATCAGGGGTGTCAAACTCATTTTGGTCCGGGGGCCGTATCCAACCTACTTTGATCCCAAATATACCCCAAAAATAGCAAAAAGTCCAAATATTGCAGAGAAACGCAAATCTATTACAGAAGTTGATTTTCTTTTACAAAATATTATAATATTATGAACAACCTGAAACTTTAAGAAAAATACAATTTCAACACAAGCGTACAGGTTTCCCATTCACCTCCTGAACAAATAGGAATCAGTCCATTTTTCTTGGAAAATCCTGCACTCGGCGTCCACTTTTCTCATTTTTGACATTTGCTGATGAGGGTGTCACGGTCGACAGTCAAAACGATGGTCCTTTAAGAGCGTTTGGAAAGAGGCGAGTCTTCATTTGTGCTGCTCTGGTGGGAGGGGCCACGTACAGAGGCGCTGGAGACGCTGCTATGCTAAACTGCGCAGAAAAGAGGCGCAGAAAATGACCAATATTTTAATCGAAAATTAAAATATAATAAAAATATTTTAATAGAAAATCAGACGAGGGCCAGATGAAAGGTCTTGGAGGGCTGGATCTGGCTCCCGGGCCGCATGTTTGACACCCCTGCCTTAAATAAACTCTTATGAGCGTTAAATTGTGTTATAATGTCGTTACCTCCTCACGATAAAGATTTATTGACGATTGACAGTGGATAGATGTGACGGTTGGGGGTAGACTTAAGGTGGGGGCTCCGTCTCCAATCCAAAATGGTCACCCAGCTGATTCGGAACCCCCCCCCTCCTTAAGGATGAAGTCTTCAGGCTGAAGAATGGACGAGAGACACGGGGTCAAGAAAGCTGACATGGACGGTGTTGTCGGGGCTTCTGGGTAACTGAAGGCGTGGTCGAGATGAGGTGTGGTCGGCTGGCGAGGAGGTTGAGGCATGGTCGAGATGAGGTGTGGTCGGCTGGCGAGGAGGTTGAGGGGTGGTCGAGATGAGGCGTGGTCAGCTGGTGAGGAGGTTGAGGCGTGGTCGTGATGAGGTGTGGTCAGCTGGCGAGGAGGTTGAGGCGTGGTCGAGATGAGGCGTGGTCGGCTGGTGAGGAGGTTGAGGCGTGGTCGTGATGAGGTGTGGTCGGCTGGCGAGGAGGTTGAGGGGTGGTCGAGATGAGGCGTGGTCGGGTGGCGAGGAGGTTGAGGCATGGTCGAGATGAGGCGTGGTCAGCTGGCGAGGAGGTTGAGGCGTGGTCGAGATGAGGCGTGGTCGGCTGGCGAGGAGGTTGAGGCGTGGTCGAGATGAGGCGTGGTCGGCTGGCGAGGAGGTTGAGGCGTGGTCGAGATGAGGCGTGGTCGGCTGGCGAGGAGGTTGAGGCGTGGTCGAGATGAGGCGTGGTCGGCTGGCGAGGAGGTTGAGGCGTGGTCGAGATGAGGCGTGGTCGGCTGGCGAGGAGGTTGAGGCGTGGTCGAGATGAGGCGTGGTCGGCTGGCGAGGAGGTTGAGGCGTGGTCGAGATGAGGCGTGGTCGGCTGGCGAGGAGGTTGAGGCGTGGTCGAGATGAGGTGTGGTCGGCTGGCGAGGAGGTTGAGGCGTGGTCCAGCTCCTGAAGTCAATCATATTAACTCCACATAACCGATTTAGATCACCATGTTTCCTTTTATTGTTTTGCAAATGCTGCATTCTCCAAAAACAACGTATTAACATCTTTTATAAGTTTCTCTTTCGTCACTTCCCCTTCAGAGTGCTATCAAAACAATCAGCATCCCAATAACAAAACTCCTGCACATTGCATCAGGTTTGTGGAATTGTGTAGTTTTTCAGTTTTGCATCATGTTTTTGTGTACTTATGGAGAATTGCTGTGTGAGAGCATGGGTGACGTAGACTTGTATAGAATCTTATGGCTAACAGTAAAGAGGGTTTGAACAGGGCCCCAGGAGAGATCGCTAGATGACTCAAACATACATGGATGACACTAAAACCTCTTCAGGCAGGTTTTTGATGAGAAAACAATAGGGATGCACCGATGTGAAAATCTTAGCCGATACCGATATCCAATATTAATGTTGCTGTTATCGGCCAATACCAATATTAACCGATACCTTTTTTAAATTAATTAATTTATTTATTTTTATTCTGTTACATGTTATACAGACTGAAAATCATGCAAAATGAATTTTTGAATGTCTTTTATTTTCAAAACATGTTTTGACTCCTGATTTTATTTATTTATTTATTTTATTTAATTTAAAAAAATTTAAATAGTGTAAATTTAAATTTAAAATTTAAAATTTAAATTTTAAATAGTGTAAATAGTGTAAATAGCGTTTGAAAAACAAAGAGACAGATTAGGGGGGATCGTTTTCAGAGCTTTTGTCATTGTAGGACGCGCCTCCCGGCAGCTAGATATAAGCAGGGTCTAACCAGTACAATAACCAGAGCTGACGAAGCCTCTCGGATGAGCGGCGAAACGTTTTCAACCAAACAAACTTTGTCCAGTTGACAAATTGAACTTCTCCTTTTATCATGGATTCTACCTGGACGACTGAGGGACTTTTCACGCATAAATAGTGTAACATTTTTTTTATTGTGTAACATTGTGTTCTGCGTCCTGATTGGCTAAGGGACCTTTGCCGATTGCCGACTCGATCCGACACAAGTTGGCTTTTTGTACTTAACGAGCTCCTGTCGTATGTCGAGTGTTATGAGAAACCGAGGCTGACGAAATGAAACTTACGAGGTTTACTTACGTTTTGCGTGAAGAGCAAGAGTCAGAACTTGATGCGCACATGAGCTCTGTCCTCCGTAGTCGTCTTGCCCTGTGTCTTCATCGTTTGTAAATTGATTGTAAAATAGTGTAAACCTCACGATGCTGCTCAAACATTTGTGCGAACTCTAAAAACTGAGCAAACCATATCGCTAAGGCTAGATTGAAAACAGCACATAACACCATGATTCTCCTCCTTCTGTGTTTGGACACGGCTCATTTCTGTCCAGTGGCTGAGCGACCTCAGCACACGTGGTTTTGTTTACAGATGTAAACAAAAAAAAGTGCAGTGTGAAAATGAACCGCACTAAAATATATATATATATTTTTTTTTTATTTGGTCCGGACCAAAGCAAGTGAACTATCAGACTTTCCTGCTGTGAAAATGACCTAAAACCTCCTCAGGCAGGGTTTTGATGAGAGAACAGCGTTATAACATGGAAGAAAACTCAAATAAGTCAATTTTGCGTAACACCCACACAGATTTTTACCATTTACAAAAGCCCGTTATAACATCTCTGTCCAAATAGACTTCCCACTCCCCAGACACCTCCTCCAGCTTCTCGGGGCGGTATATCATCAGTATAGAGCGGTAATCCCGTACGAAGTCATTAAGGGGGTCGTGGGTTAGACTCCTGATCTCTCTGAGCGGAGTTTCGTGGTTCGCCCGTCTCCTGCCTCTCAGTAACAAGGTTGTGGGTTAGACGCCTGCTATCATTTACATACAAAACCGCTCCCTCCACCGCCGTTCCTCCCTCGACCCCTGCCCCCACTCCTTCCCTCTCGCTCGGTGCCGCTTCGCGTTACGCTAACGAGCCTTGGAAAAGTCAACGTCCCCGTAAATATTGAAGAGATTGGCGCTGCACTTTACTGGTACAGGCTAAGTGACTTCCATTATATCCCTATTGCGCCATCGCCCATTGTCACACCAGCTTAGCCCTGCATGGGAATCGAACTGCGGACCAGAGAGAACAATCCTGCGTACACCGCCTCGGGGCTGTTCCTGAAGATGGGGCTGAACCAGGCTCTTATGTTAGCGTGTCAGCTGGAGTAGGCCGGGCTGAAATCAGATTAAACATTCCCACAGCGAGAGCAGCGCAGAGAGGAGGCCGTTAGCGTCAGCTGATGCTTCCGTCTATGACAAGTAGATGGAGCGGGCTAATGGGGCTGACGCTAACGGTGACGGAGGGGAAGTTTTGTGGAGTTCGGAGCAAAAGACTGGACAAAGTTAGAGCCGTGACGACGCAAGAAAGTCCTGACAACTTAAAGGAATATTAGCGTTTTTTACAATCTGAGCCTTATTTAGGTAATAAAACAAGTTGTTTTACTCACCCATAGCACTTTGGTGTCATTTGGAGCAGTTTCGTAGATGTTGTGGTGTAGCAATATCCGTTAACGTGAGAAGAAGAAGAAGAGAAGAAGAAGTGACTTTATTGATCTCACACTGGAGAAATTCTTCTCTGCATTTTAACCCATCCTATATATATATATACATATATTAGGAGCAGTGGGCAGCACACACATTAGGGCGCCCGGGGACCATCTCCATGATCTTCTTGCTTCGGTTTGGTCAGGACCTAAGCTGGAGGTACCTATGGTGCATGTTTTGGGTTGGTGGGGGAAACCGGAGTGCCCGGAGGAAACCCACCCAGACACGGGGAGAACATGCAAACTCCACACAGAAAGGCTCGGGCGACCCGGGGATCGAACCCAGACCATGCATGCAAACTCCACACAGAACACACACAGAAAGGCCTGGGCGACCCGGGGATCGAACCCGGAACCTTCTTGCTGTGAAGCACGGTGGCTAACCACTCAGCCACCGTGCCGCCACGTGAGTGCTTGGGGCAGGCGATTGCACTCACCAAATAACACAAACTTTATCACTTTTCAAATCATAGAAGCTCAATGTCTTAGTCTACACTTTCGTTTGAGTCAAAAGTGCCTCTAATCTGAGATTTATCCATAGTTTCGAGTAGATGAGGAGGACAGTCGCATGTGCTCAGTCACAGCTGATTTGCAGATAAGAAGACGCTCAGAACTTTTCTGTTGCGAGTGACACGTGACAGAAGATTGGGACTTTGTGGCTGAAGAGGACTTATGGAGGACTGAGGACTGAAGAGGAGTATACGGATGAGGAGACAGAATGGATACGGAAAGAATGAAGCGGAGACAGTTTTAGGAGCAGCAGAGAACAGCCATCGGTTTCACATTACTTCTCAGAATCGTGCGCTGAATCCGCTGGCCTTCTTTCTTTTCCTTTGCTGGTAAAAAATGGTCCTGACTGAAGTGGGTACTGCAAACACGATGGTCCAAACGTCTTACAGCTTTGCCTTTCATGTTTGGGTCCCGAGAGCTGAGAGCGAAATCAGCTGTGACTCCGCACATGCGATTGTCCTCCTCATCTACTCCAAACTATGGATAAATCTCGGATTAGAGGCACTTTTGACTCAAACAAAAGTGTAGACTAAGACATTGAGCTTCTGTAATTTGAAAAGTGATAAAGTTTGTGTTATTTGGAGACTGCAAACATATGCCTGGAGAACTCACGTTAACGGATATCGCTAAACTACAACATCTGCGAAACTGCTCCAAATGACACCAAAGTGCTATGGGTGAGTAAAACAACTTGTTTTATTACAGAAATAAGGCTCAGATTGTAAAAAACTGTAATATTCCTTTAAGTGACTCCTGGTGTCTCTGAGCGGGGTGAACGTGTTCTCTCTGTGCGACGTTGGCAGAGTGGTTAGCCTGTCTCCTCCTCTCAGAATGAGGAGGTTGTGGGTTAGACTCCTGGTTGCTCTGAATGTCCTTCCTGTGTGGAATGGATTGACCATCTGACTTTGCTTTGCTTAGTAACATCATAAACTTCAAATGAAACAGTCCTTGTGTTTGTTTATTTGCTCCCCGTGGTTACAATCTCTGTGCTCTGTTCTGTTACTCGCTCAAGGGTTTGGGTTTTGTTAAAGCTCTTCTGTTTACTGGCTAAACGACGTCAGCTGGATTTTGTCTTGGTCTCAAAAATGTGTCTTGGGGTTGAGGTCAGAGCGCTCCATCACCAGCCTGAAGGTGGGCGGTTTGAACCCGGCAGAGGTCTGAGAGTGGGTTTTGGTGGTGGTTGGAGAGAGCGAAGTGGCAGATTGGCACCTACAGCCTCTTTTCCATTGGCACAGGTCGCTTAGGGCCTTGGCACGGGTCTGTTTGGTGTGGCTTCCTTCAGCCCAGTTGTGTTTCCGTTCTCCAGGCACAGCTCCGGGTTCAGACTCTGGATGTCACCCACTCATTACAAATGTTTTCCCTTTCTTGCATTGTGACCACATATGTGTCCCACCACGGAAGCTGAGGGCGCATGTCGACATTACAGATTCTCAGGAAATGCATTTTTTGTGTTTTTTTTTTTTTTTTTCAAAATTGGTGATTTTCAGGGTTTTTTTGCAAAATGTGCTAGTTGAGATCATGAAGAAGCCTCTCCATGTTTCAGATAACAACATTAGTGACGTTAAAAACATACATTTTTAATTTCAAAAATGCTTGTTAGGCAAGGAGGGCTGAAGAGACCAAACTTCGAGAAGGATTTTCTCAGATTTAGAAAATGTGGTATGGCTGCTTTCAAATAGAGACAACTTTTTTAAAATATGATCCGATTGTCACATGTAAGACATCATTGGAAAGCTTAGAACCTGTACTTTCAGAATCTGTGCATAACTCCTAATGCCTCCGAGACGACTTGCGGGCTCAGATTCTGTGGTGGGACACATATGTCACCTGAGTTTAAGTGGGTGAACTGGAGGGAAAACAGATATTTTCACCCTAAAAGCATGCTGGCCACATACATGCAGCCCTGTAGTTGCATTCTATTGCTGCTAGATTTCGCTGTGATATCCTGCTGCAGAATCAAGATGGCGGCCTCCAGTGGAAGCAGGTGAGTTTGACTTTCCCACTTGTCAAGTGAAATAATTCCTCCATGGAGAGGAAAATGAAGGGAAAATCTATATCAGTTTAGTAAAATATTTGTTTTAGAACATGTAGAAGTAGTATTTGGTGATTTTCAAAGAAAAATAAACAAACCAGGAGGTATTTTATTGACTGACCACATATGTGGCCACTATGCATATAGTATATGACAAATATGTACACATATGTGGCCAGTATGCATGTAAGTTTTTGTGTACTGTATTAAAGTAATGATATAATAATAAACTTTCACACCACACATACAGTGATGAAGCAGCTATAGTACGAAAGTTTAGGGGTACATTTTATTGCAATATATTATTATATATATTATATTATATATGCACAAAATATTATATATAATATAATAACAATCTCTATCTGTTTGAATTGGATAAACAACCAAACACTGCTGAAAGTTGACAAAATTGATGGTGAAGTTCACAGAATGTCAGTGTTACTTCAGGGAACAATAAATATTTTTCTTTTTTTTTTTTATATATATTTTTAACATTGTGACACCATGCATTAGCTGCATGGCGGCAACATATGTGACACCCCTAAAACCCCCAATTTAGGAACTTTATTTGAAAAAAAAAGTATGGGGTATGTCTAATAATGTAAAAATACATGTCTGATTGGAATTTGGCAGCTCTGGTACAAAAAAGTTTTTTTCTATGCAAGAAAGGGTTAAAAAAAATCATCTGAATTAACTTTTTAATCATAAAGCTGATCTTAGCGATTCACAAAAGCAATTTAGTAATTCCAAGTTTGTGGCAGTGTGCGATGGGGCTAAAGCTAAAGCTAGCGTAAACACTAAACGACACCCGGTTTATCATCAGTTTTTCTGCTTTTATTTCACTTCTCTGCTCCTTTTATGATTTTTTAGCATCGCTTTATGTAATACTTTCTGTTTGGCTCATGTTAAAAAAATAACCAAACACAAACAACACGAGTGTCGTGCATTGAAACAACACGAGTGTCGTGCATTGAAGCAGCTGCTTCTAATGTGCTAGCTTTGTTTATTTAACATGTCAACTCAATGTTTTTAATGTAGCGGTTTATCAAGTCAGTCACCATTTTGTGTTTGTATCTGCTTTTTGCCATCTTGTTTTGTCCTGAGTCTGCGTTCTCTCTTTTTCTGTCATCTTGTTTTTCGAGTTTAACCGTGTCCTCCGCATTTGGCTCGTCAATCAACCACCACCTCTGGGAAAGCGACGACAACGGAACCCCCCCCCCCCTTGGTAGATCTGGGCGCACCATCAACCTCAAAAGTAGATCCCGGTTAAAAAAAAAAGGTTGAGCACCCCTGGTTTAGAGGATGAAAACTCGTTTATGCAACACATTTGACATTTTTACAGTTTTGATTATTAAAATTGGGTGTGTGTCATATTAAAAAAGACTTTTTGTATCACAGCCATGATTTAGCCATTATTTTTTATTGAACCATACTGAATCGATTTGAAATATAAGATAAGATAAGATAAGACTTTATTGATCTCACACAGGAGAAATTTACTTGCCACAGTAGCTCCAGGACAGTTTGAACAAGAAAGAAAAAGTGCATGCAGGCAAGAATGGAATAAAGTAAGTCATAATAAAGATAAGTAATAATAATAAGACGAATACAAACAGTAACTAGGAGAGTATGGGGGGGGGGGGCTTCAATGTAGCGCACATCATCACGCTCCGCTCACTTACACCAAATCAACTTACACACATTTAAATCCGTGTCATGTTCCTTCCCTCCCTGTTTTAACGATGACCCCATCCTGTCCCCCGGGGGCCACAACAGTCGAAGAAAAGCAGGAAGCGCACCAAACCTGCGGGTCCCGATCACGCGGCGGACCACAGATATCTCCAAACGCCACGCTAACGCCAAGCCAACGCCTGCCCGATTCGACCCGGAGGCGATTCAGGCTACGCTATGCTCATTTCTGCGACGCCTCTTCGGGTGAGTCAAGATCGGCACGACAACTTTAGCGTGGAAAACTTGTTCGCTCGTTCCCTGTTTGATTTTTTTTTTCCGTTCAGAGAGTTTGAGAGTTTCTCGCCCTTGTTCCGTGATTAAAGTTTAAAGAATGTACACGAGCGGAGATGTTACAGAGGACTTAGCGATTTAGCGACGGCTCGGCGGACTCGGACGAGGACGGGCATCTGGACGAGTTCGAGGAGCGTGCATTATTCAGAGTCGGGGAGAAGGAGAGGAGACGAGGAGAGGAGACGAGGAGAGGAGACGAGGAGAGGAGACAAGGAGAGGAGACAAGGAGAGGAGAGGAGGAGAGAAGACACAGACAGGAGACGAGGAGAGGAGGCAAGGAGAGGAGATGAGGAGAGGAGACCAGGAGAGGAGACGAGGAGAGGAGATGAAGAGAGGAGATAAGGAGAGGAGACAAGGAGAGGAGACGAGGAGAGGAGGAGAGAATACACAGACAGGAGACAAGGAGAGGAGGCAAGGAGAGGAGATGAGGAGATAAGGAGAGGAGGCAAGGAGAGGAGACCAGGAGAGGAGACCAGGAGAGGAGACCAGGAGAGGAGACAAGGAGAGGAGACAAGGAGAGGAGGCAAGGAGAGGAGAAAAGGAGTGGAGACAAGGAGAGGAGGCAAGGAGAGGAGGCAAGGAGAGGAGACCAGGAGAGGAGACCAGGAGAGGAGACCAGGAGAGGAGACCAGGAGAGGAGACAAGGAGAGGAGGCAAGGAGAGGAGATGAGGAGAGGAGACAAGGAGAGGAGAGGAGGAGAGAAGACACCGACAGGAGACGAGGAGAGGAGGCAAGGAGAGGAGACGAGGAGAGGAGGAGAGAAGACACAGACAGGAGATGAGGAGAGGAGGCAAGGAGAGGAGATGAGGAGAGGAGACCAGGAGAGGAGACCAGGAGAGGAGATGAAGAGAGGAGATAAGGAGAGGAGACAAGGAGAGGAGGCAAGGAGAGGAGATGAGGAGAGGAGACGAAGAGAGGAGACGAAGAGAGGAGATGAGGAGAGGAGGCAAGGTGAAGAGGCGAGGAGAGGAGATGAGGAGAGGAGACGAGGAGAAGAGACGAGGAGAGGAGACAAACAGAGAAGATGCAGAGAGGAAACAAGGAGAGCAGAGGAGACGAGGAGAAGAGACGAGGAGAGGAGACGAGGAGAGGAGACGAGGAGTGGAGACGAGGAGAGGAGGCAAAGAGAGGAGACGAGGAGAGGAGACGAGGAGGGGAGACAAGAAGAGGAGACAAAGAGAGGAGACGAGGAGAGGAGACGAAGAGAGGAGACAAGGAAAGGAGACAAAGAGAGGAGATGAGGAGACGAGACGAGGAGAGGAGATAAAGAGAGAAGACAAGGAGAGGAGACAAAGAGAGAAGGCAAGGAGAGGAGACGAGGAGAGGAGATACTGTGAAACATTCCAGACAAAGCAATAACATCTCCATGGAGACAAGCAGTTGACGGACCTTCTACCAGAAAAGTTACACAGTGCGGCTTTATTGCCCCACAGAAGTAAAATCCGTCCTCCTCAAACCTCCACGTCAGCCCTGAACTCACTAACGTTCTGGTAACGTCGCACACACATGAGTACACAGCCCTCGTCACGTCGTCCTCTCGGCGAGTTTGACGCACGTCTCTGTCCATCAGACCCGTCGTCCTGACGCTCTCCCCCCTCTCCATTTGACAGGCGACATTTCAGACGCACCGCTTCAAAAAACGCTTCAAAAACCGCTCCACACGAAGAGCCACAACTGGGACAGGAACGAGCAGGTCCAGAGCTGTCGGCCGCCATTAGAGGAGACGAGGAAATGGGAAAATACCGTCAAATACAGTGACACCGATATAATTTTGAAAAATACCATGATATCAATTTTTGGTCACACTGCCCAGCTCTATACATATATACTATACATCAGGGGTGCCCAACCAGTCGATCGCAGGCAGAGTGTCAGTCGATGGCGTATGGATACGTTCACAGTGCAGGGCTTAATGCTCAATTCCGATTTTTTTGTGAAATCTGATTTTTTTGCGAGGTCGTTCACATTTCCAATTAAATACGACTTGTATGTGATCTCCAGTGTGAACTTTAAACACCCCAAAAGTGTCCCGCATGCGCCTTGGAGGACACGACGAGGTCACGTGCAGCGAGCGTGCTCAGTGTTTACGGAAGTCGCCTAAAGTTGCTGTCGTACCGGAGCCAGAACATGTACAGCTTATTTGTTTTAAGGAGGAGACGGAGAAGGAGAAGGACGAGGTTTTTGGCCATGGCGTTTTGTGGGGCAGTGGCAGCAACGTCCGTAGAAATGAACGTGTTGGTGCGGAGTCGCAGACAAGAGTGGTGGGATTGCTACGTGCTTCGCCGCTTCACTGACACGGGGTTCTTATACTATTTTCGCATGACGGTAAGAATGTTTGAGTACATTTGTGAGCGCCTACTTGTACCGCTCTCGCTGGAGGAAACACGCCCAGGTCGGATGACCGCGACCTGGCCGTTCAGACTGAAGTCGCAGGCCAAAAGATCGGATATGTATCGGTTTTAGGACCACATATCTTGGGCGACGTTCACACTGCAGCCTGAAGTGACCCAAATCCAATTTTTTCACCCCTATGCGACTTTAAAATAATCTCACTCCAAAAGTCTTTCACATTGTTCTTGGGTGACTTTATTCCACTCCTGGTGCAAGAACTGAAGTAGCTCAGCTTTGTGTTTGTGTTGGAATTCAACAGACGCTGGAATGGAATGGCTGTGATACATGTAGAGATGCTGATTTCAGAAAAAAATGCAGTGGTCTGTTATTTTTTTCCCAGAGCGGTATATGTCAGTGCTCTGTCTGGAATGTTCCATAGACATTAACCAGCTCTACCTTACATTTATGGTCGGTCTGGTCCTCATGTCTTAGTCCCGGTCTGGTCCCGGTCTGGTCCCAGTCTGGTCCCAGTCTGGTCCTCATGTCTTAGTCCCAGTCTGGTCTCGGTCTGGTCCCAGTCTGGTCCTCATGTCTTAGTCCCGGTCTGGTCTCGGTCTGGTCCCAGTCTGGTCCTCATGTCTTAGTCCCGGTCTGGTCCCGGTCTGGTCCCGGTCTGGTCTCGGTCTGGTCCCAGTCTGGTCCTCATGTCTTAGTCCCGGTCTGGTCGTCATGTCTTAGTCCCGGTCTGGTCTCGGTCTGGTCCCAGTCTGGTCCTCATGTCTTAGTCCCGGTCTGGTCCCGGTCTGGTCCCGGTCTGGTCTCGGTCTGGTCCCAGTCTGGTCCTCATGTCTTAGTCCCGGTCTGGTCCCGGTCTGGTCCTCATGTCTTAGTCCCGGTCTGGACTTCCTACAGATCCAGTGCCTCATGTCTGGACTCCTCGTGCATCAGCGGGACTCCTGGAGCCCCCCCGGGCCCCCCTCTATAACATCTATAGAAATGTGTCAAACTGAACACATTCTGTACTGTACAGGAGACACGGAGGAGAAGATAATCAGGACGCACAACACAATGTTCAGACACTAGAAAAAAAAAAGAAAAAAAAAGAAAATCCACGAAACAGCGAGGCCGCGAAAAGTGAACCACGATAGAGCGAGGGACCACTGTATACGCATCACTAAGTAGCTGCAGTATTGTAGGCTACATTTCTTTCCAGAACTATGACCCCCTTTCTCTAACCCTTCCTTCTGATGCAGCATGTCCGTCGTGAGCCACCATTGCTCCGCTCACCCTCCGTCCTCATTCTCCAAAGGTAACGCGCCCCGTCCTTGAAGCGCAGCATATTTACGTTGCTTCATCTGCGAAACGGGACGAGTCTGTTCTGATACCGGGACAGAACTCGCCACGCGCGGATTTGTCACAATAAACTCCATAATGGCACCAATAAGTCTTCATTAGCACGGTCCGTGTTGTTTTAGCTCCAGCGAGGGGACTTGGGCGAGCGTTAATGGAGGATAAGTTGAAATTGAGTGCAGTGCCCAAACGTAAACAGTGTCGATCAATCACACGAGGAGGCGAAGAGCAGAGAGAGTGGACAAAGAGCAGAGGGAAGTTGGAGAACAGGCGAGGTAAGTTTAGATGAGTAATTCAACAGACGGCCACGAAGGTGAAAAGACTGGCGTTTGTGGTGTTTACGGTTTTAAAGCTGGAGGAAGCTGGAGGAAGCTGATGTCTGCGAGCGAAAGGACATGTTTATTTCCTTAAAAACCCCAAATGACGCTTTTTTCTGATCTGTTCCAATGTCGTTTCCTCATCACAAACAGACAAGGTTACTATAGTTAACGAAAACGAACGGAAAAATTTAAACTAAAATTGAAAAAAAAAAATATTTTCTTTAACTGAAATAAAGAAAAAACAAAAACAAAAACAAAAAAAACAAAAAATAAAAAAAATTATAACTAACTGAAACTGTATTGTGTGTTTACAAAACTAACAAAAACTAATATACTATACTAATAATATAGCTGCAAGCAGCAATGTGGGGCCAAGCACCGAAGGTGCATGTAGGCCTCAGCATGTAGGCCGCATGCAGGGTCTGACAGGGTCTAACAGAGTCTGACAGAGTCTAACAGAGTCTGACAGGGTCTAACAGAGTCTGACAGGGTCTAACAGAGTCTGACAGGGTCTGACAGAATCTGACAGGGTCTAACAGAGTCTGACAGGGTCTAACAGAGTCTGACAGGGTCTGACAGAATCTGACAGGGTCTAACAGAGTCTGACAGGGTCTATCAGAGTCTGACAGGGTTTAACAGGGTAGTTAGACCCTGTCAGACTCAGAAACAGGGTCTAACAAGGTTTAACAGGGTCTGACAGGATCTAACAAGGTCTGACAGAGTCTAACAGCGTCTGACAGGGTCTAACAGGGTCTGACAGGGTCTAACAGGGTCTGACAGGGTCTAACAGAATCTGACAGGGTCTAACAGAGTCTGACAGGGTCTGACAGGGTCAGGCTTTAACCCTGTCAGAACAGACACATCAAAGACATACCAAAGGTTACTAGGTGCGTTGCTAGGCAATTGACAAATTTCTGCAACTTTGACCTGCTGGTGCCACTAGACGGTTGGAGCTGGGGACCTATAAATTGCTGTGGGTAATGAGGAGACTGGCTGGAATGTGCATGCCAAATTTCACAACTTTTTACCAGACGGTTCTAGGGGTTGCCATAGACTCCCCATGGTGAAAGGAATAAAGAATAATAATAACAATCAGGAGACCAGAACATCAAAGGAAAGATCAAAGGGTTCCTAGGCAACGTCGCTAGGCAACTTATAGATAAACTAAACCAGGACTAAACCAGGACTAAACTAGGACTAAACTAGGACTAAAGCAGGACTAAACTAGGACTAAACCAGTACTAAACCAGGACTAAACTAGGACTAAACAAGGACTAAAGCAGGACTAAACCAGGACTAAACTAGGACTAAACCAGGACTAAATTAGGACTAAATTACAACTAAAACAGGACTAAACTAGAACTAAACCAGGACTAAAGCAGGACTAAACCAGGACTAAACTAGGACTAAAGCAGGACTAAACTAGGAATAAAGTAGGACTAAAGCAGGACTAAACTAGAACTAAACCAGGACTAAAGCAGGACTAAACCAGGACTAAACTAGGACTAAACCAGGACTAAACTAGGACTAAAGTAAGACTAAACCAGGACTAAACTAGGACTAAAGCAGGACTAAACTAGGACTAAACCAGGACTAAACTAGAACTAAACTAGGACTAAACTAGAACTAAACCAGGACTAAAGCAGGACTAAACTAGGACTAAAGTAGGACTAAACCAGGACTAAACTAGGACTAAAGTAGGACTAAACTAGGACTAAACCAGGACTAAACTAGGACTAAACTAGAACTAAACCAGGACTAAAGCAGGACTAGTCTAGGACTAAACTAGAACTAAACCAGGACTAAACTAGGACTAAACCAGGACTAAACCAGGACTAAACTAGGACTAAATTAGAACTAAAGCAGGACTAAACTAGAACTAAACCAGGACTAAAGCAGGACTAAACCAGGACTAAACTAGGACTAAAGTAGGACTAAACTAGGACTAAACCAGGACTAAACTAGGACTAAACTAGAACTAAACCAGGACTAAAGCAGGACTAAACTAGGACTAAACTAGAACTAAACCAGGACTAAACTAGGACTAAACTAGGACTAAATTAGAACTAAAGCAGGACTAAACTAGAACTAAACCAGGACTAAAGCAGGACTAAACCAGGACTAAACTAGGACTAAAGTAAGACTAAACTAGGACTAAAGCAGGACTAAACTAGGACTAAATTAGAACTAAAGCAGGACTAAACTAGAACTAAACCAGGAAAAAAGCAGGACTAAACCAGGACTAAACCAGGACTAAAGTAAGAATAAACTAGGACTAAACTAGAACTAAACTAGGACTAAACTAGGAGTAAACCAGGACTAAAGTAAGACTAAACCAGGACTAAAGCAGGACTAAACTAGGACTAAACCAGGACTAAACTAAAACTAAACCAGGTCTAAAGCAGTTCTAAACCAGGTCTAAACTAGGCTTAAACCAGGTCTAAATCAGGTCTAAACCAGGTGTAAACCAGGTTTAAACCAGGCCTAAACCAGGTCTAAGGCCTGGTTTAGACCTGGTTTAGACCTGATTTGTGCCGGGTCTAGACTTGGTTTAAAGCTCACAAGAGTCAATTTGTGTAATACAGGACCTTTAAAAAGCCAAGATCTAAGCCAGGATTGTAGCCAGGAGGACCCAAACAAACACAACTGTGGATCTACTTTTGAACGCACCTGTTTAAACCACACAAATGTTGCGGCTTCCTCTTTTGTTTTGAACCCTAATAACAATGTTGAACGCGCGGGTTAATCAGGCAGATAAACACAATGAAAAACAAAGTACCAAACCTCGTCTCCACTTCCCTCTTCGCTGCGTCCTGGAACAATTCATTAGCGCGCGAGTTTACGTTAGCGTTCGCGCCTTTAAAACTCGGCACCGGTGAAGTAATTAATTTAGTGCACCTCATCAAATCCCCACCGAGCGGCTAACGGCAGCGCCATCGCAATTATCAACCAATCAGAACTTAATCAGGTTTTAATTGGATGTTAATTCATTTGGTGCGGATGGGTGCAGCCTCGCATCGCCGTAAAACATGGCGAAACATTCATGGTTTAAAACGGTAGTAAATTGTGTTTGGGAAAGCAGCGGATTCGGGGGAATAGAGTGATTCGGTGATTTGTCACAGAGAATCTCGGTAAATATTTGTGATAAAAGTGCGATTAAAGGCAGTGAGATGAGGAAACTGTTCAAGGAGTTATTTCAAGGTAGATTTAAGGAAAACTTTATTGTGGAATTGTTTGTTTTGATTAGCGGTTAGCAACAACAACAATAAAGTGAAACCAGCAAGGTAAAAAAAATCACGTTAATTTCCACAAAGATGAACTATAATTATCGCAGACCCCAGAAATCTTCTTTAAAATCCACATTTCCATCACAGTAACTTTGTCGTTTCCTTTACTACTACCTTACCACTCAAGCAAACGTAAACTTATTTTATATTTGTATCCGACGGCAACAATGAGGTGAGGAGGTTGTGGGTTCGATTCCCCGTAGTTTTTCAAGTTTTATCCTTTTACTTCTTGTCAAAACCTTTCCTGAATGTTTTTAGAACAATCTGGAGTTGGTTCAGAACAACTGTAAGAGCACAGAGACTAGTGTACACCCATGGACCTGGTTTAGACCTGGTTTAGACCTGGTTTAGGCCTGGTTTAGACTTGGTTTGGATCTGGTTTAGTCCTGGGTTAATCCTGGTTTAGTCCTGGTTTAGACCTGGTTTAGATCTGGTTTAGTCCTGGTTTAGACCTGGTTTAGATCTGGTTTAGGCCTGCTTTAGACCTGGTTTAGACCTGGTTTAGGCCTGGTTTAGACCTGGTTTAGACCTGGTTTAGGCCTGGTTTAGTCCTGGTTTAATCCTGGTTTAAATCTGGTTTAGACCTGGTTTATTCCTGGTTTATTCCTGGTTTAGATCTGGTTTAGGCCTAGTTTAGACCTGGTTTAATCCTGGTTTAGACCTGGTTTAGATCTGGTTTAGATCTGGTTTAGTCCTGGTTTAGTCCTGGTTTAGTCCTGGTTTACACCTGGTTTAGGCCTGGTTTAGGCCTGGTTTAGACCTGGTTTAGACCTGGTTTAGATCTGGTTTAGACCTGGTTTAGTCCTGGTTTAATCCTGGTTTAGATCTGGTTTAGTCCTGGTTTAGACCTGGTTTAGACCTGGTTTAGATCTGGTTTAGACCTGGTTTAGACCTGGTTTAGGCCTGGTTTAGGCCTAGTTTAGACTTGGTTTAATCCTGGTTTAGTCCTGGTTTAATCCTGGTTTAGACCTGGTTTAGGCTTGGTTTAATCCTGGTTTAAACCTGGTTTAGACCTGGTTTAAACCTGGTTTAGTCCTGGTTTAGTCCTGTTTTAGTCCTGGTTTAGACTTGGTTTAAACCTGGTTTAGACCTGGTTTAAACCTGGTTTAGTCCTGGCTTAGTCCTGGTTTAAACCTGGTTTAGACCTGGTTTAGTCCTGGTTTAGACCTGGTTTAGACCTGGTTTAGTCCTGGTTTAGTCCTGGTTTAGTCGTGGTTTAGGCTTGGTTTAGTCCTGGTTTAAACCTGGTTTAGACCTGGTTTAAACCTGGTTTAGTGTGTGTGTTGTGTTTTAGTTTTTCCTTGAGTGATGCAGAAAAGAGGGAGCCACTGTCTGTGTTCATGTATGTTCTCAACCTTCAAGAATATGTTGAAGGTTGAGAAGTCCTATGACTGTGGGTCCTTCTGACAGACGTCACCATTTGGCCAAACTTGGTCCTGTGTCTCTGTATGTTCCAGTCTCCTCTGGTCAATGCTTTTGTTAACTCAGTCAGTAGTTGTTGTTTTTTTACTTATAAAATCCATTAATGGTGGAGGAGCGAGTCCATTTAAAACTTTAAAGATAATTAAAACATTTTTTTTTTTCAGGATATTATCCCTACTACTTGACAGTTAGTTTCCAGGATTGACCAAGAGCCCATATTTCCCGGCGTGTTCTAGTGCAGACCTGCTCAGAGCTGCTCCGACTGACGCTGCTCCAGGTCATCCTCCTCCTCTCCACGTTTACTCACATCCTACCAGCTCCACACACCTCCACACACACCTCCACACAAACCTCCACACACACCTCCACACACCTCCACACACACCTTCTCCACACACACACGAGCAAACACGGGCTTTCCCGGGAGTCCCTGCGCTAAAAACACGACCGCAGGGAAGCTTTTTCACAACACTCCAACATCGAGCTGCTCCCGGTGCTTTAGACAAATCCGTTTCTTTATTTAGAGTGTGCAGTGGCGGTGAGGAGACCGGTGGGATTTCTGCGGAGGAGAGAACAGATTTAAGGGTTTAAGAAATCTGCTCAGACAATACCTGTGGATTCTCCGTGTGTTTGATTACAGGTGTTTACAGTGGAGCAGGTCGGCGGTTTGATTTCGTGTTCTTGGGCAGGACACTTAACGTAGTTCAGTTGGTAGAGCGTTTGTCCACTGATCCAAAGGTTGGCGGTTCAAATCCCGCTCTTGACATAAGAAACATCAGTGGTTGAGCGGTCAGATCCACTGACCCACAAGTTGGTGGTACGATTCCAGCTCCCACAGTTGCTGCCGTTGAGTCCTTGGGCAAGACACTTATCCCACATGCATTGCGTGGTAGGATTGGATTGGATTTCTCCAAACCTGCACTAAACCTGGACTAAATCAGGACTAATATGAGACTAAACCTGGACTAAATCAGAACTAATATGAGACTAAACTTGGACTAAACCTGGACTCAACCTGGACTAAACCTGGACTAAATCAGGACTAATATGAGACTAAACCTGGACTAAACCTAGACTAAACCTGGACTCAACCTGGACTAAATCAGGACTAATATGAGACTAAACCTGGACTAAACCTGGACTAAACCTGGACTAAATCAGGACTAATATGAGACTAAACCTGGACTAAATCAGAACTAATATGAGACTAAACTTGGACTCAACCTGGACTAAATCAGGACTAATATGAGACTAAACCTGGACTAAATCAGGACTAATATGAGACTAAACCTGGACTAAATCAGAACTAATATGAGACTAAACTTGGACTCAACCTGGACTAAATCAGGACTAATATGAGACTAAACCTGGACTAAACCTGGACTAAATCAGGACTAATATGAGACTAAACCTGGACTAAATCAGAACTAATATGAGACTAAACTTGGACTAAACCTGGACTAAATCAGGACTAATATGAGACTAAACCTGGACTAAATCAGAACTAATATGAGACTAAACTTGGACTAAACCTGGACTCAACCTGGACTAAACCTGGACTAAATCAGGACTAATATGAGACTAAACCTGGACTAAACCTAGACTAAACCTGGACTCAACCTGGACTAAATCAGGACTAATATGAGACTAAACCTGGACTCAACCTGGACTAAACCTGGACTAAATCAGGGCTAATATGAGACTAAACCTGGACTAAATCAGAACTAATATGAGACTAAACTTGGACTCAACCTGGACTAAATCAGGACTAATATGAGACTAAACCTGGACTAAATCAGAACTAATATGAGACTAAACTTGGACTAAACCTGGACTAAATCAGGGCTAATATGAGACTAAACCTGGACTAAATCAGAACTAATATGAGACTAAACTTGGACTCAACCTGGACTAAATCAGGACTAATATGAGACTAAACCTGGACTAAATCAGAACTAATATGAGACTAAACTTGGACTCAACCTAGACTAAACCTGGACTAAATCAGGGCTAATATGAGACTAAACCTGGACTAAATCAGAACTAATATGAGACTAAACTTGGACTCAACCTGGACTAAATCAGGACTAATATGAGACTAAACCTGGACTAAATCAGAACTAATATGAGACTAAACTTGGACTAAACCTGGACTCAACCTGGACTAAACCTGGACTAAATCAGGACTAATATGAGACTAAACATGGACTAAACCTGGACTAAATCAGGACTAATATGAGACTAAACCTGGACTAAATCAGGACTAATATGAGACTAAACCTGGACGAAACATGGTCTAAAACTGGAGTAAACCTGGACTAAACATGGACTAAAACTGGACTAAACCTGGACTAAACCTAGACTGAACCTGGACTAAACCTGGACTAAACCTAGACTGAACCTGGACTAAACATGGACTAAACCTGGACTGAACCTAGACTGAACCTGGACTAAACCTGGACTAATATGAGACTGAACCTGGACTAAACCTAGACTGAACCTGGACTAAACCTGGACTAATATGAGACTGAACCTGGACTAAACCTGGACTAAACCTGGACTAAACCTAGACTGAACCTGGACTAAACCTGGACTAAACTTGGACTAAACCTGGACTAAACCTAGACTGAACCTGGACTAAACCTGGACTAATATGAGACTGAACCTGGACTAAACCTGGACTAGTTTGATGGAGCAGCATTGGTGTACGTGTTGTGCATTCTTTCTTCGCAGCCATGATTTCGTCTGAGTTTTCCGGCAACAATCGCTACTTATGACGGCGTCGGCGCCTCCTGCCACTTCCGGGTGAAATCCCTGGCGAAAATTCCTGCGCATGCAGAGTACGCCGATCCGATCCGATATCGTGCACAAGGCAACACTGAGCGGATTACTATCGGCCTAAGCCAGCGGTTCGGATTCGGGAAACCAATCCCTGTACGATCCTTAGCCTGTGCACATGAATTCAGTACGATCGATACGAAGTTTATTTGGTCCAACACTGATCCGAGTGGTTTTATTACACTGAAATGGGGCCCTCAGACACATTTTATTAGCCCCGGGTCTATGTGATTTTTTTAAAGTTGTATTTATTTTTATTTTATTTTATTTATTTATGGCAAGCAATTTACATTTTTTTAAAAGTGCAATAACAGAAATAACAAAAACAAAACATTTCGGCAAAAAGGAGTGGGAAGAAAAAAACGTATTTAATAAATTCAAATAACTTTTTTTCTGTCACCTTGAGATAATGCTGTAAAATAATTCGCTTTTATTGCTGGAGTTTTGCCTAATTTAAAGTTATAAATTATAAATTCGAATGAGTCAGTGCTCTCAAACAAAGGCAGTTTGATGTTTTATCATCATGAAGCCAAATACAGCAAAGTCTGGGACCTTTTGCTCTTTATGTGTCAAGATATTTTAAAAAATAACAATATTTTAATGCAACTTTTATAATCAAACTGTCCCAGGTTCAATTTCTTTTGTTTTGTCCACTTCTTCCTGCTTTTGTCAGTATGGGTTCAAAGACCACTGTACTTCTAAGCACTCAATCTTCATTGTCTAACTTTATCACTACTAAAAAAAAAATCTACTTAATTTTAATATAATTTCTCCTTAAACTTCGATTGAATACGAGTTTACAATCTCATATTTAAGAGTTATAATTTTTTTTTATGAATTATAATGACTATTGTAATTGTAATCATTCCGTTTCACGCGTAGTACTTTTAATTCCGAGCTTCTGTGACGCCCCTCGTGTCTTTACTCTTGAGTCGCAAAAAACTTCGCACCAACTCCGCGATTGTGACACATCTGCGCGTTTATTGAGGATATGGGTGACTCAAATCCTTACGTAAACCTGTGATTTCCGCTCCTCGGATCTTTTAACGAACAAAGTTTCTCAATTTTGCAGAAGTTTGATTGTATAACGGGATATGCACGTCGCACATTCCCACGCTCCAAAAACGCCAAAAATAAAGTTATAAAGTTGTTTCTACGGTTCTTTCCTGAGGTTGACCGCGGATTTGGTTGCGGATTTGTGGGTAAAAATGCGGCAGGAGCGGAGAACCGGATGCACCGCGGACAGGGGGAGCTGGTGGTGGGTCGTGGCCGCTCTAGGTGCGCTCTTCCTCGGACTGCTGGCCCCGCGCTGCGCCGCTGAGGAGGCGTCCTGCCACGGAGCCTACGACCTCTACTTCGTCCTGGACAGGTGAGTCATGGAACAAATGAGCTGGACACACAGAGGGTCACTGATTTAAGTCCTGATTTAAGTCCTGATTTAAGTCCTGATTTAGTCCTCGTTTAGTGTTGGTTCAGTCCTAATTTAGTCCTGGTTTAGTCCTGGTTTAGTCCTGATTTAGTCCTGATTTAGTCCTGGTTTAGTCCTGATTTAGTCCTCGTTTAGTGTTGGTTCAGTCCTAATTTAGTCCTGTTTTAGTCCTGGTTTAGTCCTGTTTTAGTGCTGCTTTAGTCCTGGTTTAATCCTGGTTTAGTCCTGTTTTAGTCCTGGTTTAGTCCTGTTTTAGTGCTGCTTTAATCCTGTTTTAGTCCTGGTTTAGCCCTGTTTTAGTCCTTGTTTAGTGCTGGTTTAATCCTAATTTAGTCCTGGTTTAGTCCTGGTTTAGTCCTGATTTAGTGCTGATTTAGTCCTGGTTTAGTGCTGGTTTAGTCCTGGTTTAGTCCTAATTGAGTCCTCGTTTAGTGCTGGTTCAGTCCTAATTTAGTCCTGGTTTAATCCTGTTTTAGTTCTGGTTTAGTGCTGATTTAGTCCTGATTTAGTCCTGGTTTAGTCCTAATTTAGTCCTGGTTTAGCCCTGGTTTAGCCCTGTTTTAGTGCTGCTTTAGTCCTGGTTTAATCCTGTTTTAGTTCTGGTTTAGTTCTGGTTTAGTGCTGATTTAGTCCTCGTTTAGTGTTGGTTCAGTCCTAATTTAGTCCTGGTTTAGTCCTGGTTTAGTCCTGGTTTAAGCCTGTTTTAGTCCTAATTTGGTCCTGGTTTAGTCCTGATTTAGTCCTGCTTTAGTCCTGCTTTAGTCCTGGTTTAGTCCTGGTTTAAGCCTGGTTTAGTCCTGATTTAGTCCTCGTATAGTCCTGGTTTAGCCACTAGTGTTTTTCTTTGTCATTATTTAGTTACTATAGTTATTTTTGGCTTTGTTAATTAGCGGCCTTTGGGTGATAGTGGCCAAGTATTAGATCTGATCTAGTCCTAGTTTAGTCTTGGTTTAGTCCTGGTTTAGTCCTGGTTTAGTGCTGGTTTAGTCCTGGTTTGGTGCTGGTTTATTTCTCGTTTAGTCACAAACCTTCCTCTATGTGTCACTGTTTGTTATAACACTGAAGTTATTTGCCTCTGTTGGGCTGCATGAGTTTCTTTTGTCGACATAAAGAGCGTTTCATTTCGGTATCAGAATCAGAATCGGTATTGGGAGTCGAGTCCTCTGATGTGAAATAATGTGATTACAGTGTGATAATGAGGAAGTACGGCACGTGCGCCCTGCGGGGACATGTCTTTATCTCTCCTGAGTAATGTTGTTATGACACACTTCTTGCTTCATGTGGTGCACGTTCTTCTTGCGTTCTGTGACTCGTGAATCACCTGAACCTGAAGCCGTAAATACTGTACGGACTTTCAGACTGACATCAGAGCATTCTATAGGCTAAACTTTATGAATACACATGGGGGCAGCTAAAATGAATATTGTGAAAATGCTAAATTAAGTTGTAACATGGTGAGTTCACAAGTGGAGGAGTTCCAGTATGTCGGGGTCTTGTTCTCGAGTGAGGGGAGGATGGAGCGTGAGATCGACAGGTGGATTGGTGCGGCGTCGGCAGTGCAATAATGGGGACATTTTAGCTTTTTTATATAATGCTGTAGAGGGGAGAATAAATAACTGTTATGGCTAGTTATTGTTTATTTTGGAGGTCCTGATACTTATTTCGATACTTTGATATTAGATTTAAGTGTTTGCCAATACCCGATATCAACTCATATCAGCACAGAGACCGAAAATAAGGATTTTTTATTTATTTATTTATTTTTACCTCTGAAACCATTTTATTTTACCATTTTACCTCTGGAGACCATTTTAAGATATGTCCAGGGACAACAGATGAAAAATAGCCTTTTGGCTAATTCTGGTACATTTACAGATTTGACAAAAGAGGAAATTCAATTTGTCAACTGGACAAAGTTTGTTTGGTCGAAAACGTTTCGCCGCTCATCTGAGAGGCTTCATCAGCTCTAATAAGAATGCTCGTAAGACACTTGCTTATATCTTGCTGCCGGGAGGAGCTAACTAGCTAACTACTTTCCGAAACTATCTCATTGGTTTCAGTCTTTTGTTTCTCTGGCGTCTAGATTAGCATACCTATTCATCCCTACAACAACTGTTTTTCACACCTCTGGCCCTGACCTGGCTAGCCCTATTGTTCCCCTGTTTGCTTGATCTAGGCTTAAGAATGGAATTATAGATGGGAGACATATTATGTCTGACTCCACCATTTCTGTTTAAAGAAGGATTCTCTTTTTTGACAAAAATAGCCTCTTTAACCCCCCTCTCAAACCAATTCTTTTCTTTTACAGATATGTTCATTAATGTACACTGTCCCTGTCAAATAAACCAATAAATAAAATAAATAACCACAAAACAACTTTATAAAAGAAAAGTTCAAACATTATGAGACTTTCTTCCATGGATTACGACCCACCAGGATTAGGGATGCACCGATGGGAAAATTTTAGCCGATACCGATATCGGCTAAATCGATATCGACATTTTATACAGACTTTTTTTTTTTTTTTACTTTTTTTTTATAATGTAGGACCAGACCAGGACGAAACCTGGACTAAACCAGGACTAGACCAGGTCTAAACCAGGATTAAACCACGGTGTGCGGCTCTTTGCCTGGTTTCGTGCGGCTCTTGCGTTCGTTCATGTCGAGGTTTGATGTGTACGGACCCCACACACTTCACTATTAATACATTTTGTTGAAAATCTATGAAAGTTTGAGTGTTTAGCGAGAGCAATGTGAGAAGGTTCCGGGTTTGATCCCCGGGTCACCTGGGCCTTTCTGTGTGGAGTTTGCATGTTCTCCCCGTGTCTGGGTGGGTTTCCTCCGGGCACTCCGGTTTCCCCCACCAACCCAAAACGTGCTTCAGGTAAATCCTTTTTTGTTTTTTGCAATATCGGCCGATACCGATGTTAATGCTGATATATCGTGCATCCCTAACCAGGATATCGACTGCACCGATATCTGCCAGCCGATATCTGGTCTCAGTATCTTTTATCCTGTTTGTCGCAGCTCAGGCTTTTTAATCAAACTGTCGAGTTATAAACATCTTTCCTGGGATTATCCTGCTTTGTGTCATAATG
Organism: Paratrypauchen microcephalus; assembly: GCA_036785185.1. Classification (NCBI taxonomy): domain Eukaryota; kingdom Metazoa; phylum Chordata; class Actinopteri; order Gobiiformes; family Gobiidae; genus Paratrypauchen; species Paratrypauchen microcephalus. Next base: position 198,910 of record JAVJIX010000187.1, on the reverse strand, counting down.
TAGTTTCAATATTTCAGTTGATCGCAGTATATCTGTAAATAATCTGTGAAGTATTTAAAATGTGACGTGAATTATGACAGAAGTACAAGTACGTGGAAGTACAAGTACATGCAAGTATATGTTGTATATATCTGAATAACTCTGCAGTTGTTGGAGCGTAGTGTTTTCGTTTTGTTCTGGAGACGTGCCCGACTATGAGCTCAGACACACTGACGCACTACAGCTGACCCGCCCGAGGAATCACACAAGTCCAAACAGAGTCCAAACAGAACCACACAGGTCCTTACAGAACCACACAGACCCGTACGGAACTGAAGCTCTGTAAACGTTTTATGTGTTTGTGTTTTTTCACTGACTGTTGAAAAATGGTGATAAAGTTTTTGGATTTATGCAGCTCCACAGTCTCCTCAGACCACGACCAAAACCTCCACAATGACCACGTCCACACCAGGCAATGTGGAAGTGTCTGGCCAAAGGACACAGCACAACACATACTTGGAGCGCTCTCCTTCAAGTCCTCCAGAGCTTCAGAAATGTGACGATGTAGTCAGATCTTCAACTCATCCAGTAGTTATGGACTCCATGACCCCAAAATGATAGAAAACTTTGTGTTGTATTCTGTTGTAAATAGGCGTACTTTAGGAAAATATCCTTGAAGGAACCATATGTAAATTTAGATTTTAAATTCCATCAACATGACCTCACTCACTGCGTGCACATGGACGAGTGTAATCCAACTGCAAACAGATTGGGATCGTATCGAATTCATGTGCACAGGCTAAGGATAGTATAGGGATTGGTTTCGCGAATCCGATTGGAACCCCTGGCTTAGGCCGATAGTAATCCGCTCGGTGCCGCCTTGTGCACGATATTACTGTTACTGGAGGACACGAAACGATTACTATTGGAATTTTGATGGCAGGACATCTGGACTGGCCTGGAGAATGTTTTTCTGACCCATCACTAATTGGAGCCGAGCCCGAGCCGCCGGAGGTCCTTTTTCGCGATTTTACACGATAGTGGGGCTGTGGCGGACTAGGGAGGACGAGATCTGAAGGGAAACACAGATTGAACTGAAACACCTAATTTGTGGAAATCTGTCTGGCACTGGATAACATCTCGGATAATGGATGTGGAACTGTGTGGAACAGCGGATCAGTCTGCGTTCATTCATCATACGTGCCAGCGGGAGGATTGTGAGTCGCACAGTCCTGCTTGGTGGCATGAAGTTGGGGGCCTGGCAGAAACCAGGGTTCTGGCAAATTGTCTGTTCGCCTGGATTCTAAAAATGTATTGATTATGCTAAATTTTCTCCTGAAAATCTGATTCAACTGGACTTTGTTTTGACTCTGCTTCTGCACAAACACGTCCAAGGTCACAGCTGGGGCCTTATCTACACAGCACTCTACAAAACAAAAACAAGACATTCCATTCGGCTCACACTGACATTTTTATGTAAAACACTCTGCCCTGTCTATTTAGTAAGTCTGCCTCTGCGTCAGTTTCCGATCAATTATTGATTTCCAATCTGACCCCCCACCCCCCCCACCCTTCCTTCTGTTGCCAAAGAAAAAGATCACCGTATGTTTACCTCTCCAATTGTTTTTTCTGTCATTACATGTTGTAAAATTGTCTGCATCTTTTTTTTTTCCTACTCTGTTGTAACCAAGTTGGCGCCGCGAATGGCCGCCCTGGTGCTCGGAGTGTCTGTCCGCTCCAGGTATCGAAGCAAGTTCCTAATGTTGTGAACCTGTTCACTCATATGGCAATAAAAACCTTCCTGATTCCTGATATTGGATCGGATCGGCGTACTGCGCATACGCAGGAATTTTCGCCAGGGATTTCACCCGGAAGTGGCAGGAGGCACAGATGCCATCATAAGTAGCGATTGTTGCCGGAAAAGTCAGATGAAATCCTGGCTGCGAAGAAATAATGCACAACACGTACACCAATGCTGCTCCGGCAAACTAGTCCAGGTTTAGTCCAGGTTTAGTCCAGGTTTAGTCCAGGTTTAGTCCAGGTTTAGTCCAGGTTTAGTCCAGGTTTAGTCCAGGTTCAGTCCAGGTTCAGTCTAGGTTCAGTCTAGGTTTAGTCCAGGTTTAGTCCAAGTTAAGTCCAGATTTAGTCTCATATTAGTCCGTCAAACTCCTCGAGCTCCATCTTTGTAAACCACCACATAGTTTGTTGTGTTTTTATTGAAGTAGTTGGACCACAGCGCCACATAGCGTAGCGGAGCCGGCCAGGTCGCTGACCATTATCCGATTACACGAGTTTCATGAGCACTTGGATTTTAGGACAGACCACCCGCCGAGTAACGGGATCGGATTTGGAGAAACTACAAAAACACTGGAAATGATGACCCTGTTGTTTGTTATAATTTGATGTTTTGGTTCAGTTTCAAAGCTCAAATCCAGTGTGTTTAAACCTAAAATGCTTCTGTCTTGATGTGAACGGTCCCTCCCTAAACCCCAGAACATGCCCCAGCCCAGAGTCAGTGCTAGTGCAGCCTCTGCAGCTCCGGGAGGGAATCTGGAGGTACTGAGCTTCACACGAGCCTGTCCAGAACCTGAGAATGAAACAAATGTGTATCCATCCTCCATCTGCAAGTTGCAGACCGTTTATTTAAAGTTCCTCTCATTCGCTTTTTCTTGGTCAAATCTTTTAAAAATCTCGTTCACATGTCGAAATCTACACGACACATTGATTAATAAAAAGAAAAATGGTCAGATTAATCTACTGCCAAAACAACAGTTGGCCCTAAAGTTCTGTAAAGTTCTGTAAAGTTCTGTAAAGTTCTGTACTGTGTTGAAGTGAGGGGTGTGGATGGTGAAGGATCAGTTTAATCTTCATCAGGAAAAGCGTGTGTAAGCAGAGATGAAAAAAAACATCTGTCATTAATAGGGCTGGGCGGTATACCGGTTCATACTGAATACCGTTTTTTTTTTTAATGATATAAATTTTTCATTTACCGCAATATTGGTGAGTGTGTGTACAAAACTTCGGGAACACAGAACGGCGGAACGTTGCGCCGGAATGTCGCGCCGGGGAACTGTTTTGCAGTGGCACGAGAGCGGTGGAAATGTAAGCTGTGTCCCAATTCGAGGGCTGCAGTCTCCGCTGCTTTTTCGGCGGCTCAGAAGGCTGCGAAAGCTCCAGCCCTCGAACTAGCCTCCGTGGACCGCAAGGGACATGAGACAGGTCCACAGAGCCGCTCGCAGCGCCCAGAAATGCTGCTAACGCTAATGCTAACAACATGCGCCACGCAAATTACGCACACAGATCAATAACCCTCGAATTGGGACACGGCTACAGTGTGTGTTGAGCGGTGAACAACATGGACGTTGTTGTTAGAAACAGAGGAACTTATACTGAAAAGAGGAGCCGTGTCAGGTGTGTGGAAGAACTTCGGCTTTAAAAAATCTGACACTGATCAAACAAACATTCTGTAAATGTCGTCGGGCTAAAGTTGTAGCGACTCAGACGTCACTCAAAGACGCGTTTGCTAAGGGGACCGCCTACGACAAGAAAAGCAAACGGTGGAACAATATTACCAACGCTGTTACTGTCCACTTCACCAAAGACATGGAACCAAAAATACAGTGATATCAATTTTTCATAAACTTTTCATACATTTTTCATAAATTTTCAGTCAATTGTTGGTCAATTTTCGGTAAATTTTCTGTCAATTTTAGGTAAATTTTCGGTCAATTTCCGGCCAATTTTCTATCAAATTTTGGTCAATTTTCTGTCAATTTTGGTCAATTTTCGGTCAATTTGCATCCTCTTCCACGTCTGCAGGGAACGTTCAAATCGGCGCCGCAACACAAAACGTCGCTCAAAGACGTGTTTGCTAAGGGGACCGCCTACGACAAGAAAAGCAAACGGTGGAACGATATTACCGACGCTGTTACTGTCCACTTCACCAAAGACATGGAACCACTTAGTCCTGTTGAGAAAGGAGCTTCAAGGAGATGATTAAAGCTCTGGACCCAGAGATGTTTCACCAAGTCACATTTACTGCAGGAATTATTCTCTAAATTATTAGGAAATGGGGTTAACACATAGTCATGCATGAAAAAAAAAAATACTGTCAAATACCGTGATACGGATATAATTTTGAAAAATACCGTGATATCAATTTTTGGTCATACCGCCCAGCTCTAGTCATTAAACCTATTGATAAACAAATGACTCTGAGATTCCAGTGGATCCTGTGAGTTTGAGGCACAGTGACCTGGAGCTGGACTCTCCTCCTGAGTTTACTGTAAAAGTGTGTGTGTGTGTGTGTGTGTGTGTGTGTAATGTATACTTCCTGGTTGCACAGATAAACTCCAGATAAACTCGGGATTGCTCATGTCAGCACTTTGGCTCGTGGGATGTGTCCACTCTGCATTTTACACAAATGATCTGATTCCGGGAGTATTTGCTGCACTTCTTCTAAGTTTAATTGTACAAAGAGTTTTCCATTTCTGTTAAAGAGGCGACACTACGCAAAACCGACTCTTGCAGCTTTAAGTCGTGTTCTAATGTTCCTCCTCAAAAACAGACCTGGAGTTGTGTTTTATTTCATTCACATGTTTGACTAACACTCCATTAGGGCCCGACCAATATATCTGCTGGCCGATATGGGCCCATATCAGCTATCGGCCTAAAACTTGCCGATATGCGCCGATAGTCCACGTGGACGTGTTATAGCTCATTATAAAGCTTAGACTCCACATTGCGTCAGTTTAATTCAATTTAAAGACAGATAAATGTCCTAAAATCAGGATACTGTAATACTGCGTTTCCATCGGCGGCCGTGTGTGATTTATACGATGAAGAAGTGAAGCTCGTTAAAATCCCGTCGTGTTTGTAAATATTGAAACTGAAGCGGGTCGTGGGTTATGGAAAGTTTATTCTGCAGTAAAAATGTAAAACAATCTGATAATTAAGCAGCGGCGCTAATTAAACCCAGATGTTCCGAGATGGAGGGCGTACGTCTGTGTGTCGCCGTGTCCTTGACTTTGGGCCCGCGGCGGAGGAAGAAGAGCAGGAGGAGACAGGAAGAAGAGGGGGAGAGAGAGGAAGAAGAGGAGGAGGAGACAGGAAGAAGAGGAGGAGAGGGGAGGAGGAGACAGGAAGAAGAGGAGGAGAGAGGAGGAGGAGGGGAGAGAGAGAGGAAGAAGAGGAGACAGGAAGAAGAGGAGGAGAGAGGAGGAGGAGACAGGAAGAAGAGGAGGCGAGAGAGGAAGAAGAGGAGACAGGAAGAAGAAGAGGAGGAGAGAGGAGGAGGAGACAGGAAGAAGAGGAGGCGAGAGAGGAAGAAGAGGAGACAGGAAGAAGAGGAGGAGAGAGGAGGAGAGAGGAGGAGGAGACAGGAAGAAGAGGAGGAGAGAGGAGGAGGAGACAGGAAGAAGAGGAGGCGAGAGGAAGAAGAGGAGACAGGAAGAAGAGGAGGAGAGAGGAGGAGGAGACAGGAAGAAGAGGAGGCGAGAGAGGAAGAAGAGGAGACAGGAAGAAGAGGAGGAGACAGGAAGAAGAGGAGGAGAGAGGAGGAGGAGACAGGAAGAAGAGGAGGAGAGAGGAGGAGGAGACAGGAAGAAGAGGAGGAGACAGGAAGAAGAGGAGGCGAGAGAGGAAGAAGAGGAGGAGAGAGGAGGCGAGACAGGAAGAAGAGCAGGAGGAGACAACAAGAAGTGGAGGAGTCAGGAAGAAGAGGAGGAGAGAGGAGGAGGAGACAGGAAGGAGAGGAGGCGAGAGAGGAAGAAGAGGAGACAGGAAGAAGAGGAGGAGAGAGGAGGAGGAGAGAGGAGGAGGAGACAGGAAGAAGAGGAGGAGAGAGGAGGAGGAGACAGGAAGAAGAGGAGGATGAGGCGGAAGAAGAGGAGGAGGAGACATGAAGAAGAGGAGGATGAGGCGGTAGAAGAGGAGGAGGAGACATGAAGAGGAGGATAGAGGTGGACAAGGCGGAAGAAGAGGATTGAGAGAGAGGAAGAAGGGGAAGAAGGAGGAGAGGGGAAGAGAAGGAGAGAGAAGAAAATGAGAGAGAAGGAAGGAGGGAGGAGGAGAGGAGAAGGGAGGAAGAGGAGGGGGAGAGAGGAGGAAGAGGAAGAGAAGGAGAGAGGAGGAGGAAGAGGAAGAGAAGGAGGAGGGAGGATACGGAAAAAGAGGACAGGAGGAAGAAGAGGAGGTGGGAGAGGATGAGTAGGAGGAGGAGGAAGAAAAGGAGAGGGGAGGAGGAGGGAAGAGGAGAGATAAAGAGAAGGAGAGGGAAGAGAGGAGGAGAAAGGAGGAAAAGGAAGGGAGAAGGAGAGAGGAAAAGGAGAAGAGGGATGAGGAGGAAGAGGAGAAAGATGGAGCTCAGTATAAGTCTGCTGTGTTCTACTGTCTGCACCTGGTTGTAAAGCTTTTCATTGTTTGTCAGTCAGGAAGTCGATTCACTCGTTCGCTGCCTGTTGCCTGTTCGCTCGTAAACTTCCCCTTACGGCGGACCGCATCCGCCGTTCACTTCCGCTAAAGGTTAACAGGCTAATAATAAGTAACAGGCGCGCAGTGATACGAATCGAGACGAGATATGCGAATGCAAACTACTAGGGATGCACCGATGTGAACATTTTGGCCGATACTGATACATTTTATACAGACTGAAAATCATGCAAAATGACTCCTGATTTTTATTTTTATTTTTCCAATTTCCAATTATTTTTTTTTTATAGTGTAACATTGTGTTCTGCGTCCTGATTGGCTAAGGGACCTTTGCCAGACTAGGACTAAACGCGGACTAAACCAGGTCTAGACCAGGTCTAAACAAGGTCTAAACCTGGACTAAACCAGGACTGGACCAGGTCTAGTAGGGGTGTGCAAAATAATCGTCATGACAATGCATCACGATACTAACTTTCACAATATACTGCATCGATTCTTGATGCCAAAAATCGATTATTATTAATTAGTAATTTATTAATTAATTATTAATAAATAAATAATTAGTAAAAAAAATCCTCTGCACTTTTTTTGTTATTGGTTTGGTTTATTTGTTTTTGTTATTCAATAAATTCAGTTCTGAATTGAGTTGCTCAGAGTTCTGTATCAATTGAAGACACTACCCAGATACACAGACACTGATATTTAAGTTATCCTCTTTTTTTTGGGTACATTTTCACTGAAGTATGTTGAATATATTGCAATGCATCGTAATAATTCAAGTATCGTGATGCATCGTGGCATAGGAATCGTGATTCGAATTGAATCGTGACTTCCTTGCCAATACCCACCCCTAGTCTAAACCTGGACCAAACCAGGACTAGACCTGGACTAAACCAGGATTAAACCACCATGTGTGGATTTTGTCCTGGTTTCGTGAGGCTCTGCGATTAGCAGCAGCAGCTTCACCCTCGGCCTTTGTGGAAATGTAGTCGGCGTGTGGATCCCTCTACCTGTTCTTTTCCTGCCTGATTTGCTCTTAGTCGTGTTTTGGAGTCACGGCTAAGGCTAGCAGCGACGCGGTCCCGAGGGGATGTCCAAGCACTTCAAACCTCGGCATGAACGAACGCAAAAGCCCGCGGTGGTTTAATCCTGGTTTAGACCTGGTCTAGAGGAGGCACAGTTTGGGAACGGGTGCTCGCAGCCCCGGGTGGGATGCGCGGTCTCGTGCCGGTCATGCTGCGCTATCACGGATTTGAGCACGATGAGCGCATGTGCCCATGCTTCACTATTAATACATTTTGTTGAAAATCTTCGAAAGTTTGAGTGTTTAAACGAGAGAGAAATGTGAGAAAACGTTAATTCGAGGGATTACTGTACTGACAAATATCGGTCGTTAATATCAGCCCAGTTTTACACATCAGGCCAATATCGATATGTTAAAATGTATGCAATATTGGCCGATACTGATGTTAAAGATCCCATGACATGGTACTTCTTGATAGTCTGGTTAACACCTGACCATATCACAAGTGAGATATGGGTCTGGAAACTCGCTTCGAAAAATCCCGTAGCGGAGGTGTGGTTAGCGATTGCCAACGGCCGTTTATTGGGCGTTATGAATGTCTATCATTGAGCGTATACGTAAGTCCATAGCCAATCATGTCAGTTGTCAGTTCAAACTACAAGCTTCCGTTTGTCATGTAGTACGCGTCACCGTCTTGCCACACCTCCCCCGCTCTCTGATTGGGGCCCTAAATCTGGGACTCTCGCTTGGACGAGTTTCCAGGCCGCCTTCCAGTTCGAAACGAACGGAAGCGGCCTGGGAATTCCCAGGCTAACTTCTTGATGCTTTTATATGGCTCCTTAATGGTTCCCTAATACTGTAAATGAATCCTTCTTCAAAATCAACAACAGAGATAAGATGAGAAAGAGTATTTTTTCTCTCTCTGAACACTCCATAATGGGTGTTGTTGCTTGAATGCAAATGAGGAGAAAAGAGATGGCCTATAGTAGAGGGTGGGGGCGTGGCCAAACTCTCCGCTCTCAGCTCTCAGCTGATCCATTTCCGCGTTTTTGCGTGGAGAAGAGAATTGAAGCGTTCCATTGAAAAATAAACACATTTCCACAGAAAATAAAATTAAACCACTGCTGTTCAAAGCTTTATCTGAGCCTCTGCAGATAAAGGACTTCCGAGCCTAGAAACACTCGGACGTGCCTCCAGGCAAATAAAAAAACACATTTCGCATTGCCTAGCGCATTCGCGGTCCAAACTCTCTGGGCGTGATTTACAGAGACGCTGAGTTCAGACAGACGGGGGTGGAACTGCATTTGCATTTCTTTTTTCGATCTGACGTCAACAAGTTTCCTTGTTCAAAATCACCCGTTTGAGCTCTGATTTTTTGAAGAAGTGACTTTATTGATCTCACACTGGAGAAATTCTTCTCTGCATTTTAACCCATCCTATATATATATATATACATATATTAGGAGCAGTGGGCAGCACACACATTAGGGCGCCCGGGGACCATCTCCATGATCTTCTTGCTTCAGGACCTAAGCTGGAGGTACCTATGGTGCATGTTTTGGGTTGATGGGGAGTGCCCGGAGGAAACCCACCCAGACATGCAAACTCCACACAGAAAGGCCCAGGCAACCCAGGGATTGAACCCAGACCATGCATGCAAACTCCACACAGAACACACAGAAAGGCCTGGGCAACCCGGGGATCGACCTTCTTGCTGTGAAGCAAGAGCGCTAACCACTCAGCTACCGTGCCGCCACGGTTTCTAACGCAGAAAAGGATCGCAAATGCTCAGTTTAGACATTTCGCAACTTTTAACTATGGGGGGGCCTAAACAGGGTAGGGGAGCTCACATTAACGTAAACCTCAGAAAGTGAAAATTTCATGCCATGGGACCTTTAATGCCGATATATCGTGCATCCCTATCTGAAACACATGGGGTTCTTGTTTTAGTTTGTCACTTCAGATTTCAGTCTTCTCTGTACGCTCCCTCTGAACAGAACTCTACCGTCTTCCCCTGAACATCATTTACAAAACTAACCACGATTGCGCAATTAGAAATTTTCCAAAAGCACGAGTTTGAGGCGGCGACTGGCTCCATTAAAAACATCAGGACTTCCCAATATTCTGCCTCTTTACACTTTTCTAATTTTCTGACACACAGAATTTTGGGGTTTTCATTATCTGTAAGCTAAAATCATCAAAATGTCAAGAAATAAAGGCTTGACTGCTTCATTCTGTGTGTCCTGAGTCTACAGCATATCATGTCCGAGTTTGAGTGACAAAAAAATATTGAACTTTTTCCACGAGAAAAAGTCGTAGAAATCTTGATGAACATTTCTGCGGCTAACACTAAGAGCAGGTTAGACACAGACTGAGGCTCTGCAGACTCAGAATAACAGGAAAGACATTTGTGTTTCCTCTTTGACACCTTCATTTAGTGACGCTGAACTCTGTAAAATGACTCAAGCTATGCAGAGAGCAGCCAGTACTGACACAGACTTTGTTTACGCCGCAGAATTATCCACGTGCTCCGAGGACGAGCGTCGTTTTACAGGCCTCGCTGCTGGTTTTATTCACGCAGCGGCAGAAAGTGACCAAGTACAAAAGTAAAAGTGCTTAAATCAGAACAACTCATCATCAAGACCACTTTACAGTTGCCTTAAGGGACCAGATTTTCAAAACTGGGACATACTCGGGCTGGGATGTTGTTTATGGATAAAACTGTGAACAGAGTAGGGATGCACCAATGTGAAAGTTTTAGCCGATACCGATATCCGATATTAATGGTGCTGTTATCGGCCGATGCCGATATTAGCCGATACCGATATTTATTTATTTTTAATTCTGAGATAACATTTTATACAGGCTAGGGGTGTAAAGATGAACCGATTTGGATCGGTTATCGGTCTGTGACCTCTGCGATCTGAGTGTACCAATCAGCGGAGCCCGGATCGGTCCAAATTCACTACGAAACGTCCGATGCACCGGATTTACGGCCATCTCTGTCATGGCGCAGAAGCCGCCTGTGTGTGTTTGCGTTCTTTAGCGAACAGTGGGAGGACAGCATAGGACAGATCGCCTTGTTTGACAAGGTAGGAAGATTCGACAGAACACCGGTAAGATACGCTGTTTCCATTTATTGAGTTGTTGTTTAAGTTAATTTGGTGCGCTACCGCTATTTATGGACATGGTTCGTATGCGTGGTTAACTTTTGTGCCAGTGTTGTGTCGCGTTGATATCAGTCTGATGTTTCACTGTCAGCTTGATAGTTTCCATGGCAGCTATAGACCATAACAATTGTATGATACTAGCGTTTTTATTGTCACGGTTAGTGGATTGGTTGATTTATTTAGACAACATTCATGTATTGGCAATGTATATTTGATTTGGGCTAAAATTGACTTGGCTAATTTACTTTTGTGTGGAAAATACAATAATCAGAATTGGTGCATTTCTGTATTTAGATACTTATGATTTGTGTGTATAGAAATGTACTTCACACACACAGAGATGATTTTTGTCTCAAAGGAGACTAAGGAAATGTTATAAGATGGAGAGAAAGTATTAGTTATTCAGTGGATTTAACATGCTAGTGTTTTCTATAACTGCCTAGTAATATCTATCTTCTTGTCAGTGATATGTTACACTTTTACAGTTACTGAAACTCATGAGTGACTGAAGCACTAATTACTAACTCATTCTGATTCATTCTGATTTTTGACTTTAATAGGCAACTTGCTTGTTTTATAAGGTCTTTTTTAATTTTTGATATCTAACCTTATTGTTTTGTGTTGCTTGAGGGAAGGAATGTGTTGTATTTTAAGTATGAGCAGAGTTTTGCAAACCGGATTGCCAGTTTTTCAGTAGGCCTGCTGTATTGTCTGTTGGACACTAAATAAACAAAAGGATACTATTTTGGAATTTCATTTCTGTTTCTCTCTTTTTCTTCTCAATAACTTTAAAGCACTTTACTCAACTTTACACTTTACACTTTACTAACAACTTTACAATTTGTATTGAATCGAAATTAACCGAACTGGATCGGATCGAATCGAATCATACCGGATCGTTTACTAATTTTATGAATCGTCCCTGAATCGAATCGTAGCCTGTGAATCGAGATTCGAATCGAACCGTTTTGTGAGTGAAAGATTCACACCCCTAATACAGACTGAAAATCAGGCAAAATGAATTTTTGAATGTCTTCTTTTATTTTCAAAACATGTTTTGACTCCTGATTTTTTTTTTTTTTTTTTCAATTTTTTATAGTGTAACATTTTTTTTTTTTTTTTATATATAACATTGTGTTCTGCGTCCTGATTGGCTAAGGGACCTTTGCCGATTGATGTTATAGATGGGGGACGCGGTCGGGTGGGAGGGCAGGACCAGGACTAGACCAGGACTAGACCAGGACTAGACATGGACTAAACCAGGTCTAGACCAGGTCTAAACAAGGTCTAAACCTGGACTGGACCAGGACTAAACCTGGACTAGACCAGGTCTAAACCAGGATTAAACCACGGTGTGCGGTTCTTTGCCTGGTTTCGTGCGGCTCTTGCGTTTGTTCATGTCGAGGTTTGATGTGCTCGGACTGCGTGTCTCCTCCTCAGGACCGTGGACTCGGTCCCGAGGAGGAGGAGGTAGGGCTGGGCGCTCGATATGTTTTTGCTATATCTCGATATCTATGCAGGGGGGAAAAAAAACAAACGTGCCAAATTCAGCAAGGTTTTTTTTTTTATTGAAGTGCAAACAGGCAGCCAAGTGCCTAAAGGTAGACAGGTACTAGTAACAAAGTGCTTGTGCACCATTTTTAACATTACCAGACCAAGGAAGTAGTATATTGCCTTATTTTAATTGTAAACATAAAACAGTTCTTATTAGTAGACAGTTCTTATGAAGTGCTTCTTTAACATTTAAGATAAAAGACAAAAAAATCCCTCATTTCGTAGCCAAGTGAAAAAGCACATATTAAATTAATTGTTTTTAAATATAGATTAATAGAGCCTCAATCCATGAATTCTCGTGTGTTTTGTGACTGTAGTACATTTTATATTTGTGTGTGTATTTGCTTTAACTTAGCACATTATTCTGCATCATTTTTTTTTTCTAGAAATACTATATTAATTTATTGCAACCATTAAAACGCAAGTGTGCTTTAGAATCAACGCCACATACCCGACCCACCCAAATATTTCACTCACTGGCCAAATGCGGCCTTGCTCTGTACCGCACTGACAAGAAAGTGGCGACTAAGTAGATTGTATCTAGGGTCAAGCGTTTTTAGCATTCGTATGAAGCCCGGTCGCTCAACAACCGCTATGGGCGTCATGTCTTTTGCGATATGAAAGGCAATGGACTCCGTAATGTTGACCCACCTTGCACTTGTTTTTCCATATGGTAGACACCGGGGTAAAGATGTATGGAGCGTTGTTTGTTGTGTCATCTTAGAAGTGGTGGTGGGTTTGCCCTCGATGATTTTGATGGCACCAGTTGCATTCTCTGCAAAATGCCTCTTTCTGCTCCTCATCGGACGTTTTAAATCCAAAATACCGCCATATAATGGAGCCGTTTGTTCTTTTCTTTGGTATGAATTATCTCGTGCTTCTGTGGGCGCCGCCATGTTGGATAAGTTATCAACAAACGCACGCGGTGTGCGTACGGGGAGGGGAGGGGAGGGGGAACCACGAGACGCAGTGAAACACAAACGCAAGAAGCAGGCGGGGCGGACAGCTCCACAAACAGATGAGGAAAACAGTGGCGAGTGGCGAAATAAGAGTGGCGAAATCTTATTCATCTCGAGTTTTTCGATATGCCAAAATCTTTCTCGATTTCATAAAACATCTCGAGATATCGCAAATCTCGATTAATCGCCCAGCCCTAGGAGGAGGCACGGTTTGGACACGGGTCTTGTGCTCGCAGCCCCGGGTGGGATTCGCGGTCTCCCGCCGGTAATGCTACAAAAAATCTATGAAAGTTTGAGTGTTTAAAGAAGAGAGAAATGTGAGAAAACGTTAAAAGGTCCCATGGCATGAAATTTTCATTTTCTGAGGTTTTTGAACGTTAATGTGAGCTCCCCTACCCTGTTTGCCCCCCCCCCCCCCCCCCCCCCCCCCCACCCCCGGCTAAAAGTTGCGAAATGTGTAAACTGAGCATTTGTGATCCTTTTCTGCGTTTGAAAAAAAGACAGCCCAAACGGGCGATTCTGAACAAGGGAAATTTCTGACGTCACACTCAGTTCCACCGATGTCAAATGCAGTTCCACCACCCGTCTGGATGTCTACCCACGTCTCTGTAATTCACGCCCAGAGAGTTTGGACCACAAACGAGCTACGCAATGCGAGATGCGTTTTTTTATTTGCCTGGAAACATGTGAGAGTGTTTCCAGGCTCGGATGTCCTTTATCCGAGCCTCCGAACCTCTGAAACAGCAGTGGTGGGACTTCAGTTGGTGCATTTTTTGCCTTCTGGACATTTTCAAACATGGTTTTCAGTATTTTAGCTAAACAATTGACAACATTTTAGCAGGGGTTGGTCAAAATTGGAACACTTTGGACGTTTCTTGTGGAAAACTGAGACAAATCACTGGTTAGGGTTGGGTATAAATCTGCTGGGACAGGGGACATGGTTCAAAACTGGGACTGTCCTGGATAAACAGGGACATAATGGTCACTCTAAGTTTGACTCTTAACACTTAAGTCCTCAAAAATCACATGTTTTTCTTATTTTTTCCATTCTTTTTCTCCTGTGTGTGAAGCTCCAGCTCTTACTGTGTGTGCTGCTGTGTTTCAGGTCTGGGAGTGTGGCCGGAGACTGGACGCAGATCTACTCGTTTGTGAAGAATCTGACCGATCGTTTTGTCAGGTGAGAGGAGAGTCCGAACGTCAGGAGTCGGCGATGGTTTCAGTCATGTTAGATGGAACTTGGGTACTTTTTCTTTACACGAGTCGGGAACTTTTTGTTATTTTTCTGTTCTACGATTAGACCTGAGCTGTGGAGGGTTGAATAAATCACTTCTGTGACTTATTATAGATGCAAACTGGCTACAAAAGTGTCTCATTCTGCGATTTCTTTATTGCAGTTTGTGTTTTTAACCATCTGTGCATTTAGAATGACTTTTGTGGCCAATTCTACTTGAGGTTGATTGTGTCAGTGGCAGAAATTTGTTTCAATTTTAGCGTTTATTTTTATTATCTTTATTAAAATTCCATAAACGTGACCTCTCTTTGTCCCCAAATATGAGGAAAACATGTTCATATTAGGGATGTAACAATAATAATAATAATATTGTGATATCGTATCGTCAAAAGTCCTACAAGACTATCGTGGGCCATCACAATATATTGAATCACAAGTCTTTGTTTTTTAGCTATTGCTGCACCATAACAATGAATTAAAGCAGAGAGAACTACATAGACCATGATCCTTTGCTCTGTTTCAGTCGAATCTACGTGCTGAAATAACTGATATTAAGCGTTTTTAAATCTTAATTATTTGGATTATTGCCAGAGAAAAGTTGCATATTTTGTGCCTCCACAAAATTTTGCAATAAATATTGTACGGTTAGAAACATATCGTGAAAATATCGTGTCTCTGTCTGTAGGACGTGTCTCTGTAGGACGTGTCTCTGTAGGACGTGTCTGTCTGTAGGGCGTGTCTCTGTCTGTAGGACGTGTCTCTGTAGCACGTGTCTCTGTCTGTAGGACGTGTCTCTGTCTGTAGGACGTGTCTCTGTAGGACGTGTCTCTGTCTGTAGGATGTGTCTCTGCAGGATGTGTCTCTGTAGGACGTGTCTCTGTAAGACGTGTCTCTATAGGACATGTCTCTGTCTGTAGGACGTGTCTCTGTAGGACGTGTCTCTGTAGGACGTGTCTCTGTCTGTAGGATGTGTCTCTGTAGGACGTGTCTCTGCAGGACATGTCTCTGTCTGTAGGACGTGTCTCTGTAGGACGTGTCTCTGTCTGTAGGACGTGTCTGTAGGACGTGTCTCTGTAGGACGTGTCTCTGTAGGACGTGTCTCTGTAGGACGTGTCTCTCTGTAGGACGTGTCTCTGTAGGACGTGTCTCTGTAGGACGTGTCTGTCTGTAGGATGTGTCTCTGTAGGACGTGTCTCTGTCTGTAGGATGTGTCTCTGTAGGACGTGTCTCTGTAGGACGTGTGTCTGTAGGATGTGTCTCTGTAGGATGTGTCTCTGTCTGTAGGATGTGTCTCTGTAGGACGTGTCTCTGTAGGACGTGTCTGTCTGTAGGATGTGTCTCTGTAGGATGTGTCTCTGTCTGTAGGATGTGTCTCTGTAGGACGTGTCTCTGTCTGTCAGGACATGTCTCTGTAGGACGTGTCTCTGTAGGACGTGTCTCTGTAGGACGTGTCTCTGTCTGTAGGACGTGTCTCTGCAGGTCATGTCTTTGTCTGTAGGACGTGTCTCTGCAGGACATGTCTCTGCAGGACTTGTCTGTGTAGGACGTGTCTCTGTAGGACGTGTCTCTGTAGGACGTGTCTCTGCAGGACGTGTCTCTGTAGGACGTGTCTCTGTAGGACGTGTCTCTGTCTGTAGGACGTGTCTCTGTAGGACATGTCTCTGTCTGTAGGACGTGTCTCTGCAGGACATGTCTCTGTAGGACGTGTCTCTATAGGACGTGTCTCTATAGGACGTGTCTCTGTAGGACGTGTCTCTGTAGGATGTGTCTCTGTCTGTAGGACGTGTCTCTGTAGGACGTGTCTCTGCAGGACATGTCACTGTCTGTAGGACGTGTCTCTGTAGGACGTGTCTCTGCAGGACGTGTCTCTGCAGGATGTGTCTCTGTAGGACGTGTCTCTGCAGGACATGTCTCTGTCTGTAGGACGTGTCTCTGTAGGACGTGTCTCTGTCTGTAGGACGTGTCTGTAGGACGTGTCTCTGTAGGACGTGTCTCTGTAGGACGTGTCTCTCTGTAGGACGTGTCTCTGTAGGACGTGTCTCTGTAGGACGTGTCTGTCTGTAGGATGTGTCTCTGTAGGACGTGTCTCTGTCTGTAGGATGTGTCTCTGTAGGACGTGTCTCTGTCTGTAGGATGTGTCTCTGTAGGACGTGTCTCTGTAGGACGTGTGTCTGTAGGATGTGTCTCTGTAGGATGTGTCTCTGTCTGTAGGATGTGTCTCTGTAGGACGTGTCTCTGTAGGACGTGTCTGTCTGTAGGATGTGTCTCTGTAGGATGTGTCTCTGTCTGTAGGATATGTCTCTGTAGGACGTGTCTCTGTCTGTCAGGACATGTCTCTGTAGGACGTGTCTCTGTAGGACGTGTCTCTGTAGGACGTGTCTCTCTGTAGGACGTGTCTCTGTAGGACGTGTCTCTGTAGGACGTGTCTGTCTGTAGGATGTGTCTCTGTAGGACGTGTCTCTGTCTGTAGGATGTGTCTCTGTAGGACGTGTCTCTGTAGGACGTGTGTCTGTAGGATGTGTCTCTGTAGGATGTGTCTCTGTCTGTAGGATGTGTCTCTGTAGGACGTGTCTCTGTAGGACGTGTCTGTCTGTAGGATGTGTCTCTGTAGGATGTGTCTCTGTCTGTAGGATGTGTCTCTGTAGGACGTGTCTCTGTCTGTCAGGACATGTCTCTGTAGGACGTGTCTCTGTAGGACGTGTCTCTGTAGGACGTGTCTCTGTCTGTAGGACGTGTCTCTGCAGGTCATGTCTTTGTCTGTAGGACGTGTCTCTGCAGGACATGTCTCTGCAGGACTTGTCTGTGTAGGACGTGTCTCTGTAGGACGTGTCTCTGTAGGACGTGTCTCTGCAGGACGTGTCTCTGTAGGACGTGTCTCTGTAGGACGTGTCTCTGTCTGTAGGACGTGTCTCTGTAGGACATGTCTCTGTCTGTAGGACGTGTCTCTGCAGGACATGTCTCTGTAGGACGTGTCTCTATAGGACGTGTCTCTATAGGACGTGTCTCTGTAGGACGTGTCTCTGTAGGATGTGTCTCTGTCTGTAGGACGTGTCTCTGTAGGACGTGTCTCTGCAGGACATGTCACTGTCTGTAGGACGTGTCTCTGTAGGACGTGTCTCTGCAGGACGTGTCTCTGCAGGATGTGTCTCTGTAGGACGTGTCTCTGCAGGACATGTCTCTGTCTGTAGGACGTGTCTCTGTAGGACGTGTCTCTGTCTGTAGGACGTGTCTGTAGGACGTGTCTCTGTAGGACGTGTCTCTGTAGGACGTGTCTCTCTGTAGGACGTGTCTCTGTAGGACGTGTCTCTGTAGGACGTGTCTGTCTGTAGGATGTGTCTCTGTAGGACGTGTCTCTGTCTGTAGGATGTGTCTCTGTAGGACGTGTCTCTGTCTGTAGGATGTGTCTCTGTAGGACGTGTCTCTGTAGGACGTGTGTCTGTAGGATGTGTCTCTGTAGGATGTGTCTCTGTCTGTAGGATGTGTCTCTGTAGGACGTGTCTCTGTAGGACGTGTCTGTCTGTAGGATGTGTCTCTGTAGGATGTGTCTCTGTCTGTAGGATATGTCTCTGTAGGACGTGTCTCTGTCTGTCAGGACATGTCTCTGTAGGACGTGTCTCTGTAGGACGTGTCTCTGTAGGACGTGTCTCTGTCTGTAGGACGTGTCTCTGCAGGTCATGTCTTTGTCTGTAGGACGTGTCTCTGCAGGACATGTCTCTGCAGGACTTGTCTGTGTAGGACGTGTCTGTGTAGGACGTGTCTGTGTAGGACGTGTGTCTGTAGGACGTGTCTCTGTAGGACGTGTCTCTGTAGAACGTGTCTCTGTCTGTAGGACGTGTCTCTGCAGGTCATGTCTCTGTCTGTAGGACGTGTCTCTGTAGGACGTGTCTGTAGGACGTGTCTCTGCAGGACGTGTCTCTGTAGGACGTGTCTCTGTAGGACGTGTCTCTGTAGGACGTGTCTCTGTCTGTAGGACGTGTCTCTGCAGGACATGTCTCTGTAGGACGTGTCTCTATAGGACGTGTCTCTATAGGACGTGTCTCTATAGGACGTGTCTCTGTAGGACGTGTCTCTGTAGGATGTGTCTCTGTCTGTAGGACGTGTCTCTGCAGGACGTGTCTCTGCAGGACATGTCACTGTCTGTAGGACGTGTCTCTGTAGGACGTGTCTCTGCAGGACGTGTCTCTGTAGGACGTGTGTCTGTAGGACGTGTCTTTGTCTGTAGGATGTGTCTCTGTAGGACGTGTCTCTGTAGGATGTATCTCTGTAGGACGTATCTCTGTCTGTAGGACGTGTCTCTGTAGGACATGTCTCTGTCTGTAGGACGTGTCTGTAGGACGTGTCTCTGTAGGACGTGTCTGTCTGTAGGACGTGTCTCTGTAGGACGTGTCTCTGTAGGACGTGTCTCTGTCTGTAGGATGTGTCTCTGTAGGATGTGTCTCTGTCTGTAGGATGTGTCTCTGTAGGATGTGTCTCTGTAGGATGTGTCTCTGTAGGACGTGTCTCTGTCTGTTGGACGTGTCTGTCTGTAGGACGTGTCTCTGTCTGTCAGGACATGTCTCTGTAGGACGTGTCTCTGTAGGACGTGTCTCTGTCTGTAGGACGTGTCTGTAGGACGTGTCTCTGCAGGTCATATCTCTGTCTGTAGGACGTGTCTCTGCAGGACGTGTCTCTGTAGGACGTGTGTCTGTAGGACGTGTCTCTGTAGGACGTGTCTCTGTCTGTAGGACGTGTCTCTGTAGGACGTGTCTCTGCAGGTCATGTCTCTGTCTGTAGGACGTGTCTGTGTAGGACGTGTCTGTGTAGGACGTGTCTCTGTAGGACGTGTCTCTGTAGGACGTGTCTTTGTCTGTAGGACGTGTCTCTGTAGGACGTGTCTCTGTAGGACGCGTCTCTGTAGGACGCGTCTCTATAGCACGTGTGTCTGTAGGACGTGTGTCTGTAGGACGTGTCTCTGTCTGTCAGGACATGTCTCTGTAGGACGTGTCTCTGTAGGACGTGTCTCTGTCTGTAGGACGTGTCTGTCTGTAGGACGTGTCTCTGCAGGTCATATCTCTGTCTGTAGGACGTGTCTCTGCAGGTCATATCTCTGTCTGTAGGACGTGTCTCTGTAGGACGTGTCTCTGCAGGACATGTCTCTGCAGGACGTGTCTCTAGGACGTGTCTCTGTAGGACGTGTGTCTGTAGGACGTGTCTCTGTAGGACGTGTCTCTGTCTTTAGGACGTGTCTCTGTCTGTAGGACGTGTCTCTGCAGGTCATGTCTCTGTCTGTAGGACGTGTCTGTAGGACGTGTCTCTGTACGACGTGTCTCTGTAGGACGTGTCTCTGTCTGTAGGACGTGTCTCTGTAGGACGTGTCTCTGTAGGACGTGTCTTTGTCTGTAGGACGTGTCTCTGTAGGACGTGTCTCTGTAGGACGTGTCTCTGTAGGACGCGTCTATAGCACGTGTGTCTGTAGGACGTGTGTCTGTAGGACGTGTCTCTGTCTGTAGGACGTGTGTCTGTCTGTAGGACGTGTCTCTGTAGGACGCGTCTCTGTAGGACGCGTCTCTGTAGGACGCGTCTCTGTAGGACGCGTCTCTGTCTGTAGGACGTGTCTCTGTAGGACGCGTCTCTGTAGGACGCGTCTCTGTAGGACGTGTCTCTGTAGGACGTGTTTCTGTCTGTAGGATGTGTCTCTGTAGGATGTGTCTCTGTAGGATGTGTCTCTGTAGGACGTGTCTCTGTCTGTAGGACGTGTCTCTGTCTGTAGGACGTGTCTGTAGGACGTGTCTCTGTCTGTAGGATGTGTCTCTGTAGGACGTGTCTCTGTAGGACGTGTCTCTGTCTGTAGGACGTGTCTCTGTAGGACGTGTTTCTGTAGGACGTGTTTCTGTAGGACGTGTGTGTCTCTGTCTGTAGGATGTGTCTCTGTAGGACGTGTCTCTGTAGGACGTGTCTCTGTCTGTAGGACGTGTCTCTGTAGGACGTGTCTCTGTAGGACGTGTTTCTGTAGGACGTGTTTCTGTAGGACGTGTCTCTGTCTGTAGAATGTGTCTCTGTAGGACGTGTCTCTGTAGGACGTGTCTCTGTAGGAAGTGTCTGTAGGACGTGTCTCTGTCTGTAGGATGTGTCTCTGTAGGACGTGTCTCTGTAGGACGTGTCTGTCTGTAGGACGTGTCTCTGTAGGACATGTTTCTGTAGGACGTGTCTCTGTAGGACGTGTCTCTGTAGGACGTGTCTCTGTCTGCAGGTGAAGTTTATCTACATCCGTTCTTTTTACAAATGATACAGTGATATTAGCTCGCGTTAGCTTCAGTCACACTCGCTCCGCTCCGTCCACTCCAAGGCGCCGCCGCGTCTGCTAACGCCGCCGCTTCTTCCTCGGAGTTCCCACCTAATTTCTCTCCGCGCAAACTCGTCCCAAACTCCCCTAAATGTCCTTTTAACACATAATTCATTAGTGGAGGCGTCTGAAAAAGCGCTGGTGGGGCTCGGAGCGTGTCTGCCAGCTCCACACGCTGCACAGACGGTCTCCTCCCAGAGCCAGAACAGCAGAGCGGACGGTCAGCGCGCAGAAGATAGCAGCGGCAGCAGGTGGGAGTGGGAGGCGGAGAGGAGAGTCTTCTGGGCTGTGAGAACGGACATTTGTATCCGGGCGGAGGGAGGAAGGAGGAGGGGAACAGGAGACAATGGACACCAGAGCGTCTTCAGGCTCAGATTTACAGTTGGTGGCGTTTGGAGCTGGACATGTGCTGGAGACCAAAAAGGAGCTTACTATTAGGACTGGGCGATAAAACGATAACGATATGTTACACGGACTTGATATCAATACAGAAATGCGTTTGATAGAACATATCGATAGAATGTTTTTGTTTTTTAAGAAACCGGTGTAAGTTTATCCAGAGCGCTCTCTGGTTTAGCTCCGCTTTAAATCTTTGTTGAAGTGAAGCTCGGTGCACGAGCAAAGGCCTCGTCCTCTGGAGCCGAGCGACGTACGAGACACATGATCAATCATGTAAACAGTATCAGACACACGATCAATCATGTAACAGTATCAGACACACGATCAATCATGTAACAGTATCAGACACACGATCAATCATGTAACAGTATCAGACACACGATCAATCATGTAACAGTATCAGACACACACGATCAATCATGTAACAGTATCAGACACACACGATCAATCATGTAACAGTATCAGACACACTGATCAATCATGTAACAGTATCAGACACACGATCAATCATGTAACAGTATCAGACACACACGATCAATCATGTAACAGTATCAGGCACACGATCAATCATGTAACAGTATCGTGTTTGTTTCGCCGTCTCGTCGTCTCCTGGTCGTGTTTTTTCGTGGTAAAGAAAAGACGAGCGCCGCCGCAGCGAATCGAGACAAAATATGCGAATGTGAAAATCCGCTGCTGGATGTTTGGTGGACAACTGTTTGGGACGCAAATATATCACCTTTCGGACAAATGTTTTGTTTTGAGAAGAAAAACGAGCTTAACATAAAAAGATTAACAGATTAACATAAAAAACGCACTATCCCTTTAAGATTAAAATGAACATTTATCAGATAAAATGGAGATAGATTTATGAAAATTCAAATACATATACTTGTGTATGTACCAGGTGTGTGTGCGTCACCACTAGTACATGTGAGTAAAATGTGGTTTGTGCTTTGATTTACACTTTTACTTTATTGCAAACTAGAGATGTCAACAATTAATCGACTTACCATTAATTGTCGATCAAGACGTTGGTCGAACAAAATGCATTAATTCTAATTAATCGCTAATCGCGGATGGAGAAACAAGGCAACCGCGCACCGCACTGCGCCAAGCTCGACTCACAGCCGGCCGCAGGCGCCAACGGCACTGCTGAGCACGAGATCGAACCCGAGCCACAAACCAGCCGCACGAAACCAGCAGCGGCACGTGGTGGTTTAATCCTGGTTTAGACCTGGTCCAGTCCTGGTTTAGTCCAGGCCCAGTCCAGGTCTAGACCTGGTTTAGTCCAAGTTTAGTCCTGGTCTAGTCTCTTAGCCAATCAGGATGCAGAACACAATGTTACACTATAAACAAATGTTACACTATAAAAAAAAAAAAATTGAAAAAAAAAAAAAAAGATAAATAAATCTGCGAACCGCGATAGAGCGAGGGATTACTGTATTTTCTTATTCAGCATCAATACATTTGTCTGCTTTTTACTAAGGAATAATTAATTGAGGAATATACAATATAATAATACTATGATATATTTATGACTCAGTGTTATGTTACTATAGCTTATATTCTTAAAGACCCTATTGAAACACTAAAATTCAGGTGAAAAACGCCGCTTATCAGTTAATCGTTAATCGATCGATAAGGTCAATCAACTATCAGTTAATGAATTAATCGATAATTTGCATCCCTATTGCAAACATAACTATTTGTAAAATTTTGTTAGAAGGTGATGCAAAGTGGGATCATCAAGAGGAAAAGGGAATTCCCCCCCCCCAAAATGGGTAGTTGACATCTTAGTTTTTATTGGCTGAGCTTGTGGGCGGAGCCTCGTACAGAATCTTACTGCTAACCGTAAGGAGGATATGAATAGGGCCAGAGAGAGATCACTAGATTACTGAAACATGCACAGCAAATAATGCCAAAAGAGTTTAAAGGAGAATTTACATTTTTTTTAACAATCTGAGCCTTATTTCTGTAATAAAACAAGTTGTTTTACTCACCCATAGCACTTTGGTGTCATATGGAGCAGTTTCGTAGATGTAGTTTAGCGATATCCGTTAACGTGAGTGCTCGGGGCACGAAGCTACAGTCTCCAAATAACACAAACTTTATCACTTTTCAAATTACAGAAGCTCAATGTCTTAGTCTACACTTTCATTTGAGTCAAAAGTGCCTCTAATCTGAGATTTATCCATAGTTTCGAGTAGATGAGGAGGACAGTGCGCATGTGCGGAGTCACAGCTGATTTCGCTCTCAGCTCTCGGGACCCAAACATGAAAGGCAAAGCTGTAAGACGTTTGGACCATCGTGTTTGCAGTACCCACTTCAGTCAGGACCATTTTTTACCAGCAAAGGAAAAGAAAGAAGGCCAGTGGATTCAGCGCACGATTCTGAGAAGTCATGTGAAACCGATGGCTGTTCTCTGCTGCTCCTAAAACTGTCTCCGCTTCATTCTTTCCGTATCCATTCTGTCTCCTCATCCGTATACTCCTCTTCAGTCCTCAGTCCTCCATAAGTCCTCTTCAGCCTCAAAGTCCCAATCTTCTGCCATGTGTCGCTCGCAACAGAAAAGTTATGAGCATCTTCTTATCTGCAAATCAGCTGTGACTGAGCACATGCGACTGTCCTCCTCATCTACTCGAAACTATGGATAAATCTCAGATTAGAGGCACTTTTGACTCAAACGAAAGTGTAGACTAAGATGTGAAGAGTCCCTCAGTCGTCCAGGTAGAATCCATGATAAAAGGAGAAATTCAATTTGTCAACTGGACAAAGTTTGTTTAGTCGAAAACGTTTCGCCGCTCATCCAAGAAGCTTCGTCAGCTCTGGTTCTAGTGCTGGTTAGACCCTGTTTATATCTAGCTGCAGGGAGGAGCTCCCTACACTGAAATAGCTCTGAAACTATCTCCACTAATCTCTCTCTCTTGTATTACGAATTCCTCTGGCGTCTAGTATTAGCATATCCATTCAGCCCTAGGAGGCGCTCACTACACTGAAATAGCTCTGAAACTATCTCAACTAATCTGTCTCTAAACTAGACGCCAGAGAAATTTGAAAAACAAAGAGACAGATTAGTTGAGATAGTTTCAGAGCTATTTCAGTGTAGTGAGCTCCTCCCTGCAGCTAGATATAAACAGGGTCTAACCAGCACTAGAACCAGAGCTGACGAAGCCTCTCGGATGAGCGGCGAAACATTTTCGACCAAACAAACTTTGTCCAGTTGACAAATTGAATTTCTCCTTTTATCACTAAGACATTGAGCTTCTGTAATTTGAAAAGTGATAAAGTTTGTGTTTGTGAGACCGCAAACATGTGCCCCGAGAACTCGCGTTACGGATATCGCTAAACTAAAACATCTCCGGAAATGCTCCAAATGACACCAAAGTGCTATGGGTGAGTAAAACAACTTGTTTTATTACTGAAATAAGCTTCAGATTGTAAAAGAAACGTTAACTCTCCTTTAAAGATCATCTGAAAACTCAAGAAAAAATACAAAATGGATTTAAAGAGCGCATTTTCAGGACTCTTTGATCAGTCCGAGCGTTCGTGGTCCTGTTTAGGAGTTTGATTTTTAACCAAAAGGTGAAAAACGAACTATACTTGTTAAGAGACTCAAACCAGCTCCTGTGTTGTAGTTCCAGCTCAGTCGGTTCTTTCTGGTCAAATTGTGTTGAAGTAAAGCTCAATTTAAAGTCTAGCAAAGCCACAGACGGAGCAGAGCCTACAGTTAGCGTCACACCCCCGGAGAATGTTGGTGACTTCAGCTGCAAAGTTTCAGTGTCGCATGTCAGCGGAGCGGCTGTTGTGAGAAGAAACATCACGATTTCACAGATCCTCGCCAAGGTCTGGAGGATAAAGTTAAAGACGGGGAATAACACGTCTCCGGAGGATTCTCGGCTCACACAGAACACACTCGGATCGCCACGTTTCAATTCAGTGTTTTGAAAATGTTTTGTATTTGCTGAAAACAACGTATGAACACGGTTAATTTCTCTCCGCGCTAAGTCACTCTCCCTCCAGAGCGCCATCACAACACGGAGTGCGTCTCACTACCGCATGTCGCGTCAGGTTTGTGAAGTCCTTGTGTACGCTTTTGTATCATGTTTTCGTTTATTTATGAAGCATGTGGTGATGTAGTCTTGTGGGCGGAGCCTCGTACAGCAGGTTCGAATAAGGCTCAAGAGAAATGACTCAAACATGCGTGGATGACGTCTAAAACCTCTTCAGGCAGGTTTTTGATGAGTAAACAACATAAGAACATGGTAGAAACTCCAAGAAGCTGATTCTGCACAATACCGTCTCTTTAAAGCAGTGCTTCTCAATTATTTTCTGTGACGCCCCCCCTAGGAAGAAGAAAAAATTTCACGCCCCCCCTCCCTGCGTGCGACTATAAATAGTATTATTTGTCTAGAAAATTGTTATTAGTACACCTCTGCATAACATTGTATCCTTTTGTTAACATTAAAAACAAAAAAGAAACTTCCAACAAAGACTGCACTGTCTTTTTGCACTGAGGACTCAAATATTAATGTGTTTTTAATACAGATTTGTGCACATTTGTTTACGTTTCACAGAAACAAAACTTAAAATTACATTGCATAAACTAAAAGCGCTGAAAAAAAAAACACTCTGTTCTTGTGCCGCTGATGCGTCAGCTTCTGTCGGACTAAAGGACACGACTCAGTGGAATATACGTGTTTTTTCTGTGACAGAGGATGTTCTGCTGATGGTGAGTCTGTTCTGTATATCGCGTATTTAAGGTTGCCACCCCCTGCCCCAGAGCGACAATGAGAGCACTACTGCCATCTACTGTTGTTGATGTGCAATTACACTTAGTTCTAGTACAGTACGGCAAAAAGCATGTTTCCCAGGGTCACACGCGCCCCCCCTGGCATCACACCGCGCCCCCCCAGGGGGGCCCGCCCCACTATTTGAGAAGCACTGCTTTAAAGGGATATGCCACCCCCAGGTCAAATTTGGGCATCTCCCCACAGTCCAGAGACTAAAATAAGTGGTGGAAAGTGTTTTCCTGCTCACCCAGCCATTGTCCGAGCCTGTCGCCACTGACCGCCGCGGTATCTGCAGCTACTCCGCCTTAGACTGGAGTCTAACGTCGCCAGAGAAAGATTTCGGCCAAAAGGAATTAATTTGCTCGATGCTTTTCCCAATTACTTTGTGTAGTGCGCATTCATATCGAGTGCAAATAAATGTGCAAATCAACACGGAGAGCTTGCCTTGGTCATTTTGGGTGGGAACTATTTTCCAGTGCGGAAGAATACAGTCGAATCACGCACCACGTTGTGCAACAGGGGAACTCCCTTCCCGGTGCGTAACAGGGATTCCCCTGGCAGCGTGCTGCGTGATTCGACTGTATTCTTCCGCACTGGAAAATAGTTCCCACCCAAAATGACCAAGTCAAGCTCTCCGTGTTGATTTGCACATTTATTTGCACTTGATATGAATGCGCACTACACAGAAAGTAATTGGGAAACGCATCGAGCAAATTAATTCCTTTTGACCGAAATCTTTCTCTGGCGACGTTAGACTCCAGTCTAAGGCGGAGGAGCACCAGATACCGCGGCAGTCAGTGGCGACAGACTCGGACAATGGCTGGGTGAGCAGGAAAACGCTTTCCACCACTTATTTTAGTCTCTGGACTGTGGGGAGATGCCCAAATTTGCCCTGGGGGTGGCATATCCCTTTAAGTTCATTTGATTTTAATACCCAGATCAAAAAAGTTACGTTTTTTTTTTGTAGAAATGAAATTTAAATTTGGACTGGCAGTATGATATGTTATATTTATTTATTGAATTTTATTTTGTCTTGATTAAAACAAATGCATAACTACATTTATTTTCATTTTCTGACCACACACAATACAGACTCAGTACCACTTAGATTTAAAAAAAAGAAAAAAGAAAGAAAGAAAGAACAAAAAGGTCACATTTCCTCCTCCAAATCTGAACTCCAAGCCTCATGTTTTTAATGACAGGATGGATGGACACTGAAATCACAGAGGATGGATGGACACTGAAATCACAGAGGATGGATGGATGATCACACTGAAATCAGAGGATGGATGGACACTGAAATCAGAGAATGGACGGATGATCACACTGTAATCAGAGGATGGATGGACACTGAAATCACAGAGGATGGACGGATGATCACACTAAAATCAGAAGATGGATGGACACTGAAATCACAGAGGATGGACGGATGATCACACTGAAATCAGAGGATGGACGTCACATTGAAATCAGAGGACGGACGGACACTGAAATCATAGAGGATGGATGGTCACACTGTAGAGATGCGCGGATGGCGGTTACAGCCGCGGGCACCACGGCTAAACCGCGGACCGGGTGGATGACGTGACGAAAAATAATATTTTTTATTAAAGTCGGGCGGGTGGCAGTTGAACAACCAAATTTGTGTGCAGTGCAGAGAATTTTGGAATTATCATAAGTTGGCGGATAACGGACGAGCGCGGTTTTGTAAATTCCTGAAAAAACGTGCCTGCAAATGGATAGCGGGCGGATGACGTTTTTTTCATGCGGTTGCGGGTGGAAAAAAAGCCCATCCGCGCATCTCTATCACCGAAATCAGAGGATGGAAGGATGATCACATTGAAATCAGAGGCTGGATGGACAGTTGAAATCAGAGAATGGATGGATGGTCACATTGAAATCACTCTCTTCTAAAATTGTTCAGACCGAAAAAAATAACTGCCGCTATTTCAATGATACATATATATATATATATACAGTATATATATATATATATATATATATACATTTGTGCTCAAACAGAAGACAGTTTGACAAACCCATCCAGATATTTCTGTATCCTCCACTTCAAGTTCACCCTAGTGGCCTGAAAGAGTCACCAAAACTGAATTCAAATTGTGATTTAAATAGAAATCAGATCACTACAGCTTCTGGGTACTCTGAATATCTTAATGTATGTCACTGTATCTCTGCGGGGTCTGTAGTCTAGACCTCCACAAACATGTTCTGAAATGCAGTTAGCGGTTCATTTTTCCGTCTTCTCTCAAATTTTAACACTCCTGGACGTGTTAAAAATATGCACTGTGAACCGAATCTGAATTTCCATCCCAAATCTACTCTGTGTTTGTCAAAAAAGTGTACGGAATTCGTGCAGAACTGTCGAGCAGACAGAGTGGAGGAGGAGAGGCGAGAGGAGGAGCGCAGAAGAATGGAAGGACAATCTGCTTGACAATGCGACAGTGCGCGTGGCCACTTCTGTCAGGCCATGTGGAGCGGCCCGGGGCCCCTGCCGAGTCCCTGCCGGGTCCTGCCGAGTCCCTGTCGCCAAGGCACAATCCCAGGCATCTCACACGCTTTGTCCCTGGCACTCAGACCTGCCGAACAAGTGGTGCCTCCAACACCCAAACACCCATCGCTCCGGCAAGAGACCGAGAAAAGGACGGCTCCACGGCGTCTTTAACTACTCTTCGGACGGTTTAGGATCAGAAGTTAGAAAAACGGAAGATGGGATTAAACCAGGACTAAAACAGGACCAAACCAGAAATAAATCACAACTAAACTAGTACAAAACCAGGACTAGATGAGGACTAAATCAGGACCAAACCAGACCTGGAACAGGACCAAATCAGAAACAAAATCAGGACTAGACCAGGACTAGACCAGGACTTGACCAGGACAAAACCAGGGCCCAACCAGGACTAGAACAGGACCAAACCAGAAAGAAAACCAGGACTAAACCAGTACAAAACCAGGACTAGATGAGGACTAAATCAGGACCAAACCAGGTACAAAAAGCAGGACTAAACCAGGACTAGACCAGGACTAAACCAAGACAAACCAGGACTAAACCAAGACTGAACCATACATAAGCCGCACCTGACTATAAGCCGCAGGGTCTGAAGTGTGAGAAGAAAGTAGCGGCTTATAGTCCGAAAAGTACGGTAATTAAGATTTAGATGTGCTTAGTAACACTTATTTCATCGTGTAGATTGGACTGAAACAGAGCGAAGGAGCGTTGTTTTCGCGCCATAACCATGAATTTAAGCAAAAAAAACAAAACAACAACAACAAAAAAACAACATGTAATTCGATATACTGTGACGGCCCACGATATTATTGTGAGACTTTTGACGGTTTCACGGTATTTCTGTCATTGCTACATCCCGAGTTACTGTGGCAGAGTGGTGATCCCGTCTCCCTGCGTTCCTGTTAGGGATGTAACAATATCGTAGTCTCCCGATACGATGATTTCACGATATCCATCTCACAGTACGATATTTAGTCACATACAGTCATACCTCACCTTATGAAATTAATTCGTTCCAGAAGTGGTTTCGTAACGTCAATTTTTCATAAGTAGAGTCGCAATGGGGGATTCGGGCGGCCGCGAAGCAGACCGCGCATTCGAATATTTGAGATTTTGCGTTTCGTAACTTGAATGTTCTTTCGTATTCAGAGACGAAAATTTTACGTAAATGCATTTCGTAACTTGGATTATTCGTTAGTTGGGTCTTTCGTAAGGTGAGGTATGACTATTTGGTATTTTTTGGAAGCTAACAAAATTGTGAATATGCCAACTTTTTTCTCGTAATAATTCAAATAATTAAGATTTAAAAGTGCTTAATGACAGTTATTTCATCGTGCAGATTGGGCTGAAACAGAGCGAAGGATCACGGTCAATGTAGTTGTCGCCGTTTTCGCGCCATAACCGCAAATTTAAGCAAAATGTGATGTCCCGAGAAATTATTGACGATTTCATGGTATTTCTGTGTTTGATACATCTCTGTGTTGCTGTGGCAGAGTGGTTATCCCGTCTCGTTGTGGGTTATACTCCTGATCTTTGCATGTTCTCCCTGCGTTAGTGTGGCAGAGTGGTTATCTCGTCTCGTTCTTGCTCGCCGTAATAACCCACAAACACCGCATCTTCTTCCTCATTCTTGTTTGCCAATATTTACTCCACAGCCCCGTCTCGCAGCTGCGCACCTCTTCTTATATGAAGTTGAGGAATCCGCCCACGCGCTTTGAGTTTTCTCGTGTCCATATGACGCCGAAGATGGCCGCGGGATGCATATAGCGTACGTGCGTGGAGGCTGCGAGCGCGTGGGCCCGTATCACCACCTCTCCTTATGCTCCCCGCAGCTCGGAGCTACATGCTAACGCCGAGCTAACCGTGTGTTCTGGGGACGAGGGAGGCGCGGAGCGGACACCAAAACATCTGACGCCACACGTTCTCGCTGTAGGCACCGCCGCGTCTGGAGGGCGTACAGACGAACCATTACCGTCCTACTGAAAGGAAGCGTGAGGAGTTGGTGTGCTCCTCACAGCGACAGGGTCATGGGTTGGGCTGGCGAACCATGTGGGGGAGTTTGTGTAGTCATATAGTCAAAGAATAATTTGATGTAGACTTCTAATTACACTAAACCAGAGTTAAGTTGTTATAGTTCAGAATTCTGCATTTCCGATGTTTTATTTATTCTTTTATTTGATAGGGACAGGGCCATTTTTAGGTGTAAATATTTCAGATTTTTGCAAAAAACTTTTTTCCTTCTTTTATTTAATAGGGGCAGGGCCATTTTTAGGTGTAAATATTTCAGATTTTTGAATAAATATTTATTTTTTTCATTTATTCTTTTATTTAATAGGGACAGGGTGTAAATATTTAAGATTTTTGCAAAAACTTTTTTTAAATTCTTTTATTTAATAGCGACAGGGGCATTGTTAGGTGTAAATATTTCAGATTTTTGCCAAAAAAAACAAAAAAACATTTATTTTTTAATTCTTTTATTTAATAGGGGCAGGGCCATTTTTAGTTGTAAATATTTCAGATTTTTGCATAAATATTTTTTTCTTTTATTTAAGAGGGACAGGGTGTAAATATTTAAGATTTTCGCAAAAACATTTTTTTTTTAAATTCTTTTATTTAATAGGGACAGGTCTATTTTTAGGTATAAATATTTCAGATTTTTGCAAAAAAAAAAAAAACATTTATTTTTTATTCTTTTATTTAATAGGGGCAGGGCCATTTTTAGGTGTAAATATTTCAGATTTTTGCATAAATATTTATTTTTTATTCTTTTATTTAATAGTGACAGGATGTAAATATTTCACATTTTTGTAAAAACATTTATTTTTTATTCTTTTATTTAATAAAGGCAGGGCCATTGTTAGGTGTAAATAATTCAGATTTTTGCAAAAAACATTAATTTTTTTATTCTATTATTTAATAAAGGCAGGGCCATTGTTAGGTGTAAATAATTCAGATTTTTGCAAAAAAAACTTTTTTTTTAAAAATTCTTTTATTTAATAGGGACAGGGTGTAAATAATTCAGATTTTTGCAAAACCATTTATTTTTTATTCTATTATTTAATAGGGACAGAGCCAATTTTAGGTCTAAATATTTCAGATTTTTGCAAAAAAAAATAAAATAAATAAAATCTTTTATTTAATATGGGCAGGGGTATTTTTAGGTGTCAATATTTCCGATTTTTGCATAAACATTTATTTTTTTAAATTTATTCTTTTATTTAATAAGGACAGGGTGTAAATATTTAAGATTTTTGCAAAAACATTAATTTTTTTATTCTTTTATTTAATAGGGACAGGGTCATTTTTTAGGAGTAAAATTTTACTTCCTGGCTGGAAATTGTGACTCAACTGGGGAATTCATAACTGTTACTTAGAAAAACTCCGCATGTACACAGAAATTACGACCTGACAAATACAAATAAAAGAAAACACCTTTATTTTGTTGAAATCCTGTTTAAAGTATCATAAAATTGTGTTTCTTGCGTGTAAATTTTATACAGAATTCTCACACTGTGATGTCATCAGTGTGTTTAGAACTCAACTTCCTGGAAATTTCAACATTTTTTTTTATTTTTTATTTTTTTATTTTCATCGCAAACTGCTTCTTGATTGTGTAAAACTGTAATTTATATTTAGAATAGGTATCATCCCTATTCCCTACAGTGAAACTAACACACCCTAGTTGTTTAGTACCTGTGTCTTATCTGTATGCTGCTATCTGTTATGGGCAAGTCCTTTCAGTTACTCCAAGGTGTGAACGGTCACCTGAGTCATATTGAGCACAAACTTGTGTGGTTTACGATCAATGTTTAATTTGTTAGATTTTTTTTTGCACATACAGTAAATTGTCCCTGAAGTATGGATACAATTTTTCAGTGCTGGTGACATAAATGGAGGATTCTGTTTTAGAATAGAGCCGAATTCTGCCCCGGTTCTGCCCCTGACAGTGTCCTCTGAGCCGAGTTCTGCCCCGCTTCTGCCCCTGACAGTGTCCTCTGAGCCGAGTTCTGCCCAGTTCTGGCGCTGGCGAAAGTAGTTCCGGTAAGTTAGCGGGGACAGTTAATAAAGCTTGTTTTTCTTCTCAAAACAATATTTGTCCAAAAAGTGATATATTTGCATCACAAAACAGTTGTCCACGAAAAAGTCAGAAGTCGTAATCGCTTGGTGCCATTTTCTCTCGAGTCGTATCACTGCGCGCCTGTTATTATTATTATTATTATTATTATTATTAGCCTGTTCACTTGTAAGTGGTAATGTTTACAAGCGAACAGGCTAATAATAATAAATAATAATAGGCGCGCAGACTCGACTCAAGAGAAAATAGTACATCAAAAAAACCAAACTACCCCTTTAAGATACAGCTCCTGACTGTAAACCTAACCTAGGGTGTGTTAGTTTCAGTGTAGATACCTCCTCCTTGTTTTTTACCACTAGTGATGTAACAATAACCGACATATCGTGATTTCGTATCGTCAAAAGTCTCAGAATAATTTCATAGGCCTTCACGATGTATCGAATTACAAGTCTCTTCGCTTAAATACTTTATGAGGCAGCAACAGCTAAAAAAAAAAAAAGAGGGAACTACATAGACCATGATCCTTTGCTCTGTTTCAGTGCAGACAACGTGGAGAAATATCTGACATCAAGCACGTTTAAATGTTAATTCTTTGGATTATGACAAAACCAAAGACTTGCCAAGGCATTTAAAAAAGGAAAAAGTTGCATATTCACAATCTGTTCAGCTTCCACAAAGTACTGCAGTAACTATCGTACCAAGAGATTTGAATATCGTTACATCCTCACTTACCAGGGATGCACCGATGTGAAAAATTTAGCCAATATGATATCCAGTATTAATGTTGCTGTTATCGGCTGATACTAGGGTTGGGCGGTAATACGGTAATATGGTATACTGCGGTATCTAAAAATAGCAACGGTATCAGATTCATTACCGTCATTAAAAAAAAAAAATCTTGCCCTAATATAATATTAACTATAATTAATTAAATGCCTAAATAAAGAGTGTTTGTCCAGAACCTATGTATGTGTGGTTGTGTTTGTTAATTTAATACTATTAAAGTTTAAAACTAATATTACTATCGGAGAGATGACGTTCGATGAAGTTCCTGGATGTTGCCTCGTCACGTGACATTACCGCTCATAAGGGAGACGGAGAAGACAACATGACAGGCCGCGCTGAGTTGGTCCCAAAGAAAAACACAACATCTGCAATTTGGCAGCATTTCGGATTTCGGCCAAATGACAAGGAGAGCCGGGAAATGTCAACGAGGCTGTGTGTAAAACGTGCATGCAGACGGTGGCGGTGTTCTGGTGAAACATCCTACCCGTCGAGAGATAACAGCGGCACTGTGGAGGAGCGAGTGTAGTGCACTCGTGAATGTATGCATAATTCACCTTCTTAACTCATTCAATGCCGGAGACGTCTATTGACGTCCCCTCGAATCCAACCGTTGAGTGCCGTGACGTCTATAGACGTCAATTGCTTTTTTCAGCGGGGGTTGCTAGGTTACGGCCTGGAGCAACTTTTGAGGTGTAATTCACATCTCTCAACCTGTAGATGGCGATGTTGTATCATTATTAGCCGATCAGAGCCGGGGAAGAAAGGAGGAGTGCAGCGTGTGTATGGTGTATTGGCCAGAGTAGTAAGATGGCGAGGCCAGGGAACCCGGAAAAGCAGACAACTGTTGATCAGCGCCTATGGAGCGATCAGATTGCTCTTGGGACCCAGGATCCTGGATCAGAGGATCGCAGAGACAAGCCGGATCAAGCAGCGAGGTCTGAGCAGAGATCTGCTGTGCCCGAGGAGGGGGCGTGTCCTGTGTGCGCTGCACGGACCAGGGAGTCTCCTCAGAACTACGACAGCTCCAAAGAAGAAGTTTACTGACTTGGAGCAGTGAGCAGTGTATGGTAATTGTAATGAATGAAGTTGTGTGTGTGTGTGTGTGTGTGTGTGTGTGTGTGTGTGCGTGCGTGCGTGCGTGCGCGTGTGTAGCTGTGTGTGTGTAAAGGTTTATGCATGGGCTTGTGTGTATGTACATATATATGTGTGTGTGTGTGTGTGTGTGTGTGTGTATTAGTTTTTATTATGGGTCTGTACTCTGGGCCTCAGACAAAGCCTCAACAAAGTTCTATTTTATAGGAAAAGATATTATATCCTGTAAACATCTCTTGGCACTATTGATTTGAGCCTTATATTCTTATATTTGTAAATAAAAAATGTACTTTGTCATCAAAAATCTCTTTCTCTGTTATTTTAGATGTTTGAGGTGTCACTAAATCAATAAATATTGATGTCAAAGTCACTGATCTGCTCGAAATCCTTCTCTGAACTAAACGGTCGTTTTCTCCATTTCTTGCTCAAAAACCAGTGTTTTTGCTGAAACTTCCCTATGTTCTACTATCAGTTATTTGAGAACCGAAAAGGTTAGAAACATAATTTTTTTTCCAGGTGAAAGAAGAGAGTCGACACTTTATTTTGATGTGTCCCATGTTTATATAGTCAAAGAACTCAGTATTCTGTGGGTCTTGGAAAATCAGTGAAATTCTACTGAAACCTGTGGCACTCTGGGGGATAGAATTCTGAAAACAGGCCGGCAGTGAATGAGTTAACTGTGTTGTTACAGCTTTGCCATGCGGGTTTTGCTCAGTTCTTGGTTAAGCACTTGGTTATAAAAGTTGTCAATCCACAACGTGCCCTACTCAAGCCGGAAAAAGTGAACATGCTGGTTTTGCATTCAATAGCTTCATATTTTTATTTTCAATAAGGAGTAGCTTTTTCTGACGGACAAAAACGGTTCGGGATGTTGTATAGTTGTATAGATTTTAAAAATATACAAACGAGCAGTATTTTCCACTGCGTTCTCGGGACAGGGTTATATATGCACATTTTCGGTTATGTCTTGTTATTTATTGTTCAGATTTTCTTATTTGATAAGATCAAGTATTTTATTTATTTGATTCCTGTTGGTTTGTTAGCTTTAGCCCACAGACAATGTAATTTCGTTCCATCGGTTGGCTGCTGTATTTGCACTTTAAACATTTGTTAATAAAAGTTACTAATTTTGTACATGTTTTGTTATGTTTTCAGTATCATTAGGCCTATGTAATGCTTGCTATTCTGTTTCTGAACGGTAAACGTGCAAGCTGCCATTTGGCGAGGCCACTCCACTGTAGTGCTACCAAGTGTTTTTTTTTTTTTTGCCTTTGCAACGGTAATACCGTATACCCCGGGAAAATGTGGAGACGGTTTAACGGTATCAAAATTTGGATACCGCCCAACTCTAGCTGATACTGATATTTATTTATTTTTAATTCTGAGATAACATTTTATACAGACTGAGAATCATGCAAAATTACATTGTGTTCTGCGTCCTGATTGTTAGGGGACCTTTGCCGATTGATGTTATAGATGGGGGACGCGGGGGGGGGGGGGACTAGACCAGGACCAGACCGGGACTAGACCAAAGTTCAAAAGTTCAAAGTCAGCTTTATTGTCAATTCTGCCATATGTGTTCAACATACAGTGAATCGAAATTTTGTTTCTCTCTGGCCAGGTAGTGCAAAAAGACAGTGTACAAAATACAATATGAAGACAAAACACAACAAAAACTATCTAAGACAGAGATCTAAGTTAAAACTAAAGTCTACGATCTAAAATCTTAAAACAGTGCAACATAATAAATAAACTATACTATATACAGATTTCCAAAGTGTGCAGTGTGCATCAAAAATGTGCAATGGAAGATACAGCAGTGACTTGGTCATGTGCAGTAGAATGTGCATAGGAGTTAAGATAAAATAAAAATAAATGTGCAACAGTAGTAATTCTAGTGCAGTAACAGGAGTAAACAACAGTACTAAAATTCCAGTAGTCAATGTGCAATAACAGTAGTAAACGACAGTGCAACGGGGGTAAAATTCAATAACAGGAGTAAACAACAGTACTAAAAATTCCAGTAGTAAATGTAAGTGTGCAATAACATGTGCAACAGTGCAACAGTAGTCCTTAGCAGCAGTTTTTTTTTTTTTTTTTTTTTTTTTAAAGTGTCTAGAGTGATAGGTCTTTTTATGGAATACAGGTTATGCCAATATGGGGGGTGGGGGGTGGGAGATGGGTAAGGTGGGAGTTCGGGTGTGAGTTCGGGTGTGAGTTCAGCCTCCTGACAGCCTGGTGGATGAAGCTGTTTGAAAGCCTGGTGGAGTGGGCCCGGAGACTCCGGTACCTTCTCCCCGAGGGCAGGAGGCTGAACAGGCTATGTGCGGGGTGGCTCGGGTCACCCACAATGTTGGACGCTCTGCGGGTGAGCCGGGTGTTAAAAATGTCTAGGAGGGAGGGGAGAGAGACACCAGCGATCCTCCCAGCTGCATTCACTATGCGCTGCAGGGCTTTCCTGTTCTGTTCAGTGCAGCTCCCGTACCACACAGTGATGCAGCTGGTCAGGACGCTCTCAATGGTGCCTCGGTAGAAGGTGGTCATAATGGGTGGAGGGGCTCCAGCTCTCCTCAGTTTGCGGAGGAAATAGAGGCGCTTCTGAGCCCTCTTTGCCAGTGATACAGTATTCACTGTCCAGGAGAGGTCCTCACTGATGTGCACCCCCAGGAATTTGGTGCTGCTCACCCTCTCTACAGCAGCACCATTGATGGACAGTGGGGGGTGCTGGGTGGGGCCTCTCCGGAAGTCAACAACAATCTCCTTGGTCTTTTCAACATTAAGAAGGAGATTGTTATTGCTGCACCACTGGGTCAGAAGGCTCACCTCACTCCTGTAGTTTGTCTCATCGTTATTAGAGATGAGACCCACCACAGTCGTATCGTCCGCAAACTTCACTATGTGATTGGTGCTGAACGCTGGTGAGCAGTCGTGGGTCAGCAGAGTGAAGAGCATCGGACTGAGCACACAGCCCTGGGGGCTCCTGTGCTCAGTCTAATGCAGCTTGAGGTGTTTCTGCCGACCCGCACTGCCTGTGGCCTCTCACTGAGGAAGTCCAGCAGCCAATTACACAGTGAGGTCTGAAGCCCCAGGTGGTCTAGTTTGATAATGAGCTGCTGCGGGATTATAGTGTTGAATGCTGAACTGAAATCTATGAACAGCATTCTCACATACGAGTCTTTATTGTCTAGGTGGGTGAGAGCCGGGTGAAGTGCAGAACAGATTGCATCCTCGGTAGAGCGGTTGGCCCGGTATGCAAACTGGTATGGGTCTAGGGTGGGGGGGAGGATGGATTTGATGTGTGCCATGACTAGCCGTTCAAAGCACTTCATGATGATGGGGGTCAGTGCAACAGGGCGATAGTCATTAAAAGTGGCCGGAGTGGGCTTCTTTGGCACGGGAACGATGGTAGTGGTTTTGAAGCAGGAGGGAACGACAGCCTGGCTCAGAGAAGCATTAAAGATGTCTGTGAAGACATCCTTGAGCTCCTCTGCACAGTCTTTCAACACACGACCAGGAATGTTGTCCGGGCCTGCAGCCTTGCGGGTGTTGATCCTGGAGAGTGTCCTCTTCACGCTGGCTGCAGACACACACAGGGGCTGGTCGTGGGGAGGTGGTGGAGTTTTTTGGGGCCGGGTGTCATTTCCTGCCTCAAACCGTGCAAAGAAGCTGTTGAGGTCATTGAGCAGGGTGATATTATTGTCACAGGTCTGTGGCAAGGGTTTGTAATCCGTGATGTTCTGGATGCCCTGCCACAGACTCCGTGTGTCCCTGCTATCTCTAAAGTGTCCGGTTATTTTCTGTGTGTATTTGTGTTTGGCTTTCCTGATTCCACGGGACAGGTTGGCTCTTGCTGCCCTCAGATGGGGGACATCCCCAGCTCTGAAGGCAGCGTTCCTGGCTCTCAACAGCCTGTGAACCTCCCCTGTCAGCCATGGCTTCTGGTTAGCCCTGGTGGTGATTGTTTTTGTGTGTGTGACATCACCAATGCATTTGGTGATGTAGGAGGTCACAGTGTCTGCGTACTCCTCAATGTCAGTGTGATTGTTGTATGTGGCGGCCTGTTTGAACACTGCCCAGTCTGTTGTACCGAGGCAGTGCTGTAGTGCAGACGAGGCCCCCTCTGGCCACACCTGGATCTGCTTCAGAGCCGGCCTAGAGACCCTTACACGGGGTCTGTATGCCGGTCTGAGCACAACAGAGATGTGGTCAGAGAGGCCTATGGGGGAGGGGGTAAGCCTTGTAAGCTCCCTTGTGTGTAGTGTAAACCATGTCCAAAATGTTGTTTCCCCTGGTTGGGAAATCAACATGCTGATGCATTTGTGGCATGACAGTTTTGAGGTCTGCATGATTGAAATCCCCGGCAAGGATAAAAAATCCGTCCGGGTGAGCAGTCTGTTGCTCGCTAATAGAGTTATACAACTCATACAGTGCCTCCCTCCTATCAGCGCTGTTCGGTGATGGGGGGACGTAAACAACCACTAGCAATATTGCCGTGATTTCACGCGGGAGATAAAAAGGCCGGCACTTCAGAATCATAAACTCCACTAGGGGTGAACAGTGTCTACATACCACCACAGCGTCCCGACAATAAGTGTCCCGAAGAAAAATTATTAAACCCCCTCCGCGGGATTTAACTCCGGGGACACCGCTAGCTCGGTCCGAGCGGTAGCATGTTAGCTCGTCCAGGCGCACCGCTGAGTCCGGGATGTTGTCATGGAGCCATGTTTCCGTAAAAACAAAAACACAGCACTCCCTCACGTCGCGCTGGGCAGCCCTCAGTCTGATGTAGTCCATTTTATTGTCCAGAGACTGCACGTTGGCGAGGAGAATGGATGGAATGGCCGGCCGGTGCGGGCTAGCCGTTAGCCTAGCTCTGATACCGCCGCGCCGGCCTCGCTTCTGCCTCCTCTCACACCGCTTGCGGCGTCTCCTCTCCGGGCGGGGGGCGGCAGGCGAGTCCGGTGTAGCAGCGTTAGCAGCATTAGCAGCAGGCCGGCGTAGTAGTCCGAAGCGCGCCAGCTTCTCCTCTAGTACAGTGTCCAGGGAGTTGTGCTGGCCAGTTCTGCCTATGTCCAGCAAGAACTGCCTACTGTACTTGTTAGAAAACACTGAAGACGAACAAGATAGACTAGACAAAGACGGTGAAAACACTACGCTATCGGCCGGACGAGGGGCCGCTGCGTCTTCACGCGCCGCCATCTTGGCGGCGCCATCTTGGACCAGGACTAAATGTGGACTAAACCAGGTCTAGACCAGGTCTAAACAAGGTCTAAACCTGGACTGGAACAGGACTAAACCTGGACTAAACCAGGACTAGACCAGATCAAAAC
The DNA here is from genome assembly GCA_036785185.1 of Paratrypauchen microcephalus. Lineage (NCBI taxonomy): Eukaryota > Metazoa > Chordata > Actinopteri > Gobiiformes > Gobiidae > Paratrypauchen > Paratrypauchen microcephalus. Next base: position 159,243 of record JAVJIX010000187.1, on the reverse strand, counting down.
CTGGATTAAACCACCGCGTGCGGCTCTTTGCCTTTGCTCTTTTCGGACTGCATGCACTCGACATGAACGAACGCAAGAGCCGCACGAAACCAGCAAAGAGCTAACCTGGGAAATCCCAGGCTGCTTTCGTTCGTTCCGATCGTTCCGCCTGGCAACTATGGCAAGCGAGCTCTCCCGATTCTGGGAGCCAATCAGAGAGCGGGGAGGGGTGGAAAGACGGTGACACGTACTATGTGACAAACGGAAACTTGTAGTTTGAACTGACAACTCACATGATTGGCTATGGGCTACGTATACGCCAAATGATTGACATTCGTAAACGATCGATCGTAAACCACACCTCCCCTACGAGATATTTCGAAGGTGACTTCCAGACCATATATCACTTGTGATATGGTCAGGTGTGAACCAGGCAAGCAAAGAGCCGCACACGGTGGGTTAATCCTGGTTTAGACCTGGTCTAGAGGAGGCACGGTTTGGGCACGGGTCTCGTGCTTGCACTATCACGGATTTGAGCACGTGTCCACGCTCACCCCCCCCCCCCCCCCACGCTTCACTATTAATACATTTTGTTGAAAATCTACGAAAATCTACGAGAGTGTTTAAACGAGAGAGAAATGTGAGAAAACGTTAATTTGAGGGATTACTGTACTGACAAATATCGGTCGTTAATATCGGCCCACTTTTACACATCGGGCCGATACCGATATGTTAAAAAATTTGGCAGTATTGGCCGATACCGATGTTAATGCCGATATATCGTGCATCCCCAATCCTGCTAACCGGCTGGTTAGCTCAAGTGGTAAGTCATTGACTTTCCCCCCGGGGGTTGTGGGTTCAAATTCCCCCCCGGGCAATGAGCTAACCAGTGTGGGTCCTTGGGCAAGACCCTTCACGGTACTGCCCCCCGGGCTGCTCACTGCTCCTGAAAAAGGATGGGTCAAATGCAGAAGTCAAATTTCTCCTGTGTGTCACTGTGTGTCACTGTGTGTGAGACCAAATAAAGACTTAATCTTAATCAATAATCCTTACTTACCACTAAAACATGTCTGAATGTTTTTATTTTTTAGTTGGGGTCGATTGTCTAATGATGATTTAAGATACAACTCCAGACACCTCACCCTGTAACCACACCTAGGGTGTGCCCCTTTCAGTATTGTTGTTAGCACTAAAACTATATTTCGATTTCTTTATTTATCATCTGCCGTTGATGATCTGTCTCTTACGATAACAACTCTTTACACTTCCCCCTTTAATCTAACCTCGGGTGTGCCAGTTTCACCGTTGTTACCACTGAAACCATATTTCGATTTCTTTGTTTATCATCTGCCGCTGACGATCTGTCTCTTAAACCTCAGGTGTGGCGGCGGTCTCTCTCTCTCTCTCTCTGAAACAGGAAGTGGGCTGTGACTCAGCGGCGTCCGTGCGCTCGCGCCTCGATCCTGTTTTCTGCTTTTCTTCTGTCACTTCCTCAGAGATCCGCGGACTATTAATACGTGACATTCAGCGGCCTTCTGTCTCGGCGCGTTCATTTCAAGAGGAGAAAAAAAAACAGGCACCAGCTGCTTTTGCATCAAATGTTAGAACGTGTCACAAGTCGGCGAGAGCGAGAGGAGCTCGGAAAACCATATTATTACTTAAGAGGGCAAAGTTTGAGCTGAGAATCTGAAGCAAAGTCTGTCTGTTGAAATGTCGAAGCAGCTGTTAGCTCACTGCGTTTTTCCTGCGCTCGTGTCTCTTCCGAGTGGACATGTTCTGCTAAATGGACTTTTCTGAGCCAGGCCTGAGCTGTTTGGGGAAAATAACAATCTGCGGTTTTTCAGACACGCCTGATTAGGTTTAAGGTTTATGGTTTAAAGTTCAGTTTTTCAACAGGTCCAGAAGAATTGGCGAAAAGACTGAAATCTGAATTGACAAACCCATACAAGAGTCACAGAACATGTTTACTTTACATTTATTTAATCGCAGGTGGTTTTGTGGCTCAAAAATACCTAGAAAAACAGACATTCTGACTGAGCGGGGTCGCCTCTCCACAGATCTGACCTGTAACTTAGTCTGGTTTGGTCTCCATGAAGATAAAAACCATTTAATACCATACTGTGGAACATTCCAGACAAAGACATAACATTTCAGTGGAGAGAAGGATTTGACGGAGCCTCCACCAGAAAAGTTACACAATACACCTTTAACCTCCTGGGACCCGAAGAAAAAAAGTGCGTCTAAATTATTATTATTATTTTAATTTTCTATTTGGAGGTAAATGAACACTTTAGTATTTACATTTTGTTAATTTTATTTTTATTCATAATGTTGTAACGTGTCCTCTGTAATGGACGTTGGGGACATTTTGGTGTTAAATCCAAGTGAAATTAAACTTTTTTTTTTTTTTTGGATAACCAACATTTCTGACAAACTTCTACAGTCGCCTCAAAAAGATTTTAGACTCCCTTTTAATTTTTTATTGATTGATTGATTTATTTATGTATTTAAGTACAGTCATACCTCACCTTACGAAATTAATTCATTCCAGAAGTGGTTTCGTAACGTGATTTTTTTTCGTAAGTAGACTCGCAATGGGAGATTCGGGCTGCTGCGAAGCCGAGCGCGAATTATTTGAATTTTTGAGATTTCGCGTTTTGTAACTTGAATTTTCTTTCATATTCAGAGACGAAAATTTTACGTAAACGCGTTTCGTAACTTGGATTATCCGTTAGTTGGGTATGACTGTAAGGTGAGGTATGACTGTATTTATTTTTTTAAAGGTACACTGTGTAGGATGGTGGCGCATTGGTGGACGGTGGGTATTGCAATTCCGGTTCTAGCTACGGCAGACTCCGAGGGTCAAAATAAGTAGCAGAATCTCCCAGGAACCAGTAGGTGGCGGTATGCGCAAGCAACGCGTAACCCGCCATTAACCCGAAAGTCAAAGTGTGTGAAATCCACGGGCCACTGCCGACAGCTATAAAGAAAACGGCGAAGGTGGAGCCCAAAATACAGTATGTCCTTCTGCGGCTCTCGTAGTTAAAATGGCTGCCGCTACATGGGGAAGATCCCCATTTTATGCAGGTGAAATCAACTATATCTAAGTCCAACAGAATACTTTGATTTCATGATGGAAGTGAAAAGGCTTGGAAAACACTGTATTTTTGAATGGGTATCTTCAATTTATGTAATTAACGGGTAAAAATCTTACACAGTGTACCTTTAAGTATTTATTTATTTATGTATTTATTTATTAATGTATTAAATTATTTTTATATTATTTGTTTATTTATTTATTTAAGTATTTATTTATGTATTTAATTATTTATATATATATTATTTATGTATTTATTTATTTATTTTAATTGATTATTATTATTATCATCATAGTGCAGCCAGAAACTAGATTCTATCTCAAAACACACAGACTGGTTAACTCAATGTCCACTATAAAGGACACAAATAAATGGGCGGGTCTCAGGAGGTTAAGGCTACGTTTACACGTCGCCGGGTATGTTGAGAAACGAATATTTCTCTCCCTCCGTTTTCCAAAATAAGGCCCCGTTTACACGTACACTGGTATTTTTAAAAACTGAGACATTTCCCTTCGTTTGTGCCCATCTTTTACACGCAAACGGCGAATTCGCCTCTGAAAACGAAGGAGAACACTCTGCAAGCCAATCAGAATCACACTTTTGGTGCGTCATCTGTCTAAAACTCGAAAACGCGAAACTGTAGTTTTCCAGAATCTCTACTCTAGCCGGAGTTTTTACAAAGATTCGTTTTCAGAGGCGAATTCGCTGATGGGTACAAACGAAGGGAAATGTCTCCGATTTTAAAAATACCAGTGTACGTGTAAACGGGGTCTTGGAGTCTTGGAGTGAGTTATACTCGATTTTTCTGGACTGCTCCCCCACCCACCCGCCCGTATGTCACCAACGAAAAAAACGCAGTGTGTTTTACCTGTCCAATTGTTGTCGTAAAATGATTGTGAATATTGTCACAGATTGTGCTGCATCTTTTTTCCGCTCTGTTGTAACCGAGTTGGCGCCGCGAATGGCCGCCCTGGTGTTTCGGAGTGTCTGTCCGCTCCAGGTATCGAAGCAAGTTCCTAATGTTGTGAACCTGTTCACTCTTATGGCAATAAAAACCTTCCTGATTCCTGAAAAGCAGTACTACAAATTTTTAGTTACATAAAATAAATAGTAGTAATAGTAAATGGATTGCACTATTTATATATTATTAATTATGTCAAAATCCCGTTTTGTCTCATTCTCGTGGACACAGTTTCGTGGTGTCTCGCTTCGTCCCATCCCTCATTTTCCCCAGATTTAAAAGGACAGTGCGTTTTTTTTTTTTGTTTGTTTTTTTTGTTTTTTATGTTAATCTGTATGGCTTCCCCTTCAACAGTGTCGTGAGATTAACACTGATTTACCCATGACAGCGTGCTCTGGTCCCGGTTCTCCTCCGGTAACGTAGCTCATGAACGTAGTTCCGGTAAGTTAGCCAGGACAGTTAATAAAGCTTGTTTTTCTTCTGTTATATTTGCGTCCCAAACAGTTGTCTACGAAAAATCCAGCATCGTATTTCGCATTCGCATATTTTCTCTCTAGATTCGTATCAATGCGCCCACGTTAGCTCCATTAGCCTGTGCACTTGTAAACTTTCGCTAACGGCGGACCGCATCCGCCGTTCACTTCCGCTAAAGGTTAACAGGCTAATAATAAGTAATAGGCGCGCAGTGATACGAATCTAGACGAAATATGTGAATTATATTATTGGGGCCAAGCACCGAAGGTGCTAGGCACCATAGTGTTTCTACTGATTCTTATTATACATTATTCCTCTGACTATGGGAGTCTATGCAGGGATGAAAGAGTTCCGTTTTTTAGCGGATCTCCGCTTTTTTTTCAGCCGCAGGGTAATTTTTTTTTTTTTTTAAATATCTGTGCAAATTCGTTGAGAAAGATTTTGGGTGTATATATATATATATATGTATAGTTGTGTTTAGGGTCGCCAACCGTCCCCTAAAAAACAGAATCGTCCCGTATTCAGAACAAAAGTACGTGTATCTCGTATTAAACTTCGTATTAAACTGTTCGTATTAAACACGGGCTCAAGCCCGTGTCTGGAGCCGCGGACCGAGCGAGTGAGCGCAGCTCTCGCAACAGCCTGTACCATTGTGTGTACACAGGTTAAACTTTATAAAACATCCTATACCTCATCCTACCTGCCCGTGCCTCACTTAACGTGTCGCTCCTCGATTTTTCACCTGCGCCTTTTAGCGCATAAGCTCCTCCTCAATCCTCAATGCCTCTGATTAGACAAAGTGCAAAGCAAAAACAAATCCAATATATAGTACTAGTAGGCCTACCTGTTAATAAAATGTGAGTTTTTTTTGTAATTTTATGTACAGTTTTACTTTATTGCTAACATATAGCATATAGAAATCCAAATTTCAGAAATTTTAAATTTTCCAGCGGGGGGGGGGGGTGCGCCGTGACTTTCCGCTTTTTTCATGATTGGCCACTTTCATCCCTGCTATGGCAACCCCTAGAACCGTCTGGTAAAAAGTTGTGAAATTCTGCATGCACATTTCAGCCAGTCTCCTCATTACCCACAGCAATTTATAGGTCCCCAGCCCCAACCCTCTAGCGCCACCAGCAGGTCAAAGTTGCAGGAATTTTCAGGAAAGTTGCAGGAATTTTTTTCTTAATTGATTCGAAGTGAGCTCATATCTCGGGAACCCTTTATAGGATTATTTTCAAACTTTTCACAGATGTTCGCGTCCTTCCCAGGATTCCCTACAAAAAATTACAGGGCCCCAGCTCAAACCCTCTAGCACCACCAACAGGTCAAAATTTGAGGGACATTTCTGCTTGTAACTTTTCAACCTTAAAGGGACAGTGTGTAAGATTTTTACCCGTTAATTACTGAAATTGAAGATACCCATTCAAAAATACATTGTTTTCCAAGCCTTTTCACTTCATCATGAAATCAAAGTATTCTTTTGGACTTAGATATAGTCACATAAAAGGGGGATCTTCCCCATATAGAGGCAGCCATTTTGAATACGAGAGCCGCAGAAGGACATTTGGGCTCATCCTTCGCCGAGGCTCCTGCTAACAGCTGCTCAGCCGCGCTGCATATGGCTCCCCCCTTCCCCCCTCCCCTTCCCCTTCTCTCCTTCGCTCCTCTGCTCCCATATGCAGCCATGCTGCTGTATCACACATCGTAATGGATATAACACGTATTTTGGACTAAATTGTTTTACTGGATTTTATTCGCTGGATCCTTATGGACAGATTGAGACCAAGTTTATGGTGAAATACAGAGTTTGACCTGTGCAGAGCCTTCAAAGGTAAGCTTTTCTGTATAAAAGCCCCATGTGCTCGGGGAGTGATTGTTTTGCAGGGAAATGAATTGCATAGTCAAAAAGAGGAGACTGTAAGGTTTCATTTGATGTGTAGATTGTCATGAATCATGATCGGGATTGTGTGTTTTCATGCGAAAAGAAAAAAAAAAAGTGAACGGGGGACCGCGTTTTATGTATACAGCGGCGCGGGCACGCGCTACGGCGCGCCCGGGTGACCCTCGTGGTCTGCCATAGCCAAAAGAGGAAGTGGAATAGCTACTAACCACCTATGCGCCACGAATCCTACACACTGTCCCTTTAAGTCCGATTTTCAAAAACGCACGTCATCAAATTAGGCTGGGTCACTGCTTGGCCCCACATTGCTGCTTGCAGCTATATTTATTAT